>VYXC01008600.1:8886-142041 GCA_013397175.1 Platysteira castanea | reverse complement strand
TTCCGTCCTCGCTCTCCCTTGTCCCCGTTTTCCCATCAGACTCTGAGTATCCCAAGCCCCTTGACGTCAGGCTCTGGGTTTTAAAACGGTTTTGTCAAGGGCAAAAGAGTTTTTTGTAGGTTTCAAATCGCTATTAAGTGTCGCCAGCAGCTTATTGGAAGGTGCGGTGCATTAAACTAAATCCATGGCTAGTATTACATAATATGCCCTCGAATGTACATAAAAGATGATTGTAATTCCATCTGGATTTCTGTTGATATTAGCAAACCGCTCAAGATTTCCTCTTGCGGTTTAATGGGCTTTTCAAAACCTTTGACTGGTGCTGGATCAAACAGATTATGATTTAAGAAAGGGTAAAGCACACACACTTATGACATCGTAGGAATTAGTGAAAGAAGAAAAAAAAACCTTAGTAGGTCATCTGCCTAATCCATCTTCCAAAAGAGAGTAGGAATGTCCCCCATACAGTAATTTATGGGCATTTGTCTAGTTTTCTTTCAAATGCTCCAAATATGCGGCTTCCTCATTGCCCATAGGAATTTAGGTCAAGCTGCCTGAGAGGGAATTTCGTAGTATCTTGGGATTTAAAATCCACTACTGTTATTCCAAGGTGGTTTGTTTGGTTTAGTTTTTTTCTTTCCCAGACAGCACAACTGTACAGTTGCAGTTGATCATTTATTTCTTGCCAATCATCATGGAAGGATTTTGGCCATCACTTTCTCTAGGTTGAGAGCCCAGGGACATGCACAGCTGAGAAAATGTCAGCTTCATGCTCAGTGTGGCCAAAAGAGTGACTCAAATGTCAGGACTTGTTAGGAGAGCAACAAAGAGGAAAAGATTTTAAACTGGAAAATGCATGCTGGACCTGTGCTCTGAATACTGCTGGAATTCTGGACTCACCTTCTCAAAAAGGACATAGCAAAGCTGGAAAAGATTCAGAGGAGGCTAGCAGTGATGATCAGTGCCTTGATAGGTATTCTAGTTAGGTACACACACACTGGCAAGAGGCACCAGAGGGGAGATGTGAAAGAGGTTCCTCAAATCTCGAGCAGCATGGCAAGGGTGAGCAGGGACTGGTGGCAAGCAGAAATGGGAGAGGCCACTGAACAAAGGTAACAGACCACCTGACTGTACAGAGGTGATTCTTTGAGCAAACACAGCTATGGAGCCCTTTGCCATCTGACAGCAGGCAGTTGATGTCATTTTGAGGGTAGAATGAATGAAGTAACAGGAGAGAAATCCACAGAGACCAGCCAAATCACAGCTTGCTCAGAAAAGTCCCTCCATGAAAATGGCTCATGGCTGGGCTTGCTCTGTTTTTGGCCTTTCCCCTCCGTGTATGTTGATAGTCACTGGTCACCTGCCAGCACTGAATACACCTCTCAGATTTAATATCACAGCCGTGTTAATTTTGTGCTGCTCACAGCTTTCCTAATGCCCTTACTGCATAGATTTGGGTACTAAAAGGGGTGAATGGCTTTCAGTGGAAGAATGTCCCTGCTGTACCAACATGCAGGATATCATGGAAGTTGGAATCATCAAAACCCACTGGAAAACCATCATTATACATTGAGTCACTGAAGAGAGAGAGCACTGGTTGCAAAGAAGTTTCTGCCACTCTTCTAAAATGTGACAGAAATAATCAAATCTATATGCAGCCTGGGGACAGTGACCTTAATTTAAAATCAATCAAAAATCCCTCTCTCAGTGGCAGCTGATTGCCCCGTTTGCTTTCAGACTGATGCCCTCACAGGCCTGCCATTGTCAGTGCCTTACACAAGTGGGTAAGCATTGTGTTGTCTCCTTGTCTTCTCTCCTCCTCCATGTTTTGAAGCTGAGATTGCATGGTCTCAAACACTTCTCTGTGTTTCTGGCAGAGGAATTATTTTTTTGTGTGAATTTATAAATCTGTACATATATGCCTCATGTACGTGTATGGCTGCTTTATCCATGGAGCTTCTCCAGAATCTGCCAGTTCAATATTATGTCTTGGTACAAAAACTAGCTCTGGTGAGGTGGGTTGCCACACAGGAGGCAAACTACAGCAAGAATGAAAATGAAGGAGCCCAAACTATGTATGTGAATGACCTTTGTCAAGTGACTCATGCCCATAATATTTCTGGGACTGATCCCATAGACTGTTTTCACATAGACTGTTTGTGCAGGAAAATGTATTGAAGTAAATCAGGATAGTCACCATTTACCTGTGAAGTTCCTCCACCTCCACCTGAATCTCAGCATAAATTCAGGTAAGTGGGGCTCCTCAGCTCCCATATAAACTGTGTTCTAAAGTTGGGTGTCTAAGGTAATTCTGTAGAGAGGATCTGCATGAACCTGATGTACTGTCTGTGCTGATAAACGTGACATCTTTCCTTTTGCCAAGCATGTAAAGCAGTCGGCAGTGTCATTCATCTCAGCCTATCACTTGATCATGTAGAAACTCTTTGATCCCGGGATAGTACTATATAGTAGCAAAATTAATACTGCCAGGTGTGATTACTAACATAGCAAGCCAGGATGCGTTGCAAGGTTTAAATTCTGCATAAGCAATCACACTACAAATGCTGGGTGCGGAGAACTGACAGATGAATGCACACACTGTCTGCTGGGAGCATTCAGAGCCCAGCAAGAGCACTCATTGCACCTAAAATGGGGGTTCTGAGGAGATGCAAGATTCATAGTGACAGAAGTAATTTTCAGGTTTTCCTCTAATAATATATAGGCAGTAGTAAGCCTGTGGCAAGTCCAAATTGAGTACTGAGCAGCTTTTAAATTGTTTAAGGCATTATCTATTATAAGGAAGTTTATAAAGCTCCATCTCCATTATTTGAGTTTTCACAAGGTCATAATCCACTTGACCCTCGTGGTTTATTTCATCACTATTGTCCCTCAGAGGAATTATAACCTTTACCATTACCACTCGCTAAATATATCACGAGGTTTTAGTGATATTATCGTAAATCACCAAGCTCAGCTTTGTTGCTTGTAATGTGACCATAGTACGTACTGGCTTTTGATGCAGTGATTGTCAGCCTGATCTAGTTGTATTTCTTTAATTATTTTATAATGGGAGGAACACATGCTAGCAGATATGAACGTGTATTTGATTTCCTTTAACATTTAAAAATTGCCTTTTTCTGAGGTCATCTGAACTTCAAGTGTGGGCTTTTCAGGCAAAGTTTCTACAATCAAACATGAAAAATACAAACTCAAGGATATTGAAATCAAGCACAGTGACTTCAAGAGCAGCATTCTCACAATTGTTTCTCTCTTCAGTTAAATGTATGAGCATTCATTAGAACTCATATGTAATTTGATCATCCTGAAAGCATTTAGTGAGAAGAACAAAGATATCACAGGTAGGTAAGGTTCATTACTATGAGGCTTTTTAAAAAGATAAGCTCTAGAGAAGCTAATGATAGGTGAGAATTTTGGATAACAGTAGTGTATATAACTGTGTTGTTTTTTACATTTCAATCTGTTTTCTAGCAGAAAGTTGGTCCCATGTCAGCCTCCCAAAAGTCTTGAAAAGAATTTGCCATAGGAAAGATGTGCTACTGAAGCCAATCTTCAGCCGCACTTAAAGATCAGCTAGGATCAGAAGCTGGCTTCAAAACCTTTTTGACAAGACATGCCTTGTTAAGCAGTAATTGGGATCCAGTCTAGCTGCTTCTGGCTCCAAGAAGGATTCAGCAGTACTGTAAATCAGGTTTACTTGCTGGGACTGCTGGGATCCACAACTTCTTTGCAGCAGCACCTGCAGAAGAAGCTTATCTGTCTGACAGGATATTGTGGGGCAGGTCTGGGCATATAATACCATTTCTGGTGATGTATGGCAATTACTTTGAACCAAAAATCTCTCATCTGATGAAACTATGGAAATCTATCTTTGTGGAGGAGGAGGAGGAGCCATCTGTTTTTATTCTACAGACCCTTCTACTGTGGTAAATGGAAGAATGGGGTGGACTTCAGCTTCCCCCCGCCCCGTCCACCAACCCACGGGCTTGTATATCTACAGTGTATTAATTTACATCTGAGTTAGTCACTCTTCAACCTTTATGGTCAGCCAGGAGAAATAAGCACTTTTAGGATGCAATTCATTTGACCTGTCTTAGACATCTACTTTAGGAAGAGATAAATCACTTCCCCAGGTGTCAGTGTTTCTCTGTTGACCACAAAAGGACCAGAGAGTGATTAGTTCAGAGGCAGGTGTCTATATTGCAGGCTGTCTGCAGGCAATTACACAAATCTTAAACAGATTTTTCTACAATGTTGCTCTTACAGTGGCTGTTGAATTGTTTTACTGAGATTTTTATTTCTAGATCATGAGTATATAAAATATCTTTTTCCTTCTTCTACACATTTTTATTTTTGAGAAGCATTACGTTAGCAGAGCCTGCATGTTGTGTTGAAGTTGATTATGTTGGTGCTCTGTTCAGAACTGTTTTCAGATACCTACTGAGAAATTGGCAATTTTTGCACTATTTCACCCTTTGAGTTTCACCAAATATTTGTCTGATTTAATGTAAAGGTGGAAAAAGGGCACATTTTACACCAAGGAAATGAATACAGCATTAGAAATATCTGTCATTGCTGTATGTGACTAGAAAGCAAAGATGAATACACACACTATTTTTTATTTGATCACAGGACAAGATTTTAAATGCTATTAGGAATGAAAGATCCATGGCAGTAAGAGTCGCTGTACTGCCAATAAGCCCACTGAGCCCATGTACAGTACATCTCAGAAAAGGCCCAAGGCTCAGTTGTCTATCTCCGTGTTCTTGTATTCCCAACAAGCAGTGAATAATGCATTAGTTTTGCTTCAAGCATCCTATTTTGAATATGCTTTAGCCAGAATTATTAGCTTTCATGTAGTGTATATTGTTAACAGAGGTCATGCTCTGTGCCCATCTAGTGCCGTCTCCAGAAGTGCCCTGGCACAGCACACAGGAACGTTTTACTAGAAACTCGCATTGTTGGTTGTCACCATGAGGTCCCCTGAGATGCCCAAATTACAGGTACTTCAGCTGGAGTCACTGAGAATGTCCCTGAAAACACCACCTGTCTTTGGCTCAGGCTCAAAATATTTACAAAGCAGGAGGAGGGAGAGTTTTATATTGCAGTGACCTGGGAGTGTTCCTGATTTCTGTGCTCATACTGCTCTGTGGAGCCCTTAGACCATCTGCCTCTTTGCCCAGGCACTCCAATGTGTGTGTTGGGCTGTGTTAAGAACATCTGAAACTGTGTAAAAACAAGTAAATCCCTGGGGCTGCCCCTGCCTTGGCCAAGGTGAGAAGAGCCTGAAGAGATCCTTTCTTAAACCCTTAGGTCTTGATGAGGGCCACCAGTGACCTGATACTGATGGTGGCCCTATTCATCTGCTGAAACTTGTGTGAGAAAGGGGCTGCACAGCCGAGTCCTGGGGTGAGGCCCACGCTCTTGGTTGTTGAAGCTGTACCATTCTCCCCTTCAGCAGCTGTGGTGGTCTAAAAAGAGAGTTAGCTTTTAGAGTTATAAAGAGAGCATTATTTAAGATAAATGGTATCATTTGCAAAGGAGTAGGCGTTTATACACACAGATGTGTACGCACGCACACACACACACACACACACACATCCCTCAGTTAAGTTTCCACAGCTACCCTTAGTGCAATGCAGCCAGCTGTTAAATCCAAAATAGCAACGAGTGCACATCATACGCCCTCTGTATTACCATTTGAAAGGGACAGTTCCTTGGGAGGATGGGAATTTGACAGGATATGAATATGTCTGAGACTCTATTAGGCACTAATTCAGCAGGACTGGCTGAATGAGATGAAGAAGCAATGAGGAGGAGAGAATCTCTTCAAATTTGAGCTGATTGGTAATTTTGATGAAAGCCCTTTAGTCTCATTCAGTGACTGTTAATTACCTCTGGAAATTAACATTTATTTTTCTCTTCAGGAAATGTTACTCTCCTGCCAATATAGAAAGATTAATTAAATTCTTCCATGGATGAAGGTGAAAGTAGGGTCCTCGTGGTCAGCACACATTTTGGCTGTAGATGCAGGGATATCATGACGAATTCCCTTTTGAAAAGAGCAGTCCAACTCTTTCCTCTTGTGTTTTCACAGGAAAGGAAGGTGTCCTTGTCCTTAGGGGGTAAGGTTGGCTTGTACGTGCTTTCACCAGGAAAGTCTGGATGTGGGAGAGCTGTGAAAAAAAGGAAGGAAGTGACTAGGGTTAAACAGCCTGGAAGTAAACTAGGGGAAGCCTCTTGCACCACTCAAGGAGAAATAATTCATAAGCTTGGACAAAGGTATCTCTGCTTCAATTGAAGGGAAACCCTCAGCTTAGACCCATCTATATAAAGTACCACAAAAGTGAATTGATTCCAAAAAAGTGGTAACTTGAACCTCACATCCATAAGCTGTGCCAGCGTCTGCTACCAGTTCTCATTTATTTGATCTTGGCGCAGCCTCAAAAGCTGCTTTTGTCAGCACTAATGATGGTCCTTCCACTTTTCAAGAGTTTATTTCCAATATCCACTATTATGCCTTTCATTCCTGCTGTGCAAAATTTAAAAAAAAGGAAAGAAAGAGTGAGGCAATATCCCAGGGAAGCTCCTGTGCAGGGTTGGTACAGGCTTTTGATTGAGTTCTTGATTTAAAGCTGTCAAACAAATATCTGGACATAGTTGTTAAAAATCAGAAAACATCATGAAAGGAAAATAATGCTCTGTTCCTCGATCTATTTTTTTTTCTCTGATGGGAAGACCTTGCATTAAGTTTTAATGATAGATTAAACAGATGAAAAGTCACTTGGAAGCCCAATGGGCAGAGAGATTTCAGGCTGCCCCTGTCAGGATCGCAGGGAGGAAATGAGGCAGCTGAGAAGAAGCTCAGCATCAGAAAGGAGGCAGACAGGTCAAACAGACAGGCTTTCCAGAAGCAGCCTCGCTGAGAGCAAACAAGCAGCTGCAGTCAATCGAAGCCAGCAGGGCAGCCAGCTCCAGAGCTTGCTCCTGGTTTGTAGTGCGAGCCAAGCCGCCCCACGGGGAGCCGCTTGTGTGCTCCCACCCTCCGAGCAGCACCGGGGCGGCAAGCTGGCAGCACCAAGTGGTCTTGCCAGGAGTGTGACAGCTTGACTGGCGGCAGGATGTTAGTCTACATGCCAGCCTTCCCACCTGCAAAAGCTGCCCGCCCCGCCCCTCCATGCTTGTGCAAGGTTTCTGTGGGTGATGACCTGCAGACCTCAGAAAGGGGGTGTCCAGGAAAATCAAGAATTTTGGGTCTGATCCTGGTCTCGGGGGGAGACACATTTACCAGGAGCAGCAACAGGCCAATGCAGCAATGAAAAATGCAACCTTTGCTTACGTGATTTGATTTCATCAGAGGAGATCCTGCTTGACAGAGGCATGGGATACCATCCTGTAGGTTTATCCAGCAGCAGCATTGAAGGATTAAAGGGTTACACTTTGAAGACTCTGTTATGGATGAAAGACAAGTCTATTTTGGCTCTTGAGTGTTCCCTATACAAAGTGAAGAGGAAATAATACTTGACCCAGTAGCAAGTGTCACACTGGTTACAGATTTTACCTCTAGTCTACTTTACAGTGTTTTGAGATCAGTATATGAAAGTACAGCAAGAACCAGTATTTGTAACATTTTGCACGGTCTCTAGTGTTACAGGTTGCTGCCAAGCAATGGTGGTATTTTTTGGATAAGTTTGGAGATTAGTAACTTAGAATCTGTTCAACTGAATCCATGCTGGGGAAAAGCATTGTAAATTATGAAGACAGGCAGCAAGAAGCAAGTAAAAGTGATTTAAACAGAGAAGATAGGATGGAAAAGAGTAAGAATCTCACATAGAACATGTCTGTTCAGTGGCCAGTCTGAAAAAAACAAAGAAAAAAGAAGAGATTCTTCTATGCAGTCTAGCCAACCTAGATCCATTTTTATAGCTTTTAAATAATGTCACACGTGGAACAAATATACAATTTCCAAAGAAAAACATGGAAAGTCTCAGTTATGTTCTTATGAATGCTTTTTATTTCTTTCCCAGCTAAATCTGTTTACCAAGTTGGACTCAATTCTGCAAGTCGCTTCTTCAAAACTACATTTTTTTTTGACAAATTTGTTGTTTGCCAAAAACATTCTCCCAGTTTTAATAAAAAAACCCAAAACCAAACAGCTAAAATTCAATGGATTGGAAAGAATCCAGTAGGCTTTGGTTCAGGCCTTGTAAAGCAGCAAGTAAACATTTTCTGCATGCTTCAGTAGAGTATATGACTCCTCAGTCCTCCACAGTCTTTGTGTAGAAGAAGGGGGCTAAGCACATGGAGGAATAACTAGTTAGATTTGCTTCATCTTCAGTGAAGAAGGCAAGCTAGATGTCCTTCAGCCTCTGGCACTGACATTAAGCTGCCATGACTGTAGTCACAAAACCTTTTTCCTCTTCTATGGCACACAAATCCAAGTGTCCCAAAGGACATTAAAAGGTAAGTAAATAACTTCATGAACAAAAGAAATTAATACTCATAAGTGAAATAGAGAAAACTGAGGCTACCTGGAGTAATTCTGTCCCATTTGAACTTGCTTTTAGCTCATCAGCCTTCAACTAATCATATCACAGCAAATAGAAACACAGAGGTGCTATGATAACAGCTCTCATAGTGAATGTGGTTTTCAGGCTGATGAAGCTAAAAAGTGGCGTTTGACATCTAATGGCAAGCAAAAGAGAAAACATCTATCAGACATTTTAGATGAGCACTGTCTCCAGGTCCTAAAAAATACTGGCTTGAATGCCATCTTCTGAGACAGGAAGAAAGATATAGTGATACACACACATACATATGATGGCAAGAAAGATATATACATGTGTTTATGTGTAAGCCAATATTAGCACTGAACAACTGGTTCAGAACTGAGGCAGAGATGCACATGTGCTTCTTGCTGCACCTTTCTTCTTCCTGTCCAGAAGTGTTCACAACAATATTTGCCCGCTACTTTTCCAATATTACTTGTTCATCTTAAAACAGCCACCACACTCTCTTCCTACAAAGCTCAGGGAGTGTTGGCCCTCTCTGGCTGTTGGGATTTTGTGATAGCTCCTACAAGAGCAGTCAGTGCATGAGTAATATTGGGAGCCTGGCAGCCCATGTCACCATGATTCCACAAGACATTATTTTATGATGCAAACACATCCTGACCTCCAGAGCACTCAATTTATCAAATATGTAATGTATGCAGAAACAATCCCAATAAGGAAGGAGGTAAATAAATTTGTTATGATTTTAATGATATGCATTTTAAATGTCACTTTTGCTGAGCAATTAGGGTCTGAAGAGAGTGACCTTTGCACAGTGCTCAAATTGTCCTGAGGCATGGTACTTCATGCATTTATTACTGCCTTGTGTGATGAAGTGTAGGTGGAACGATGCAAGTCCATCATTTGTAGGAGGGACCCTTCTGGCCAAGAAACACAATAAAAGCAAGGTGCTGCAAACTTTTTGCCACAGAAATGCTGTGTGAGAAGCAAGGAATATTATTTATTGAAATGCACTGCACATGGGCACCCTTCAATACACACATGCACAAATGTGGGCTGGGGGGTCTCTGTCTGAAGAACAGAGAACAAAGGGGACCAAATCACCTGCCCAAAGTGTGGCGTTCTGCCCTTCCCCTTGCTTCCCAGGTGAGCAGTGTGCAGATGGGCTATGCTGTCTATCTGGGCATGGGAACGACATCTTCTCCTTATTCATCCCTGCTGCTGGCTTCTGCTACAAGCCCAACAGCTTCTAGAGGGTGTAGCACACCATCTATTCTCAGGTGTATCCACCCTCTGAATCATGTTTAAGATATTTTTTCTACTTAAACCAAGAAGAGCTGTTTTAGCTATTAACATGTAAGCCCACTGGTCTGTCATTACCACCAGCAGTTTCAAAGGCAGTGTATTAGGCAGAGGAGTGATCCCAAGGTAAGGCAGTCCCTCTGGGGTAGCTGCCACTGCAAAAGGGAAGCAAAGCCATAGACAGCTGCTTGCACCTCCTGTGCATCTGCTGGTGGTGTGGACAGCTCACGTATGGGAGCTACCTACACCCTAGGTCTAAGGCTATAAAGGATAAGCTTTACAGCTGAGGCATTTTAGTATGTGACAAAATGCAACTGCAAGTAGGAAATATTAAAATACAAGACTCTGTTTTGGCAAGCAAGAACATTACAATAATGTAGTAATGAGCAAGATCTACCTTCCAACTGTGAGCACTGCCGTAAGTGCTGGACATTGTGTGGCATCTGTTAGTTCAAAAACAGTGTGGTGCATCACCAGAATAAGCAGTAGCTTACAGAGAGCCATTTCTCTCTCTCTTCAGTGTTTAGTATTGGTAACAAGTTGGTATTTCTCTGGTGGAGACTGCCAGATTTGCCTACTGATCCGATAGAAGTGGGGAAGGGTGGCAAGAGGACCGATGGTTCTGCTTCGTCAAGGAAGTCCCCCTGCAAACTGGAAGGCCAACACTAGCAAGGGATATTCAGAAAACCTCCATATCTAATCAATTCTTTGTTTTATTGCTAGCAAGGCTGTCAAGCATTGGGCAGATGGCTAATATTTTCTTTCACTATCAGGCTCTCTGTTAGATTCAGACCAATGATGTAAATATAAACAGCCCTGGCTCTTGGTCACTAAAGCCTCCTGCCATCAGCCCTCCCAGAGAGATATTATTTAAATGAACCAGGGAAGTGGGTATCACCGAGTAAAACAAACCACTTAGCCACACAAACTGGAGAACTGATCTCTTTAACTGAGTACTCAATTTGTCTGTCACTAATTCATATTCAAGGGGATTCAGTTCCATGTTTACTGCATGCCTGGTGCTCGGTGGCTTTGCAGGGCACGAGAGGTGTTGGAGTATTTAGGATAGTGTGTATTTTAGGCCATCTGGCATGTTTGAGCCACATATGGAGCTCCTGCCATGTTGAACAATTGGAGCCCAAACCTGGTGGTCTGTCCAAGTCTAGCTGTATTGCCATGATGTGAGTCCATCTCTGGGGCTGATTCCAGTGAGTCCAGGCAAAATTCAAATAATTCATTAACAGCTGAATAATGCTTTGCGCCAGCTCTTTCCAGTGTGCCCATATGTGTGATTTGCTGCCATCAGCTCTGCACTGTCCTTCCATTGCCACGCTCTGCTGCATTCCACATGCTACCACAGAGCACTAAAGCCTGGCACAGCCTGCGTAAGGATACCTGCATGGAGTTGCCTGTCACTGCTTCCCCATGAGGGAGAGGCACTTGAGGGACACTGTCATTCATGTCCTCCTTACCTGTCCTGCCCACGTGGAGTTAGGAAGAGAGGGACTGGTCTTACCACTGGCCCAAACCCACCACGGAGAAGCACTCATGACTACACACCAGCTGAGCACCTGGTTCCCGAGGGACACCAGCCCCTGCCATCATCCCACTCTGGACACAGGGTATTTCCAATGCAGCATCCATCCTCCTGCCTCATAACGCGTTCCTCCACATCCTTGCGACTGATCTTTCCTGAGCAGCATCAGCATCAGCAGGAAGCTTGATCCATTTGGGTTTGACCTTCTTATGGCAGTGAAAATGCCATTGGGGTCGGTGGGACTTGGGAACACCCTGTCAGGAACCCTGTTGTGTTTTTTTTTTCCAGTCACAGAGTAGAAAAGGGGAATGTAACAGAGTAGATGATGAATTCTTCAAGCCTCAAAATTGGTACTTTCTAGGCTTAATTGTTTAAAAACCTAGCTTCTGGAAAATCTGTTCCAGAGTGGAGAGACCTCATGGCATCTTCATTCCACACTGGGAGACTTTAAATCAGACAATTATGTAGCATTAATAGGCGAAACAGCTCCTCTAATCTACAGCAGAAGGATCCATCTCTGGAACATCTGTAGGTAAGCACCAGTCCTGTATATCACTGGAGAGATATGTAGTTCTTTCAACAGCAGTTTTGCTTGGTTTCTTACAAATTCACGTGTCTCAGATCCTTCCTTTTGGATTTTCTGGTTGGTTTGCTATATCAAATGGGAGTGCATAGGGATGGAACAGTGTTGGCATTGTTCTGGCTCTTACTACATCTTAAAGCCAGTGTGCACCTACTGTGGAGCAGTGGCTTCAGACAGGGAGGGAAGTAGCTTCTACAGATTTCTGGATCATGCATTAAAAATTATTCTGAAATATTATCATGGTTTAATTTAATGCTGCTGCAGACAAAATGTATTTCAATGATCTCTGAAAAGATAAAGGAATAGTTCATAGTGTATAAATGAGCAGGGCAACTGCTAAAAAAGAAAGTATGCAAATTACACAGAGAGATATTCAATACTCTCATTTAAAATATTGAGTATGAAATGGGAGTCTAGTCGGGGGGGGTAGGGGAAGTTCTCATGCAATTATGCAAGGATATCCATGTTTTACATTTATAGTGTTCCACGGAATATCTGGAATTCAGCCTATGCTGCCTTTCAGAGGTAAAATAAACAGAGGCAAAATAAATGGAGTGAATACAATTAAACAAGGTTAGCTTGCATCTAGACTTCTGAGAGCCTAGTATTTGCTTCATTTTAGTCAGAAATTTCTAAAAGCATAGGGTTTTTTAATAAAAAAAGCCAGACAGAGAATCTTTCTTCCCCCCTCTGGTGATTTTTCTCTACCACTTGCGCTTTCACTGTGCTGCTGGAGTAGCTGGGAGACAATTGGAGGTTATTTTTAGACTGACTCACTCTGTAAAGCTGACATTTGTAGGTTAGGCGTACCAGTTGCCGACTGCTTCTTCTTCTGCATCTTCCCTGCATCTTCCTTAAATATTCCCCTTCTAAACAGTTGGGCATCCTCCTCCTCCTTCCCCAGTCTTTCCCCATAAGTATCAAAGTACTAAACCCACGTTCTGTCTGTCAACATTTTCTGTCGAGCTGAGTTAAATGCATCATTTAGGAGGCACAGTCAGCTCATGTCCTCTCACGCAGCTGGAAAAACACAACACGATGCAGTGCTTGTGCACCTCAGATCTGCTTCTAATGGAGCACAGCACGCTGAGCATGCCTCTAAGGCACAGAGGAGGACCAGGACATGGGGCATGCCTCGAGGCTGGGTTCACGTACTGGGGGTCCCCATAAGACCCACATCAACACACCTTCTGTGCTTCCCATCCTCTCAAGAAGAATTTGTCTGCCCACAATCTATGTCCCCAGAGAAGGGGGTGCCCAGGAGTACCACGCAATGTGACCTCCATTTCTAGGCTTGCCTTTTGACATCCTTGTCCACTGAAGTTAGAGAAAATGAGCTATGTTAAAAGTAAAATTGCTGGTGCTTTTTGCCTCTGAGGAATTATCCAAACGTGGGCGTGCAGGCAGCAGCCCATGGGAGCTGGGGTGAAAATCCCTGGGATGGATTGTCACCAATTCATGGATCTGGAGACTCCCTGGCGTGTAAGAAACTCCATATTGCAGTTATTCACTGCTCTTAAGCCATAGCATTTAGCAGCATGGCAAATTTAAATCACTGAGCTTTCAACTCTGAACTCTTTCAATCTGCTGGAGTTTATGGAAACACAAAGACGTTCTAAGCCCAAGGAGGAAAGATGGTTGGTAAAATTGGAATTCAACAGCAGATTAGATTATGAAACTGCCATTAACCTACTCTATATTATAATCTCAAATCCTTCTAATATATTTGCCATGCAGCAGTACAAACATTATTTTCCACTTAAATTAAAGCTGAACAGAAATCCTTTTCCCAGTGAACCTCTTTCGCTTCCCTATGCTTTCTTTTTTAATGAATATCTTCATGCAAATGGCAGTTTAAATAAATCCAGGCATGTAATCTTTCAGGACAAAGTCCAGTTTTTTCAGTAGAGACCACATGTGGGCCTCATGCCAGGTAAAATCTTGTGTGCAGTCTAGTGAAATCCAGCCTTGGCCATCTTGTGAAGTCAGAGCTCTGCTCTTCTTCTCAGTGCAATGCTTCTGCTGAGGTTTATGACCACAGGGTTTACCACGGACAATGCTCATGACGAGTTACCAGGACAATATCATTCTGTTCTGCCCTGATCATGCATTTCCAACCATGGTCCATTCAGGAGAACCCTGAAATCTGCTGCCAAAGAGCTGGCTGGGGGCAGATAAAGCACATTGCTGTGGGATCCACACCTTATTCCATGTAACCCAGCTGCATGAGGTGCTTTATCAGCGACAAGTGCAAATCCTATGTCACTAAAGAGGGAAGTAGGAGCATGGCCCAGACTAGGGTGGCTGGAGGAAGGGCTGCTGGGAGACCAGAACAGTTCAGGCAAGAACATCATTGAGGTTTAAGCAGTCTTTGGAGGGAGGCATGGCTGAGTGGGGTGACTGCTCAGAGGAACAGACAACCCAAAGCAAAACAAAACCACCTCACCAGGTTCTTCTTTTCTTAGCTCAGTACCTTCTTCTGAAATGATGTCAAATAAAAATGTTATTAGACTTTCTCTGTTTTAATGAGATTTCAAAAGTCCCTGCAACGTAGTGTTTTTGGTTGACACAGGAGAGCACACTCTGAGGGAAGCAGTTCATTGCCCAGATCGGTCAGAGTGTCTTGGTTCATGCTTGTAGAAGCCCAGAGCTGTTGTAGCTCTGCCAATTTGGAAATATTCTGTCTTAGGAAGCAGCACTGTGCTGAAGCCTGGGAGCTTCTCCTGCTCTGGTGAGCACTGGAGGGGAAACCCGAGCCCAGTGGTGGGAGTAGTGCTGTCTCTGTTCATTTCTCCAGCAGTAAGCAGGATTGTGCCTGTATTTAATAAATGTACACCTGTTCTTTTATTTCCCAGAAGTGTTCCCCTTGGTGCTCGGGACCCCATGAGAGCACAAACCTCTCCCTACAGTGGCAAAATAATATCATGAAGGTCATGTTGGTAAGGTCCCTCGCACACATCACTACCACTGGTTGCCCAGAAACAAACCTCCTGAAAATTCAGATGCTAAAAGCAGCTAAAAGAAAATCAAAAGCAGGAATTAAGAGGGAAGGAAATGTGTTAACTAGTTAATTAACTGATTGATGTTGGTTCTTATCCTGCAGTCGGCACTGGTTCAGTGAAATGTGCTTTCAAGAGAAATGATGCTAATTAAGTACATGACAGAGTGGCCCAGGTAATAATTAGCAAGGGATGAAGTGACCATTCGTTAGAATTTGTTTTGTCAGGCCGGCAGATAATTTGTATTTTTGTTTGTCTGCCCAAACCTTGGGCTACCTAGAAAGATCTTCACTAAATGTAATGTCCAGATCCCCCCTGGCTTAGAAAGCAGCGGAAATCTGAGATACAACCAGCATTCATTTTCTATTATGCAAATACAACTTCACAGTATGACACATCTGTAAAGCTTCATTTGGTTCCCCCTTGGCACAGTAAGCATCTGCAGCTTTAATGTCTTTGATATACTGTTTTTGATTAGATTAAAGATGATATTTATAGTAATTTCAGTAATGTCATTAGCTGTCACTGGAGTATCCTCCAACATTTTGTTTCCTCCATATGTTTTGCAGAAGGGATAATGAAATTTGACTGTCCTGCAGCTTTTGTATAATAGCCTTGTTGGGAGCAGGGTTCCTTGGGATCAGGCACTTTCTTCAAGTGAAAAGGGGGTGATCTGGTGGGCTCTGTAAGCTGTGCATGACAATCCTGCCCTCTGCCTCCATCGTGTCCTTCCTTCCCCATCCCTCCAGAGACAAGTTCCTCTTTCCTGTTGGTTGACTGAAAATGCCTTACATGTCTGTGGGGTCAGGTCAGGAGGGGCAGATGGAAGGATGGATAGGTGGGAGGGTAAGACATGAAGAGTGACTACAGATCACCACTATATTTAGCAGAGAGGAAAATGCTGGGGAATATGACGACAAGCAATAAATACCTTCAGTTTAGGAGTTTAAACAAAGGTGGGGAATTATTTATAGAAGGACAGCGAGTGTTGGCCAAAGGTCAGGGAAAAGAAAACAGTTCAGACTTTTTTTTGGCGTGTGGAAAGTAACTGGTATGTTGCACAGTTGCCAAGACCAGAGGGGCAAGGCATATGTTTGTGGCCATGCAAGATGAGAAAGACCATGGGTTGGGGTTATGTGGTGACAGTCCTGAGAGTGGGAGAGAGAAGCTGGACATGCAACCAAGAGATTTTGTCTTCTATTTCTGATCCTGAGCCTCATTCTGCAGAACACAGATGCAGCTCTCCAAAGGCACTCCCACATGGCTCTGTGTTGTTATTTGTGGGAATAAACACTCCAATTTTGGGATTGTTCTAGCTTGACCTTCCTGAAGTCCAAAATATACTATGTTACTTGAAAGAGTAATGCACTGGCATTTATGGTGGGCAGTGGGCACACTGGAGTTAAACTGTTATTGCAGAATTCAACATATAAACATTAGCTCCCCAAGAGGTGGTGAGTGAAAATATATGTGCGAGTGACTTTGTTTAAGTAAAAGATTGCTTCACTTTGCATTAATCTTTAAGATTAATGGTGCTGAAAAAAAAATTTAAGAAACTCTAGAAATATATCCCAAAAGCATTTAGAGTGACAAAACAATTAGATAATTTGGAGTATTGCACTTAAAGGTGCATTCCCAAGCTGTGCATACTGAAGATCTGACCCACTGTAACATGACTGTAAGCAGAGGGGGTCCAGCCCCAGTGGGGAGGGCTGCAGAGAAAGTGAGAGAAAGAGGTCTCACCAGTCCCTGCGCCAGGTCCTGGGAGCAGCAGGGGTACACACAGCCCAGTAGCCTCCCCTGGTGGGCTAGAGATGATAGAGATGTCAGACTGACAGCAGGTGCAGGGGATCTGGGCATGGTGCCCTGAGCCTTCCCAGGGTGGTGTTGCCTTGATCAGTTTAGCACCGAAAGAGGAGACATTTTAATTCAGAACTTGCTGTTCCCCACAGTCTAAGGCAAGTTTTGCCCCTAACTTGGACAGATGAAGTCAGTGCTGGTTTAAATGGGCATGGCAAGAGCACATCATGAGGCAATACCAACCACAGTGGTGGATCCAACGCTCATATTCTGCCAGTGTGCTGCCCTGAGCTAAAAGCAATACTGTGGTCATAGTGACCTTGGTTTGGTCCCAAGGAAGAGAAGCTTGCCAGGTGACTGCAACACAGGTTCTTCAAGCCAGTTGTCTTTCTCTGGCTTCATACTAGCTTAAGCTGAGAGCTTAAGCTCATGAGAGATTGTCTCATCGGTCTAATCAGAGCTAGTAAGTCCTTTCAAGCAGCAGTTCCCTTGGGAACAGCATATATTTTGCAATCAAACCGTATTTCACCACTAGATCTTTATACAAAGGTAAATAGGGCAACCAGCATTTTTTTTCCACAAATGCATTTTGCATTTATGACAATGAAAATGTAATTTGAAAATGCAAAATTGAAATCTCACTTGGAAACTGCCAAATACAGTTGTTTACGTTTCTGAAAAATAATCCTTCCTTACAAATTCTGATTCAAAAGATACATGAATCATGCTTATATATTTTCATGTGTAGTCATAGGCATATGAAATATATTCCTATCAGTATGTTTGAAGATACACTGGTATTTTGCATATAGCCATTACATTAACATTGTGAATATTTTCATTTATCACCCAAGTCAGTTTGTAGGAACTATAGTAATCCATCTATTCATCTAAGATATGCGGGTACATCTGTAGTTCTGTCTCCTTTGCTGCTGGCTTCATCTTGCACTAATCCTTTAAAACCTCCCAGGCACTTTCTACTCCTTCTTTTATTAATTTTTATCATTGAAACACCATCCCAGTTTCATTCAGGTCTGGTTTACGCTGGTTCAGAAGTTCATTTCACTGGCTCCCACACCTGCACCCTGAGCAAGCACCTTCCTTCAGTGGGCTCAGCCTGGGCAATGTGGAGCTTTCAGCCCAACACACCTCAGAAAATTTGCCCACCTCTGATCAGCCCATGGCTACCTCACATCCTCCTGCACTCCCACCACACAGGAACAGCTTGAGCTCTTCACACTGAACATCAGGGGTTTGAAAGGAGAAATGTTGATTGTTTTCAGATCCTTCAGTTCTCCATCCTGATTAACATCTCATATGGAAGAAGTTTATGTAAAGCTGATGTTCACAGGCTCTGCATTATGCAATATCATTTCCCGCTAAACAATTCTTGTCAACACCTATGGTCTGTTTCTTTGTTGGACTCTTGGTGACAATTGTTGAAACTCATGTTTTGATGTTCCCTCTCCTCTTATTTATAATATAGTGAGTTACAAGTGACAACTAACCAAAACAGTTCTTGGTAGATACTTAATTTTCTGTATATTTTGATCATGAAGTTTCCTCTTTTTAAAGAAGAGGATCCTTAGCCTAACGATCTCAAAATGTAATTAGAACATATAATATGAAAATTTTATAGCTGCCCTCCAGATGTTCTAAAGATTTCCAGTAGGATAAAAAGTTGTTATCTGTTTCTGAAGTCCTCACAGCTTTCTGTAATGTTCACTGTCTCAAGCTGCCAGGATTTACTGTCTGCCAAAGACAGACGTTTTTGGGCAGAATAAAGAGATGATCCTTTTAACCTCATCTGTCACAGCCAATAGAGGTTATGAGCCAGCGTCCCAGCCACACAAGATGTTCCCAGTTGCATAAGTGTTGTCTGCTATCAGCCACCCTCACCTTCTCACCCCTCGTTATGCTCCTCATTAGCTTGTGTCATGGGCTGATTTATGACTGTCCCTTCAGCAAGGATACCCCACATTCCCCCATCCTGTTGGGAAGCCTGTGGTGCATGAGGAATACCCAGGCTGAATTCCCTGGAAGAGCACTGCCATCCACCATCAACTCCTGTCTCTGTTTGAGATTGGACTGCACCTTCACAGCCCTTTGAGCAGCGAGGCAGCACTGCCTGCCTGCCCCCAGCCTTCTCCGCAGACTCACCTGAGTGCCGTAGTTTCAGAGTTAGCCTTTATTCTCCCTCAACAGGGTAAACCCAAGCCTTTCAGGCAGAATCAGTTGCTTTTGCAAGGTCTGATGTTTCCACACCAGCCTCGTCCCTGCATAATAATAGAATCAATTGTTTGGCTTGGACCTTAGAGATCATCTAGATTCAAACTCCCTGCCATGGACAGGGACATCTTCCACTAGACCAGGTTTCTCTGAGCCCCATCCAAGCTGGCCTTGAACGCTTCCAGGGATGGGGCATCCACAGATTCTCCACGCACCCTGTGCCAGTGCCTCACTGCTCCCAAAGAGCAGCAGAGGGCTTTTACAGCTTGTGAATCATAACAAGAAAATCTGCCATGGATAGTCTCCATCCCAGCTTGTGCACGCTCCCACTGTCTCTACCAGAGCTGCTCAGGAACGAGGATTTTGCCATTCTGGAATTTGCAGTGCAGGGGGAGGGAGCAGTCCTGAGCCCCAGCAGGGAGAGCTGCATCCTGCAGTGTCCCACAGAATCCAGCACCCCTCCAAAATAAATTGCAGAGCTGCCAAGACATCATGTTCTGATGTATTTAATTTCCTTTTTGATTTTATTCACACATCAGAGGATATTCGTGTATGAAAACAGAAAAAAAAAAAAAAAAATCAAAATTACCTGAGCTGAAATTGAGCAGAGATGGAAGATTACAATATTTTCTCATCTGCCAACATTGTCAACAACACTACCCCACAAAATACTTAGCTGAAACTACGTTTTGCCAGAGAACTATTTGGTCTAAAGAGCATTTTGCACATTTTCCCCCAGCTGTTAGTTTAGTTTTGTTTTTTTATCTGAGTCCTGAAGAGCATGTATGTATTTGGGATTATAATAATTTTGGGATGAGCTCCTCATCTGCATGATGCAGCTGGCAAATGAGCAACTCAATTTTCACCTCGTGGTCTACACACGATGCCGCTGTCAGGCCTGTCAGGATGTGCTCAGCGTCGACTGAGCCCCCCCTTCCCCCCGCCTCCAAGCCCATTTCAGAACATCGCCTCCAAATCCCCCGCCCTGCAAAAGCTGCGGGGACCTGCAGGCTTCCCCGGTAATCTCCGGATCATCCAAAATCACACTTGGGGGGAGGAGAGAGGGGGCTGTGCTGCAGGAGCTGCTTGTGCCTGCACAGGCTTTGGCTCATTCTGGAATTAACCTCTCTGCTTGGGCATCCTCATCTGCAAATTGAGGAATAACAACACACTTCAGAGGGGCGGTGGGGTAAGGATTAACTGCAATGCCACTTTGAAGCGCTATATACATGCCAAATATTATCATCATCCTAAATGCAAGGCTGGGATAATCCATGTATTTTGGCCGCCCTGGAATCCTATTTTACTTCATCTGTTTTAATTAATAAATTTAATTTTGCATTATTAGGGAAAACAAGGATAAAAAATAGAGCCTGCATACGCTTTATTACAAATTATTGTTATCAGCTGCCCCGCAGGACTCCAGTCAGCACTAAATATGAACAATGGTTAAATTACAGGGGTCAGGGAATGAGCACAATCAAAATGCAAACACTTTTCTTCTATGTGAGATGGGCAGGGGAAAAAAAAGAGGAAGAATCCTTGGAACCTCCTTGGAGCCACTAGGACAGCGGAGAAGCATACCAAGTAAACTGTAAAACTGATTACTGGGCTCAAAAAGGCTAACATGCAATTTGTGTTCTTTTTATGTAGATTAAATGCATTCACTGCAGCTCATAGAGCTTAGATACTCAGCAGGGATTCAGAGGGCTGGGTATCAGTCAACCACAGCCAGCCACTAAACCACAGGGCAAAATCTGCTATTGTACATTAGAATAGTCACTTAATCTATCTTAATGGGTGAAAACCCCATGGGAGAAATGTATATTAAAATCAGAAAGTTAGTTGTAATGTTTGAGGAAAGTGAGGTTTGGTGGTTTTTTTTTGTTTTTTTTTTTTGAGATAGCACTGTAAAACATTATTAATGAGTCTGAAATCTTCTTGAACATCTTTATGGTTAGCTTTTGAAAATGCAGCTGCTCAGCACCCCAGGTCTGTGGACTGGGAAGAAACCCAAAGGCATGAGACACTCGCCATAGGGCTGTACCGGGAATAAACAAGGAAGGAATCAAACACGATTTCCTTGGGGTAGCTGCTGTCTGACGGGTTTCTCTTGAGAATGTAAAACATGCCAAACATGAAGATCTGGGGACATGGCTACCAGAATATTGGTGCTGGTAACAATGGTAGAGCTACCTTTCTGAAAATAACTCCAATAACGGTAAATTATTAATTTTTTCTTTTTTATTTGGCAGGGGCTACTGAAAGGCCATTTTATTTGGAATGACAGGCCATTCCACATCTGCAGCAGAGCAGAGAAAGCCCAACCTTCTGTCTGCCTTCTTTCAAGAACCCTGGGCTACTGGAAACTGAGAAGCAATAACACAACCTTATCCTCTGCTTGAAAAGATTCCTACTTATTTTGCTTGTGTCTGGGATCTCCTTGGCCCCTTCTAGCTTAGATTCCCCCTCCATAAGGGTTTCTCCCCCTGCTACTTATATCCTATTTAGAGTTAATTGGGATTGCCTGCCATCATGGCTCAGAAATAATTACTTAGCCATAATTAGCCTTAAATCAGGGTTTTTACACCTGTGCTGAGGATGGCTGATCAAAACACTGGCATTCACATATGTGGACCCTGAAATGGTTCAAGGACCCCAAGCTCCATGTAAAACACACAGAGCTACAGACTGGGGGAGAGATGTTTTGATAGTCAGCCGTCAATATTATTTTGGAAAATACTTGGTGAAAAACCCTCCTAAAGCCTACAATGCCCATTTCACCTCAACTGGACATAGGATGAAGTCTTCACCAGCTGTTTCAGCTGCCTGTTTACCAGGTCCACATGGATGCTGCTGCAGGAGAGCCACCCGTGCTCCAGAAGCATAACCTGAGTTGATTGGTCTGGGAACTAGAAGTGATGGTGTGGGATCTGGGAAATACACTGGGAATTAATGCCATATCCTGACTCATTCTGTTAATCAGACATTTGCAGTAGTCTCCTAAAAAGGTATTCCTGTTGGCTGGAATGAGGACCCCAGTCAGTGTGCAGCACTTGACCATGCAGGAAAACTGGATGACCTTGAAAGCCAAAGCGATAAAAAGCAAATGACATTCAATAGTACCGAATGTCAGGTCTTGCTCTCAGGGGCTGGACAAGCACTGCTGACATAAACTGAAGGCTCCTGTGTCAGAAACTGTTGTGGTCTGTAGTTTCTGCGTTGGCATGGCAAGCCGCAAACCTTCCCGCAGAGCGCAGCGGGGCTGCCTCAGGGAGAGCGGCTGCTCCGCTCCCGTAGCCCTTCCTGGCAGCCCCGCGCTCCTGCTCCGGCTGTCGGCTCCACAGCACGGCGGCGATAAAGGAGGCGAGAAGGCTCCCTGCATGGCGACCACAGGAGAACTTTATTCACATGGTGCTTTGCAGGTTCACAGACACAGTGAACCAAAGTGGGAGGGAGCCTGGAGTTTTTTATGGGGACGAAGGGGACGGAGAGAGCACCAGGACTAATGGTCTCAGGGTGCAGGGGTGGTGCATGGGTGGAGTTGGGCAACCGGAACCAATAGGGAAAACCCGAGGGAGTGGCCAGGACTAGGGGCGGGGAAGGGAGAACAATGTGGGAAGGGCAGGCATTTAGTAAGAAAAGGAGTGGGGAAATACAGCAGTACAAGAAACTCCAGGTATGGCAGACAAGCCTGGGAGGGTCCATCAGGCACAGAATGGCTGAGAGTCACCACTATGAAGTGTTAATGCTCTTCCAAGAGCAGAGAGGAAAGGTGTTTCCAGCAGAGCTGGGGAAATAGCAGTGCTGCTGTCCCATGTGTTGGTGAGGCATAGGCCAGGTGAAGATGCATAGGTCTGATTACACTTTCCTATGGGGAATATTTTTTTATCTCTGGGCTAGCTTCTGCGTGATTTCTATGAAATCTGTATGTCTCAGACAGGAGCACAGAGCACAAAAATCTGTTATTTTCACTCAGCTGCCCTGCATGTGAACACACAGACACAGACGCACACTCACACTCTCAAGGCATCTCTAGGTGTGATACAGGGACTAGGGACTGAAGCACCTCAGGCCACTTACACTGCTTGGGTAAGGACATCTTCCTGCAGAATTCAAACTTCTCCTGTGTGGTTCAGGTACCTGGCACCGATAAGCTGATGCACAGATCTGTCTGTTGGGGGTGGATCAAGAGCAAGGGCAGATGCCTGCTCAGGAAAAGTCAGGACTTAGTCCTGCTGCAAGGAGGGAGTCTGGCTTCTGGCAGCAAAGGCACGTGCTGCCTGCAGCACTGGCACTTAACCACGTGGGATGGTGGGGGGAAATGGGGTCTGGCCTGCTGTGTTGGGAGGCGTGGAGGACTGAGTCCCCTTCATGCTCTGCAGTCAAGCAAACACTGCACTCCTGCCACTTCACTGTGATTTGCACAGCAGATCAGAAGGACAAATTTCTCCCTGGATGATTTATCCTCCGCACTCACACCTCAGCAAGTGTATTTCATAAGGTAAAGGATTTTCCCTTGCAGGCCTTACAAAAAGCAGATGCCCAGGGTGCCTCCTGGGTCCTCCTGGTTGGCCTTATCTTCACTCACTGTGCCACTGCACATTTGGTTGTCCTCCAGGACATACAGACATGGCTGACATTGTCAGTCACTGGGATGATTTTTCTGGCCTCCAAGAGAGGGTTAGTTTGACATGCTCTTTTCTCCTGGCTTAATTCTGTGTTTTCTTTAGGTGAAATACAAATGCAGCGCTGCCATAATTCTTGTTTTCTGTGACACTGTTGCCTACATGCCATGTGAAAAGCAGGTTTCTGTTTTGATAATTACAGGTTGCCTATAGACTGCATGGCAGGGACTACATGTTTCTTTCATTCAGACTATCCTGTTTTCAGTATAACCTCCCAGTCTTTTTCACCTGTTGGCCTTAACCTTCCACAAGCAATGAGCAGACCACTAAGAGTTGTGAAGTCTGATTTCCTCCTTGCTTCCATAAGGTCATCAAATTGCCTACATCACATATCAACAGCATCTGTTTTGCCATTTAATTTTGTTCAATAGCTGTATCACACATGGAGGTAAAGTATGAACATCTGCTTCAGCACAAGAGCTTCAAGACCAAAGTCATTGTTATAATTTCACCTTAGAAACTTGTAAAGTCTGCATCCTCCATTCTAGTGGGAAATACACATTACTATAGTCTATATTTAACAACCCACTGCTTAACCCATTGCTGCACACCAGTGTGTCATGAAAAATATACTGGGGTTCTCAGACTACAATAACTTTTCTACCCATGATGCTGAAGAATGGAAAGATCTGGAACTTGTAAAAGATTAGGTGGTTTTCAAGAACTCAGCCATTTTTCAGGAGGTACTGAGTTTTTAAGTCCATTTTTGGAAAAATAATAAAACTGGCCTTTCTATTACACCATTCAAGTATTAAATATGTTTTAAGTGAGGGATTTTCTTCTGCATATTAAATTTATCTTCCAGACATCACTCCTCTTGGTACTGTAACTAGAAGATGAAATGATAAAAGACACTAAATTACACAGTCTGAGATATTCTGGCTAATGTCTCTATTTTAAAAGCCAATATACACAGTGGTATTTACAACTCTTGCCTGGAGAATGGCTTATCATCATTTTCTTTTATTAAAAATGTTTGAAGTATATCTTACCCTTCTCCAAGGACACAGAAGTCCCCAGCACTAAGGAAATCACATGATTCCACTTCTCTTTGATCCATAACAGGGAAGAAAACTCTAAATGTCCATTGTGGTGCTAGCCAATTGTCGTGACTTCGGGTCACAGTCATCATCATGCTGTCACAGAATTGCAGAACTGTAGAATCATTTAGCTTGGAAAATACCTTTAAGATGATCAAGTCCAACCCTTAACCCAGCACTGCCAAGTTCACCACTACAGCATGTCTCTAAGCACAGTATCTACACATCTTTGAAATATCTCCAGGGATGGTGACTCAAGCATTTGCATGGGCAGCCTGTTTCAATGCTTGACAACCCTTTAACTAAAGAAATTTTTCCTACTTTCCAATTTAAACCTCTCCTGGTACACCTTGAGGCCATTTCCTCTCATCCTGTCACTTGTCACCTGAGAGAAGAGGCTGCTCCCCACAGCTGGCTACAACCTCCTTTCAGGCATCTGTAGAGAGTTTTAAGGTCCACACTGCGCCTCTTTTTCTCCAGGCCAAACAATCTCATCTTCCTCAGCTGCTCTTCATCAAATTTGTGCACCAGACCCTTCACCAGCTCTGTTGCCCTTCTCTGGACATACTCCAGCACTTCAATGTCTTTCCTGAATTGAGGGGCCCAGAACTGAACACTGGATTTGAGGTATGGCCTCACCAGTGCCCAGTACAGGGGAACAATCACTGCCCTGATCCTGCTGGCCTCACTGTTCCTGATACAGACCAGGATGCCATTGGCCTTCTTGGCCATCTGGGCACATGCTGGCTCATGTTCAGCTGGCTCCAGTCCTTTTCCACTGGGTAGTTTCCCAGCTATTCTGCCCTCAGCCTGTAGCACTGCATGAGGTTGTGGTGGCCCAGGTGCAGCACGCAGCACTTGGCTTTGTTGAACCTCATACAATTGGCCTCAACCCACTGGCCCAGCTTATCCAGATCCTATCCAGTATACACATCCAGGCCGTGAGCAGCCAGGTTCTCCAGGAGAATTCTGTGGGAAACAGTGTCAAAGGTTCATCAGCCTCTCTGTTGAGAGTCTCTCCATGCCTTGACTGTGACAGTCAAACACCATTTTGGACTGTATTTAGGTGCAACATAGATAGAAATAATTGATAACAGCTTATGTGCATCGTTACTCGTAAGGGATGATGTCAGCTCCAATAGGCTCATGCAACATATGATTTGCATTGTAGCTCATTGTCGGTTCTTGGGATTAACAGTGGTACACACTTGAATCGTGTGATATTTATCTATATTGCTACAAATTCATTGCTACCTGATTTTTCATGTTCATTGCTAAATGACAGATCCTGGCATCTGAGACTTTCTGATCCTGACAGCAGTGAGGTTTAACGCAGGAGTGTGCTGGTTTTGGCTAGGGTAGAGTTAATTTCCTTCACAGTGGCTGATACGAGGCTGTGTTTTGGTTTGGGCTGAACACAGGGTTGATAATACAGAGATGTTTTTGTTATTGCTGGACAGGGCCTACACAGAGCCAAGGCCTTTTCTGCTTTTTGTGCTGCCACGCTGGCGAGGAAGTTGGGGGTGCGCGGGAGGCTGGGAGGAGACACAGCCAGGACAGGTGACCCCAACTGACCAGAGGGATATTCAAGACCATCTGACATCACGCTCAGTGCATAAAATGGGGGGAAGAAGGACACAGGGGAGGATATTTGGAGAGATGGAGTTTGTCTTCCCAAGTCACTGTTATGCATGGTGGGGCCCTGCCCTCCTGGAGATGGCTGAACACCTGCCTGCCCATGAGAAGTAGTGAACTAATTCCTGGTTTTGCTTTGCTTGTGTGCACGGCTTTTGCTTTCTCTTTTAAACTGCCTTTACCCCAGCCCACGAGTTTTCCAGCTTTTACCCTTCCATTCTCTCCCTGATCCCACTGGTGGGGCTGTGAGTGAGTGAGTGGCTGCGTGGGGCTTGGCTGCTGGCTGGGGTTAAACCACAAGGAGGTAAAAGAGTTCTTTGTAAGAGAAAAAAAAAATTAAAACTATTTGACTTCACACAAGTAAATTACATGGGTTGTGCTACATTAATGTAAAGAAAACATGTATACACCATATAATGGTGATGCTACATCAATCAAACGTATTAGAGAAAAATGAGCAATGTCGGCTTGAAAACTTAAAAGTACTGTGACAGCTTCTGTATCCTTTTTCTGGTAAAGGATACAAAAGGACTTGTCACGAATCCAGCTTTCCATGCCCACAGAAAACAATAAAACCCCTCTGAAATGAGCCAAAATTGTGTTTTCAAAAACAAAGGTCTCTCATACTTAAAGTCCTTTCTGGGAGCTATTCCAGATCTAAATGGAGTGTCACTAGGAAACAGGAAAGCTTTCTTTCCCAGTGCCACGGCCCTTTCATTTCCCTCCCTGAAAGATTAAATTTGAGCATTGCACAGTCAGATTCTCTGCTTTCCCATCTTGTGCCATGCTTGTGGTGAAAGGCTGCCACGTCCAAACAGCAGTTCTTTTCTCCCTGTTTGCATTTCTCTGTATGGCTGCAGGATAAAAGCCTAAGGGTCATGGTGATGTTATGTTTAAAGAAACTGGTAACTGGTCCAACATTACATCTTGGTCATCTTGCCACCTGACCCTGTGGTGTTCTGTGAAAATTCTTGTGTGCATGAAAAAAAGAAACCTTTAACAGGTGAGTGGGTTGGATTTTTTTAGGTAATGGTGACCTTTTTGTTTAGTTTTCTGTTTTTAAATGGTGGCTGTTAAGAGGAATGCTAGAGTAAATCCTGAGAGATGGGATAAAAGTCAGAGGGCACGGGAAGCTGTTGGGGCTGCAATACAAATTCATTTAGCACATTGCTCTGCAATTTATCACTGAGGTCTCATCTCCATATATGTGGTGTGTGCTGCACTTTTAGGGATAGGGATGAAGCACAGTGGGGAAAATGGCTTCCCTATTCCTTGTACAGACAGTTTTATAAACTAGGATTTATTTACTGGCACACAGTATTGCTGTCAAGACACCTAAAGCTATTTTGACCCATAGATTTTCATTGAAATAGGAGTGGGCAGCTGGAGTTGTGCCCTCCTCAGAACAACATCTGAAGGGGCAGCCTGGTGGCAGCCTGCTTGGACTCACTTCACTGCCCAAATCTTGGCTTTTCCATGAGCACCTGGTGTTTTGCAAATAACAACCAAAGCACAAAGTGGCATTTGTGAGCAATGTTAACAGCAACAGATCTTTGCAAAAAGATGGATATTTAACTGCTTGATTGCTGAGAGCTTGGCTGCAGAAAGTGGAGGGGCATAACCTGCTACCAGGTCACTTGCTCAGGTTCCACAACGGGAGTGGCAGAGGAATACACTATGCAAATTCCCAGTGGGCTCAGTGCCTTGTAGGTGGGTTGTGAAAAGGAGGGCCTCCTTACCATGAGATCTGCACATTTTCAGGGTGCAAAGGGTGGGCAAAATCTGCTTATAGCTGGATTGGGAAAGTGGGGGAATGATAAAAGGAAGAGGGTTTGCAAAAAACCATAAGTCACAACTTGTATTTGCCTAACCAGCCCCAGATGGGAGAGGTTTGTAGGTGTGGTGGCTAAGGAAAGTTTTCAAGAGAAATTCAAAGAGAAGAGAATGATGGGCTTTGCAAAACCTGAAGGATTTTCCTACGCATGGGGGGATGTGTGAAGGTGACTGACGGGGAAACACATTCCAGGAGAAAAATGCAGATCAAGGACAGAAGGAAGGACAAAAGCTAAAGGACACGGAAGACAAATGTCCGTGCTTTGATATGAAGAATGGCCACACAGTCTGCTCTGAGCTGCACATGGCTGGAGCATTGAGGAGTGATGGCTGGCTTGCAGGTGGTCACTGGGGCAGTACCACCACCACCTTCCCTCCTTCTGTCTTAAATCCCTGCTCTTAATAGAAAACAAACATACATACATACAAACAAACAAACAAAAGTTTCCTGTTATCTCATCTCTAAAGATTTGTTAAGATGCTGGCTCAGAATCAGAGGGTTTTAAAGAACAAAACTTGGTCCCTCTGAACTCCATTTAAATTCCATTTCAATGGGTAATGCTATCAATTCCCTCACTGAAAATTCAGGAGGAACTGCCCTTAGAATAAGTTCCATTTTCTGGATTACAGAATGTGCTTAAATCTGTCTGTAGCTATATTTATTACAGTTCCTTTTTTTCAACTTGCTTCAACTCTGAAAGGGGAAGGTCAACTGATATAACCTCATAAAATCCCAGTGCAAATGTAGGGACTGTCAGGAAATTTCATAAGTTCAGGATTTCTGACATTTCAAAAAGAAAAATTGATTGTCCTTTTTGCATTTGCCTGGAACAGGTGAATGAAGATACTTCTGAAGCAATAATTTATTGTGTCTTTAGGGATTCAGTGAAGCATTTATGAACATAGCACAAAGTCTCTTGACACTGGCTGCTTGATATATCATGTATTTTACACAGGAACTCAAAGAGCAAACTTGGCTTTCTGTATGAAGTCATAAACACTAGAAAGCCCTGTGCACGGTGAAATGGGCTACCAGGTGGTGCATCCAGGGAGGGTTTAAGCTCTTCTTTAAGCCCTCCCTGACCCACACTGCTCCGGTCTGTTCCATCTGTGGGATATGCACCAGCACCTGGCCTTTCTGTGGGATGATCCCTTTTGCTCCACAGCAAGAGACGCAGGTAAGTAAGAGAGGAGATGGGGACAGGCTGGGCACACCTGCATGACCTGAGAAGGATGGGGCAGCAGCACTCACGGGAGGCTGGAGGCATATCCCCAGTTCCACTCTGAAGACGTGTTAAATCATCGGTCACCCAGAGGCCGCAAATTGATATCTGCAGCTGACAAGGCCCAGGAGGAAATTCCTTTAATTATGCTAGGAAGAGCATGATTAAAGGAGGTGAGAGGGGCAGGTGTGCAGGGTGAGGGACAGCAGGGGACTCGTTTCTGATAAGTCTGGGAGCAATCCCACCGTGACACCGTAGTCTGTGTATCAGCCTTGCTTCTGTGAGGCTTTAATTAAATGAAGACAGTTAAGTAACTACAGCATAAAAGTTTCCAGATTTTGGGGAAGGTGATTCCAGCACCTTGAGGCAATAAACTGCTGGGTATCTTCTGCAATGCAAATCAGTGTGACACACAGAGCAGAATCAAGCCCATTGTGAGCTAAGGTCAAACCTTAGCACACATATATTGAACAAGACTCCGTTCTCTTCCTCCTTGCTGTGATGTTCACTTTTGACCATGATTTTCACAGAAGTGAAAACACACATAAGCATTTCTTGCTAATGAAACAGTTAAAGTTCTTCATACTTCAGAGGAGCCTATGAAATTTGGCTCTTAGAAGTTCCAGGGTACTTCAGAACTTGAGGATTCAGAACTTCAGAATCCTCAAATTCCCCTGCTTTTAATGCTAATGATTCCATTTAAAAACAAAATTACTTCAATCAGAGCACAGTCAGGTTCCAGAGGACAGCACTGGAAGTGCAGTAGTAAATGTCAGGCTGATTCAGCTGTGTGTATGCTCACACTGAATTGGTGCAAACAGCTAGGAAAAGTATGAAGCAAAGGCTGAACTGGCCCACTGGATATGTTGGAAGGGTCCATCACGAAACCGATGTTGATGTCTGGACTTCATCAGAGAGATCTCGCCTTGTCTCTACGTAGCATACAGGTCTGAAATCCTAGCCTGTCGTTATTCATAATCTGTAACTATTTAAAACCTGTAGTCCTAAGTAGCTTGCACCCAGGAGTAACATAAAAAAAAGCAGAGAAGTCCTTGAACTAAATCTTTAAGTCGTGGGAATATCCTGCAAAAATGGGAGTAGGAGAAGGGAATAAAAAGCAAATAAGAAGATGAGCAAGAAGGCCTTAAAAGAAAGTTTTGGGCCAATATTTTAGAAAGCCAAGGGAATGATGCAGGAGACACTGAACTGGTTATCTTGGCATTGATCCCAGGCATAGTTCAGGGAAAGGCTGATCGGGGATGCAATCCATAAAAAGAAATGAAAAGATGAGTGCATTAGTAATGTCAATCAACGTCACTTTATGGAAAACAGGTTTTGTCAAATATATTTTATAGCATGTTTTTAGTAGAATCACAAGTCTGTAGGTCACAAAAGATGGTATTACTACCATAAAGTACCTACATTTTTGTGTTTGGGGAAACGAGCCCTAAACAAAACCAGTGTAGCTCCTATTCAAAGAATGAATAATGTGAACAGAGAAATTGAAAAAACTTGGAAGCAGGGAAGGGTAACCCCTTATATTGTGGTTTTAGTGGAGTCCAATGGGTGCCTATTCTTGATCTAACGCTATTTAATATAGGTTTTATAACCTGGCCAAAAGATCTCCTTCTCTGTTGATGAAGGCTGATGTAAACCACATGCACTTTCTTGTAGACATAGGTACCATTATGAATTTAGAAATAAATGGAGCAGATCAGGAGTGTAAGATGGGGGATTGTATTCTGGAAATTTGTGACCCTATAAAGCAGAGCTGGAAGTCATTTGAGATAAATTACAGAATATATTTCTTCCAGTATAATGATTTAGCCAGAGCAACAAACAGGTTTCAAGAGCACCTGAACAAGTACAAATAGAGAAGTGGTATCATCCCTGCATACAATGAAATAATCTTTCTGCGAGAGCATTACCATTACACTGCATCCTCTAACTGGTGTGCAGACCTCAGCAGGGATCAGGAGGACTTGGAAAGTTCCAGGAAAGACCTGTGTGCTCTCCCAGTAGAGGTTGCAGCAGCATGAGCTGGTTAGTGTACACAGAAGCTTAAGATAAAAGCCTTTACGTCCTCTGTAAGAAGATATTTCTCTTGACAGAGAACTTCTTAAGATGACAGAAAAGCACAAGATGCTGTGATGCTTCATCTGCATCAGAGAACTGGATGGGCCTGAAAACAGTAGGAGGAAAGCAAGGAGGGCAAATGTTTTCCTCTCTGCAGTCAGCTTAGGATGAATCTGCAAGTGGTTGTGTAAACTTCAAGTAACTGAGACAGGCATTTCCTATGATGTAGCCAGAAGGTTCAGAAACAATTAAAAGAAGTATGTTCTGCCCCTCCACACTCTCACCCACACATACACATTCAAAGTAAAAACCACTCTGTGAAATAGTGTTTGAGAGCAATGGCCACTTTTCCATGACTCTTGGGATGTAATTTCTACTGCCTTGAAAGAAATTAACCACAAAGTGAGGTGCTTTTGCAACACAAAATGTTTTTACTCAGTTTGTAATGTGCTGATGAAATACTGATATACCTGGGGACATACAACATGAAGAAATGTACTCCAAAATTTCTCATGACACAGCCCAGCAAACATTGCTAGAGTGGCCTTAATGGGATCCATACCAGAAGGGCTCATTCATTCCATCAGTGGTTTGCAGAGCTGCTTCTCAAATGACTTGTTAGTTGCCTTTTACAAAATAAAAAAATCTCAGTTCTACAAGTTATTGTCTTGTACAAAGAATGGGCAAGAAATACACTGCAGAAAATAACAGCAAACAGACTTCATGCTACGTGAGACACAGCTCATTTTAAACACTTTGGTCTTAAAGTGCATCAGTTGTTTTTAATGATTATTTTGGTGCACAAAGGATGAAGCCACAGAACATTGCTTTCTCTAGAAACAAAAAATCCCCTAAAAACGCTTTCTGAGAGGCTCCTTCCTTGGCAGCCATGGCCATGGGGAGGGACACACCAGACCCACTATAGTGAAACAACCAAGGTACCAACTCCAGCAAAGGCGGCAGCAGCCTCTGAGCCCTGCAAAGGGCTGGTGCCCCAAGCACTCAGCAGTGGGTTACACTAAGCACCCAGGATTTCCCTCCACGGTTAATAAAATAGGGAAATGGCAATTGCTCTGGGCTGATTTCTGTGTGATTCATAAGATACAGGAACACATGACTCTGGAGGAGACAGAGACGAGAACAGATATGGTTGCAAAAAACATCTCCACATCAAATTGGAGCTAACAACTTCTGTATTTTTAAAACAAAATGTTTTCTGCCTATGTATTGTGTCAGATGACTATATAGGTGTAAACAAGCTTGCACTGTCTTATTGTCCATAAATAAATACGCAGTAAGTTCAAAGCAGGGCTGGATTCATAAAGCTACACTCTCCTAATCTGTATTCGGGTCTCAAGCGTATTATCTGTAATTTACAACCAATTTAAATGGCATTAACAGTCTTCCCCTTATGGGAATTTAAATTTGCATCCTACCATTGAATTAAACACTGATTGCATATTTTCTATAGGGGACGTAATGCTCTTTGAAGCTTGTTTTGAATAATAAAGCATCTATTCATGCACATGGTGCAATGTGTTTCTTTGTCCTGAATGTAATTGAAGCAAAATGTGAGTTAAAGGGATTTTTGCTCTAGCCACAGGTTTGTTGATTAGCATCTATTTTCATCTATTCAAGATTTTAAAAATGAAAAGAAAAATACAGTAATCTCTTCCTGCATTTGGAACCTCATTTACCACTCAGAGCTTTTCTGAGAGCATCTGAGATGAACAATCAGAAGGTCAAGTTTCAGTCCATCTTTGAAGGAGGAGAAGGGGAGAAAGGAACAACACAGTGCCTTACCCTTCTGAAAAGAAAATTATGAAAGAAAAAAAAAATAAATACCACAAACAAAAAGCAGAGGGAAGCAGACAACACCACATGTAACCTCCAGGAGAAAGATCTTGCCGACCTGTCAGGTAGCTGTTCTCGCTGCTGTCAGTCACTGAGAGCCAGGAAAACCACTGGAACGATGACTTCAACACTGAGGAAGCAAATAGGGTGAAATAACACTGTTGACCTTTTTTGTTTGATTTGTAAGGGAGGAATAACTGAAATAAATAATAAACGTGACTCACTCCATCCTGGATGGGAAAAACAAGCACAAAGGCATCCTGAAGAAAAGGATTGTAGCTGGTGGATGTGTGGTTTGCCCACAGCATGGCTCAGTCCTCCAGCCACAGCCACCTTGACAGGGAGAGGCAGCCTGGGAGGACTTTCAGAGGAGTGGGTGACCTGATGCCAGGAGTGGGTGACCAGCTGCAGCAGGAGTGGTGGAAATGTCCCCCAGCATGGCCATCCCTGTGACATTCTCTTGTCCTGTGCAGCTCACCAGGCTGGAAAGCTCTGCTGGCTGCTGATGCTCAATACACTCAGCAAGCCATCTGGAGAAACTGAGTTCTCCACTAGTTCTGCTGTGCCAGGGTACAGCTGCAAATGAGTTAGGGAAAAAGCCTCTCTTGAAATCTGGTGGATTTTAAGAGATTTTTCTCCTCTCTTTACCCCTAAAGGTGATCTTTATTTTCAGATGCAGGCAGGCCTGAGTCTAATAAAGCCATTGTGGTGTTAGTAGCTCTGATATTCATGACACTGTCATTTATTCAGAAATGACAGAGAAGACAAAACACAGTTGATATATTTGGCAATTAGGCAGTGATATAAGTAATTGTTTAGACTGATTTTTTAAAATTATTTTTCACCATTATCTGCTTTCTACATTCTTGAAAAAGCAGGGGCCACTTCTGCTGAAACCCTCATTTTCCTTCTGTTCTCAGAAAAGCTTTAGAAAAACCAGAAACTATTGGAAACCAGAACTTCATGATGATTTGTGCCTTTCCCCCTCTTAAAAGGTGATTTTATGAGTCCTTGAGGAACAAACACTGCTTAAAAACTGCCGACTGTGTTTTAGGAAGAGGCAGGGAGGATTGCGGACCACGGCCTTGATCCCATTAGGACAAAATGTCATACAACAATGGTAACTGTATCTCTGGACTTAGCCAGTTGCTCAAGATTTCTTTACAGGCTATCTTAAATTGCTGCAGTTAATATTGTATTGGTGCTATAAAAGCAAGCACTGCCAATGCCCCTGTTGCACGTGTAGCAAACATCAAAGTCCCACGCTGCCTGCAGATAGCGAGAAGGCCTCGAGACAGTGAGAGACATAAATACTCTCTTTTTTCTTTTGATTTCCAAAACAGTTTCATCGTATCATTTGCACACAAGAGACCACAAATGGTCCCTGGGCACCTTGGGGGTAATTGCCATGTTGTTCAATTTGCCTCAAATGAACTGCTCAGGAATGATAAATGCTCTTTTATGATCAGCTCACTACTGTGGGTACATAGTACGGGTGGGATACCCTGGACCCTGACCCTCTGCCAGAAAGTCATCTTCCCCTTTTATATTTGCAGAGGCAAGGACTCTCAGGGGCAGAGGACATTTATTAGCAGGCTCATACCCATCTGTGGGCTGCAGCCCCACAGGCACATTGTGTTAATGCTGTGCCCTCACTGCTACCTGCTACCATAGCATGGCACAGAGAGCCAGAGCAAGAAATGATGCCAGTGGGAAGGTCTTGTGGCTGAGAAGCCTGCAGGGTTCAGAAGAAAACACTGGCAATTCCTAGCACAAAATAAAGCTTAAAGTGACCTAGACCTTCATGACTTCTAACCCTGGCTCAGGGGGAGTATGGGCAGTGCTGACTGCTCCTGTAAAGCTATCCATGCTCCTGACTCTGGAGACTAACTGCAGCCTGCCACCCTCCCAGAGCTGTGTGCAGGCTGGCACAGCCACCCAGCCCCAAACCTCCTGCTGAAACTCCCCCTGCTCCTGCACACAAGGGGAACTGGGGTCTGTCCTTTCCTCAGAATGGGACAAATTAATAATTTTTTCAGACCCTGAGCTCACAGAGTGTTTGGAAGGCATGGGGTGGATTCGTTGTATTTCTTCATTAAAGGCCAAGCTCTGGTTTGCTTCCCTCTCCAAATGTGCTGCCCCAGTCCCATGGAAGGGAGGTGTGGGTGCCAGGCACTTGGGGCAGCTGAGCAGTCCAGCTGACCTTCACCATTTCTCCTTGTTTTTTTTCTAAGAATAAACAAGGGCTCAGGCCCAATTTCCTTCACACATATGGAAACTCCAAGTCCAAGCTGGGAATGCTGGAGTAGGTGTTGTCCATCCACTAGCAGTGAAGGACAGTATGAAGTTACTTCACTGCAGATCCACATTTTAAAACAGCTTAACCTCAGCAATCCTGCCAGAGCTGGCTGAGGAGTCTGTGCCTTGCTTCATGTTTGGTACACTTTGCCATACGGGGAAAATGCCAGTGTAGGGTGACATGTTGGGGAAAGAAAACAGACATATCCTCAGGTGCAGAAGTTGCTGCTGGAGCTTTTCAGAGAGCCACACACAGCCACTCCCCAGCATCTTCGTTAGTGATGTGGAAATAAATGTGAAATCACTGCTGATAAAACACCCAGAGAAAGGCAGGAGGGTAAATAAAGCAGAAAGGCTGGCTGAATCACACAGCCTGCTGCACCCGGACAAGCAAAATGTGTTTTACTGCAGGCTAATTGGAAATAAAAGCATGGTCCTGAGAGTGATACGTGGGGATGAGGGAGAATGACAGGAAGTGAGTCAACCTTGAAAAAATGCTGGAGGTCATGGTGGAGCTGATAAAATTTGGTAGGCTTTTTCTAAATCATGGAGAATTTCTAAAACTGTGAATGAAACTGCACAGGATGATGATGGGTTGATAATTATGGGCATCTTCTAATTAAGATGGGATACCTTGCAGTACTCCCAACCAGGGTGTCTGGTCCCATAAAGTGATAACTTGGTGACATTTATATGGGAGGTTGGCTTCAGCAGATCTGATGAGCTCTGCTGGCTTTAGGCTTTATTCATCTATGAAATTGCCACATTGCTTTATAATCTATTATAAATAAATAAAAAAGAGAAGGAGCTGAGCTTCCATAGCAAACCCTCTGCCTGCTTTCCAGGCCTCCACAGCATGGATTTTTTTTGAAGAAAAAAATAGCAGGACAAAGGTGACAAAGCAGACTCAAACATCACCATTACCATAGCAACAGTGGCATTAGCCTGACACAACAGCAGAAACCAAAATACACCCTTGCACAGAATACCATGCAAGTTAGGACATTGCTAGCACTGTATGGCACACAAGATAAACAACCAAAATATAAATGACTACAGATTGCTCAGCAAAATTTTTAATTGCTATTTAAAAAATAGACTTTCTGCAAATAAATATTATCCTAATAATATCTAAAATTTATTTCCCTTGACACAAACAGCAGAAGAAAAAGAATTGCAAGTTGTGTATATACCACAATATGGAGCAGCATCTTTGCCTGGAAGCTGAAAGTACTAAGGCAGCAACATTGTAGGGGATCCCTGACTGCCTTTTGGCTCAGCTCCTGCCAGCAGGGCATTCCGGAATGTGACCAACATCTGTCATGTGGTTTGCTCTCTCTCCCTCACCTGCTCTTTGGGGAAGGACTACATGTGCAGGGGAGTATTTTGCATGAGGCTTTATTTTTTTTCTTTTCTTCTAATGCACTCTCCAGGCTGCATTGAAATGGGGAAAGTTCAGGCCAAAGAAATACACTATATGCAGGAAGAAAAATAGGATATCATAGTTCCCTGTGGGATCTCGTACTGCAGCCTCAGACATAAAAAGACTGAGGAAAGTCTCTCTCTTGCCCAGATGAGTTTAGAAGAGACAGCTTGCTCAGTGCAGAGCAAGCACTTGCAGAGACCATCATGTCAGGCAGCTGTCCTTATCATGGTGCTTTGTGTGTGGGTTGAGATGACAGGTGACAGCCGTGCCTCCCAGACATATGGCCAGCATGGCAAAGGGCACTCAGTGGAGGATGGCCGAGCCCCAGTGTCTCCACTCCCCTGCAGCAGCAACTCTCCTTGGGGAGATCAGGAGAGCAGCACCACTGCTGCTGTTCCCACACAGCCATGATGATGTTTTAGGTACACTGGACCAGGGTTCTAGAGATAATTACGGAGACTGTTTAACCTTTGGGATACCAGGACAGAGGGCAGAAGAGGGTATCTAACATGTTTGCAACAGGCTGTTTTCTGAGGAAATCCCAAGCTGCAGCCCTCCATCTAGAGAGCATCCTGGAACCCATTGCCACGTCCAACTGGGAGCTGCATGTACAGGGTGGGCACTTCAGTAGGAAAAAACCCAGCCCAGTGTAAACCAGTGTGAAATAAAATTGCTTTCCCCCACCTCTTCTGGAGGCAGACACTCAGGATTGCTGACAGAGCCCCGGGGATGCCATGCCCTCATCCCAGGAGGCAAACCAAGGGCACTGCTGTCCCACAGAGCTGGCAGGGCAATCAGTAGCAGCTCCTGTCAGCCTGCAAGGCAACGGCCTCCTGCCTGTGTTTTCCCTGCCTGTGTTCTCTCCCTGCCTGACTGCCCCTGAGCCCAAGAGCCCCCACACTGCTGCAATCCAACATTTTCTTGTAGCAGCAGCTGAGCATACACGGGCTGGGTGCTGCAGGCAGTGTGGCAGGGCACTCCCAGGGGGACGCAGGGAGGGGGATGTACTGCAGAGGAGATGGATCCCATCTCCCTGGACCGTCAAATGAGCCCAGAGCTGCAGCAGATAGCCAGTTGAAAAGCATCAATCCCACCAATAAAACAAAGAAAACGTGGCAGTAAAGGTAGATTTTTTCCATTTCAAATTGTAAAATTGTCAGCCACCTCTAGGTGCTATTAATCACACATTGCACTCCTGATGGGTTCAGACATGGTGGAATAACAGTGACTTGCTCTGCAGGGCAGCCGGCCACCAAGATCCCTGGGGACAGCGGGCTCTCCTAATTACCTTAAAGGGATGAATAACGCTTGTGCTGGTCCCAAGACAGAAAGCCAGACCCCCAAAGTTGGGCAACTCCATCACCTTTACTACAATAATGCAAACAATACTGGGATAAATCCAGACAGGAAAAGGAGGTGCTGTCAGGTTTATGTGGCTGTTATACACCTTCTTTTACAGGAGCCTTTTTTCCTATGTTAGGCACGCACACATTTAAATTGGTTACAAAGCAACAAATGCTCTTTCTTTTTATTTAAGTTCAGCTTCATAACTAGAGTTCATCCCAGTTCACATGTGTGATGGAGATGGATCAAATGGGATTCAGCTCTCACAGACAGGAATTTATGCTAAAGAAAGAGATGCTGAGAACAAGCTTGATAGTGTTTGATGGAGGCAACACACACAACCTTTGCAAAAGAAAATAAATTTATAATATCTAAGTCCAAAAGGTGTTTTTCTGAGATAGTTATAACTACCATACACATATAGGAGTTATTTTTTTGTAGAATTGTTAGCATGACATGTATTTTTAATGTAATGCGACTGCAGCATATCACTTTCATTTGCAGTTAGATCCCAACATTGGTCAAAAGTTCTCATATGCCAGCAGAAAAATGAAGAAAAGCTGGTCCTGAAAGCTGACTTGTAATATTGGCAGTAAGCTCCTGTTGGTCACCAAACCTAATGTCTTCTATATGTAAAAAAAATTCCATAATTAGTTAATTCTATAAATCACTTTTTTTTCTTTTTTTTCTTTTTTTTCTTTTTTTTCTTTTTTTTCTTTTTTTTTTTAAGCAGTAGATAAACCAGAGGCATTTTCCCTCAGGAGATATAAATTCTTTTAAAGACAGCCCTGCTCAGGGGCTTATTGCAGAGTGCTGCCTGCCCAGGGAGACATACCATGTCCTCTTCAAAGTTACATGAAGATAATTTCAGCTTTCGATCAGGGAATTAGGAATCAGCCCATCATAGATGTTTAAGCTGCTTCCAGCTTTTTCAAGAAACATGTTTCTCAAGCAGATTACCACAGCTGATGGAAATGCTCTTTTATTTTAATAATCTAGAATTAAAAAGGAACATGAGCTGCTGGGCAAGGGATGATGGTTGTTCTTCCCCTCATCTGCATGAAGCACAGAAATGCCTGGAAGGGCTGGACATGAAAAGCCAACCAGCCTTTCCCAGAGGAGCGAGATCTGCTCCACAGGGATGCAGCGGCAGCACAAGCTAACCTGTCAGCCAGCAGTGGCCAAAGCCACTTGGAAGTGGGAAGACTTTCAAATGTAGAGTTATTTAAATCCCTTACAATTACCCATTTTCTCCTGTTCTGTCTCTGTCATGTCAAATATTTCCCACTTTTGAATTGCCTGTTAATAGCTGCAGAGAGCATCAGGTTGGTGCTGCAGGCTGGTGGAGGGGGAAGGAGCCAGGAGCCATCCTCCTCGGAGAAGCAGGTGATTTCCACCAGCAGCTGGTTAACACTGAGCAGCACCTCCTTGGTCCCACAGTCTGAGGTCACTGATGTTCCTGCTGGCAAAACAACCGTAAATGTAGGACCTTCTGTGCCACCTTTCCAATTGTCAGGCCAGAAAAGTGACCAGAAAGCCAAGGCTGATCTATTTTCCTGTTTTGTGGCTGGGAGGGCTGGCCAGTCAGACAAAGCTAAGGCCATGGTGGCAGTTGGCTTTGCGCCCTCCAGGCTGTGAGCGTGGAGCCGTGTGCAGGGAGGGGCTGGATGAGAAATGACACATTCTGATGTTTCTGCTGCTGTTTCCAAGCGAGCCTGGGAAAACCAGAGCCCACATCGAGGTGCTCCTGTCAGGGTGGTGATGGGGAGAAGCGGCAGGAGCACCTCCCAGCCCTGTGCTCTGGGATAGCTTCAAGGTCTTCAGAGCATCCCTGGGTGGAGAAAAGATGCTAGTTTCCTATTCAAGATTTGTGAAACCCTTTCCCCAGATGTCTCAAATCTAAACCAAACCAGTACCTTGCTTGAAAGCTGGGAGCACAAGGAAAACCGTGTCCACTGCTCTCCACCTTCTGAGATGGGATTTCAAAATCATCTCTGATATGAGAGTTTAGATTAGGATGCAGGAATCGACAGAAAAGGCTTTCTGCTGGTGTTGCATTGTACTCCCTACCCTAGGAATGTTTATTCAGTATCAAAATCAGCTTTTTTACTGATAAAGAGAATAAAGGGTATTTCTTGAGCTCTGGACAGCAAAATGCAGGGGTTTGACACCCTGGATATACAGCAGTGGAGTAGTACCCAGTCTGCCCGGAAAATAGATAGGTAGAGAATTTTATAAATATTCCTGGTTCCTCATTTCTCTGCCAGAAATCATAAAAAGGAAGAAGATATATAATTTATCTTTTATATACCTTTCCTATAAAACTTTCCTCGGGGTTTCCCTTATTTTAATATTTTTTGAACATTTTCACATTAATGTGCTCAGAGTGTGGGGGGAATTTGACACAGAGTTTATTTTCCAATTATTTTTTCCCTCTTTGTGGTTTTTCACAGCTTTTAAGAAGTATAATACATTGAAAAGGTACACAGCCTTTTAGAAAGGTAGCTGAGAAAGGAAGAGGCAAAAGGACATTCCCTCTTACCCACAAGCTACCACTATGGGGTGAAACAATTTTCCACTCCTTACAGAAAAGAGAGACAGGAGAGCATTATCTCCTGTTCTTCCTCCACAGCCCTCCTTGGGGAAGGTCTTTTTCATGGCATGTCATAGAGAAGCCAGTGGGGTTCAGCCACCCAGCCAAGTAGGTGTGCTCACACGGCTCCAGGCATCTTTAGGTGTATGCTAACATCCCCAGCTTGGGTACATAGAGCCAGGGACTGAATTGATGCTGAGAGATGAGTGGCACCTGGCTGCTCACTGACCTTACTGTCTTGAAACTGCAGCAAGTGGCCTTCCTCATGTCTGCATCCCACTTAAACCAAGTGTTTAATTTCTCATGAGGCCATGGGATAAGAGCTTGGTCTGGCACAGACCTCTGGAAGTGTCTACCCCAAAGTCAGACTAGCTCTGGGAACACACCAGACTGCTCAGGACCTGGTTTTCAAAACCTTCATGGATGGAGCCAGCACAACCTTGTGGGGAAACCTGCTTCACTGCCTGACTTCTCCTCACACCAGCCTGACTCTCCTGTTTTGACCTCTGCTCTCCTACCATGCCCCACCACAGACCCTAGCTCCACCCTGATGACCTCCCTGTAGGCACTGGGCAGCTGTTGGGTCCTCCCAAAACTGTCTGCTGTCCAGACTGCACAGGTCGAACTCTATCAGTTTTTACTTAAAACAATTCAGGGATAAAATACCATCAAAAATAAAATCCAGCCTCTGCAGAACCCCAGTGGTTAACCTCTGGCACCTCCATCAATGTTTTCCTAAACTATCACAGTTACAGGTATAGTTCAGTTATAGTTAAACAAGTAATTTTCAGCCTTCCTTGACCTGAAAACCTACGCTTCATCTTCGGATCTGTATCCGCAACTTTCCCAGTGAGCTAAGAACCACTTGCCTTGGAGACTGTGTAGTGAAAGGAGCACACTCCTGACTCTATTTCCTGCCAGACCCCATGGAGTAAAAACAGCAGAGGAGATTATACAGTGCAGCACCAGAATCATTTTACATTTTTCATTGAGCAGAAGTGTCACAAAACTCATTTTTAGCCTGAGAATTACCAAGGCAGCCCTAAAGGATTGGCTTTTTGAACACATGGAATGACAATCAATCAGTTCTCAATCCAGCCATTGCAATCTGACAGAGATGAGGAGGATAAGACATGTAAGGAGGATGGAGTAAAGAAAGTATACTGGAAATAATTTTTAATTAAAAAATTAACTGACAACAACAGACGTCATGTCAAGTGAACCTTTGGAAATGTATGCAAAGAGATGAAAGAAGGAAAATGAGACATAGCTCTGGTAAGTGAATGAAGGGAAGTCTTTAAATGGCTTAATAATAGGAACACGTTGAGAAGCAGTGAGGTTAATACAGAAATGACATAAAGCAGTGGGGGGTCTTGGACTAGATTTATTGTGCATACTAATTGGTGGACACTGAATACCAGATAATAGCTGAACAATGGGGCTTCCGCTCTGTCAACATCCTCTTGTTCACAAAGGATGATCCAGCAGAATTTAATAGCTTCACAATATCGCTGAGTGACACTTTAATAGGTAACAAAACGCTGTATTTCAGCACTGTGCAGGGGGAAGCCACAAGAAAGTGAGAGTGGAAGGGGATGACACTGGAGGCCTCGCTGGCAGCTGCCAGATCTGAAAGCAGCACAATTTCCCCAGCCTCTTCCAGCCTGAAAAAGAGCCCAAGTGTTTTTCTGAGGTGATATTAAAGCAAGCTTTGAAATAACAGCACCAACAATTGAGATCACAAATGTCTTGTAATTCTTTTAATCCTTATAACCTTGCAATGACTGACCAAGCTCAAGAACTAGCTCATTAAAACCTGAAAGTTAATTGGAGCAGGAAAACCAAGCAGCTCTTACTGGTCCTTACTGCCCAAGCTGAGGTAAGTGCAGAAATTACAGAGACAGCAAATAGATTTGCTTGTTCTGTGGTAGGGCTTTATTAACAATCCACACAAAAAATCACACAGCATTTAGAGTGATGTAGAAGTCATGGTGTGCAAATGTAACCCTCAGCTTTGCAGTACTCAAGCTCTGAGTTACAAGGCAGACTTCTGAATGACGAAACCATCTGCCAGGAAAGGCTCTTTCATGAATACTTTTTCCCCCTGTAGCTGTTAACATGCCAACACAAGAATACTGTTTAGAGGTCAAGTGGCAGTCTTGATAGTCTTAGGACTATCAAGACAAGGGCAAAAGCTTGATAATCCTAGGAAATCTCATACCTTAAAAACAAAGTGTGGTGGATGAGGCAATGCTTGCACATTTGAGGCCAGGCACTGGCAATGAGAGAGAGACACAGGATGTGTGGAGGAGTGACTGCTCCTTTGGTGCCACTGGGGATTCTCAGTGGCTCTGCTGGGCTGGCTGCTCTGCCACAGGGTCAGAGGAAAGCAGTGCCCATGGATACTCGCTGGGATGTCCTGCTGTATCCCCAGTGGCTCCAGGTGTCTGCAGAAGACAACAAACCACTACTGACCTCAGAAGCTTGTGCAGAAACAGCCACATTTTACCAGCTGACTACACCACTGGGCTCTGCAGTGGTATTCACTGGATGTACACTGACTGCCATGAAATCTGAACCTCCAGGATCACTCCAAGCCATCCATACAGTGAGAAGCTTCTGGATTTCTCTGTCAGAAACCCAATCTCATCTTCCCCTATGCTCCTTGGTACCTTTGTCACCCTGGCACTGAATTAATGAAACAGATCTTTTTCTTGCCACAGCTACCAATTCAGCATCAAAGAACAAGGTATACTGTTTGCTGTGGGGTGTTTATTTTTTTATTATGCAATGCAGAGAGGCATGAGGGCATGTGTGCCTTTTGGCCTGACCTCAACAGAGCTCAGGTGTGTGCAGGGTGAGGTGTCATGTAAGTCACCATAAATAAAGAGAAGGCACCTGCCAGCACCTCTCTGAAAGAGGCCAAAACACTTGCATCTCCGACCATTTACCTAAGAGGGAAAATAACTTTTAAGTAATTTTTCCAGACAGTGGCACACAGTGGGTCAGAGGCAGGAAGGCCACTTCTGCAGCTCAGCATCTGGCCCTTTTTTCATCCTACCTTCTCCTCTGTGCAGCATTGCCCTCAAATGTCTTACCCACTGATTTTCAGGCATACCTTGTTCAAAGGGTGCACAGTGTTTTACTCCTGGGGGAATCGGAAAACAGGATGTGCTCAAGGCAGCAAAAGGGAACTTAATACAGAGGACATGTACTGGCAAAGGATGTGTCAGTATCATGTAAAACACACTTGGCAAGGTCGTTTGCCATGCAACTAGAAGCTGTCCAGCTAAAGATGATCAGATACTTATCTGCCAAGGCACATTACCAGGGTAAGATGAGCATGTAATCCAAGGAGATGACCCCACACGGTACTTGTTTAACTGGCTCCATTTGTGTGAAAGTGCTGGAGTCAGATAGTAAAAGAAATGTTTCCTCTTAGCTGGGATATAATTCCCTTGACATTCAGAGCGCATCACCAAAATGGGTTTTCCTCTCAGGTTTCTGACTGAACACTCACTTTGCTTAGGTAACCACAGCTGTGCCCAGACCTGTAAGCACAAGTGGGGAGAACATGATGAGCTGGGAACAAATTTTTTTCAGGACAGGGAGAAACCAAAACAAATGCTAGAAGAGCAGACCAAATTAAAGCTAAACCCTCAGCTGTACCCTGAAGCCTGAGGCTGGTTCAGCTGGGAGCATCCCTGGGGTGTGAAGTACCAGGGTACTTGAAGCTGGGGAGCACTCTGCCCATGATACAGGTTTTGTTCTTCAGGTCTGAGCTCTCTGACCTCACCAGGATTTTCAGTTTGATGTAATTTTCAGGATGCAGTAGCTGACAACCTCCAGAAAGCTGGACTGGATGATTCAATAATTACTTACAGTCTTATACTCCACATGACTGCAAAACATCCCACAAAATTCTTATCACAGTCTTGTCGTGAGCTGGTACATTTATTACTTATTATGGAAATGGCAGTGCTGATAAAACTCCCTAGCTTTGGTCCCTGAAGCTGTCTTCTATCTGTGGCAAGATCTTATTTGCATTTTCTGTAGCTGGGATCCCTCCCAAGGGCTAAGTCCTGGGAGCCAAGAGCAATACAGAGAAGAAACTGGGCCCAGAGCTTGGTTTTTCTTCCCCAGTGTGAGATGCTGACACACACTGCTTCTGCAAAGTGCCCGATCTTCTCATGTCTTGGTCAGCCCAGCTGCCAAACTCTGTAATAGCAAGATCTCACTGAGAGCCATATGTTGCTGCTGGGCTGTTTTGGGGAAAATTAAATTAAAACAATCCACAACAGCTGTTTTAATGCCATTTCTTGTTTGCTTGAAGCCTTGGTCCCAAATTACTTTTACACAATGAGAAGGTAAAGCCTATGGTTTCCAGTAACTTGAGGGGCATGCTGGACACTCAGGAGCTGCTGCTGATGGGCAGCAGAGACTCCAAGCCCTGGGAGAGCTCTTGAGTGGGAAACTGAAATAAGGCAGAAAAATAGCAGCTTTACTTGCTTTAAATTCAGCTAAAATAAAAAATTGCATAGCATTACATGTCTTTCTCCAGGAAAACATCTTCAAGCCAGTGGTTAACTTCTTTCCATAGATTTTTTGCTTCCTCCCTCCCACTCCCAGTATTTCTCTGCATGTGTGGTTATCAAAATAGGGGTACATTCAATCCACAGGACCAAGCCTCACGCTCAGAAACCCAAATGTACAGGTTATCACTGCTGTAGGACATAGAGAGCTAGCAGATTAGGGATTGAATTGAAAGCATGGACCAGAATTCCCATGGAGGAACTGGTTTCTCTTGATAATGAGAAAGTGGGCACAGCTCTGGAGTGTTTGTCAGACTGAGAAATGGTGTGGATGAGACACCCAAAGTGCTCTGCACTTCTGACTCCAGCAGCCTTGACCTCCCGATCCTGCGCTTGGCGCAGGCAACGAGGACTGGGATGTTCAGTCCTTTGCTGAGAGTTAAGGCTTGAGAACAGCTCGTGTAAAAAAATGTGTTCAAGGCAAATGGAGAAAAAACATATTTATTTGTTTTATGGAGACAGTGAGAATCAGACTTTTATATTCTGATAATGTCGGGAAGTTCTGAGAGAACAAAGCTCTTTCCAGGCTGGGTAAGAGACCTTCACTTTTAAAACAAACCCCAACATGATAATAGTTCCTTACACACACATTTCCCTCCCACGATTTTACATTGAATAATCAAGAGAGAGAATGGAAATAACCCTCCAGCACAGGCAGAAGTAGCTGATATATCTAGAGCCATGCTTTCTCTCTAATGCTGTTTTACGTACAGTGGTTGTTTACTTGCAGCCATTACTGTAAGATCTCATTTGTATGACACTGTTTTATCTCCTCTCTTTTATTAGCACTGAAGCTGGATTCCAAGGTGAGAGCACTCTCCTCCCTCGTTATTCCTGCAAGGCCCAATGATAATAACGATGGATGTGGTGCTGGATGCTCAGGGCTCCAGCAGTGGTGGTGTGGGTTCCCTGGGGAGTGGAGCAGACCAGAGCTGATGGTGCCCCAGACAACACAGGTTCTACCCCAGAGGCCATCTAAATCTGCTGGGCTGGTGTGCTTGTTTGCACTCCTCTGGGTTTGCCCTGGGGTGTCAGCGTGGAAGGGGCACTCAAACTCCCCGGTTCAATGAAGGACCATGGCCATGTCTCGGGGTTGCTGTGGAGGGCTTGCCTGGCTCCTCATTTCCTTCCTGCCAGCCTGCAGGCTGGGAGTGTTGGGGCTCCCAAGGGGTCTCCTATACTTCCCTCTCAGATTGCCCCCAGGTGAAGAGATCTGCTTGGGTTTAGGTCATGTTTGGTTAGCACCTGGGAAGGTTAGAAAGGTCATTCTTTTACTTTTTATTTCTTCCCCCCAAGATTTCTTCTCCACTAGAGGCTCAAGGCCAGGGAGGAGACACTCCTGCATGTCTGGTTCATGGGGCCTTCGCCTCAGAGCTGTTTTCTCAACAGTGCTCCATCAAGGGCAGCCTTTGTCTGGGCTGGGATAAAGGCACTTCCCTCATTAAGTTAGCTTAGCCACCACTTGGGAAATACAATGTTCACTAAACTCATCCACAGCCAGGCAGTGACGAGGATCGCAGCTATTCTGTGGGAATGGAGCACACATCAATTATCCCCAGAATTTCAAAGCTGCAAAACCCAATAGTTTCCTTGGCAAAATCTGCCAGGCATGACATGACTGCTACTCGCACTCCACACATTTCCTAATGCAAAGGACTGGACAACCTCAAATACCATTTCCAAGAATAGCAAGGGCAAATGAACTGCAAATTACTAAATTCCTTTTATTGCTGGGAGCTACAAAGTAATTTAAATTAGTTTCAGTCTGAAGTGAACTGTGGGGCAAGCTGGGAAAATAAAATAAGTAGTGACATTTTAGAAACACCTTTTATGACCATTTAAAGAAAATATTTCGTCTCACACCAGGGTATTTAGTAGTCTTAGGAAAGATGTTTGTAAAAGATCATGGCTTTCTGTACATGCATACATGCAGCACATTTAAATGCACATGTGCACACACATGTGTGCTTTAACTTATAATGGAAACTGAATCTTTTTCATCCACTTAGCAACTAGCCTTTGCAGGGAAAGGGATAGCAACTGACCCCAAGAGAACATGTTTTTACGGAAAACTGCCATTAACATTAGGCTTGATTACATAATGCTCTTTCTCTCTTTCCCACATGCTCTGATGTAGGTGGGTTTACTGAGTGCATAGGTAAAATAATGATCTTGTACATTCTTCGAACTGTTTCCTGCTCCAGGAACTACTTCTGGCTCCCCACTGTGGTTTTGATTAACATCCTACCTGTGACTTCTGCAGACCTTCGCTGGTTCACTTCTGCAGGCAAAGGAGAGAGGGGAATAAGCTCCAGCACCTGGCACTGTATCATTGCAGCTGGAGTGGAGAAGTCATAAAATGCCCTGTCTTTTAATGAGATAGGATAGAGGGAATAGACACTTCCCCACTCTTGCAGCATCGCTGCAAAAATAACTTGGCCATGCTGAGTGGTGTTGGCTGCACAAGCTCTGCATGTCACAGCTAGAGCAGACACAAAAAGACAACAATAAGGATAGTAGTAATAATAATAATAACAATAAATAAAACCAGAAAATGGTTGGAAATCTTTTATGCTGTCATGCTGTCTTTCAATGAAGAGAGGTTAAATCTTCAGCCAGCCGAAAAGCAAAGGATGGGATTTGTTCCCCTTACAAATAATGGATCAGTGACTGCAAACACTGGATGCAATATGTAGTTGCAGAAAGCTTTCAGTCAAGTGGAGATAACTTCTTCATGGTACAAAGCACTTTCTGTGACCTCAATGTCCTAAATGTAAAGCAATACAGTGCTAGTATCATAGAAATCAGAGTGCTGCCGGGCGAATGGTTGAAGGGAGAGAGGGTGTAATTTCAAAGGGGAATGTCTGGGGTGATGGAGGTGGCATGGACCAGCCCATGCTTTGTCGGCAGGTTTTGTGTGTGTGTGTGTGTGTGTGTGTGTGTGTTCATTAATTTTGTCTTTCCTGGAGTTTGAAACTGTGCAATTTCTGTGCTGCTTCTCCTGGTGTAACTCATGCTTCCCCTGTCTGGTATCTGTGCTGCTGGCAGGTAAAGATGGAGATGGGTGGGAGGAGGTGGACCAGTGCCTCCAGGGACTCCTCCTGGGAGGTGAACTGGCACAATATCCCAGTCTGGAAGCAAATTTGAAACAAGTAGAGGTGATATCAGGAAAAAAATATTAGCACCTGGGTAAGTACAGGACAACGTCCATGGCTGTCTGGAAGGAGATGGTGGGGGTGTGAGGCAGCTTCTCCTAGGCTGTCTCTTCTGAGAGGTTAGACAAAGCTCTGGATTGTGACATTAGGGAACATCCTAGTGGAGAAGGTCACAACTTTAGCCCCTCACAGGCCTAGGGCTGCTGAGCATCAAGAGGAACTATGAACAGGGAGCTTCCTTCCACCTAGTCCTTAGCTAGCCCAAAGAAAGCCCAAAAGCTTTCTGAGTTAAGACCAAACAAATGTAGACAGCACAGGGCAATATGCTCCGGAGGCAGAGGGGGTCTTGGCTCTTCATATTATTGCAAGGTATTATACATTGTATTTCTACTAAATAATAATATTAGTAATACATAGAGGATCAGAGCATCAGCTTTTTCCCAGGCAAATGTCTTAAGTGAGACGTTCATAAGGAAGCCCAGGTGAAGAGATGAAAGAGCTATGGGACAGATGAATGAGTAGACTGGGAGAAAGGTATGAGGAACCTTGTGGTTNGGGCTCCCGCTGGGCTCTCTCTCGCCATCCCCTCCCCCCCGCCTCCACTTCCCTTCTCCCCTTCCCCTTTCCCCCCGCCCTGGGCACGGGGTCGAGGAGGAAATAAACGCGATGCAACAGAACCTGGAAGCCCAGGTGAAGAGGAAGAATCACTGGGATTAATTTTAAGAAAAGGAGTCTATCTTAGATGGAAAGGAAAATAGGGATATTTGGATAAGAGTACAATTTTTCAAGCATACATGAGTCTTGTGCACCAACTGCTCTAGAGCTGGTATGAGAGGGATAAAAGAACAGTATAAAAGACCATTTTTCCTTCTCTTTGAGTGGGCCTGGTGCACATGACAAACAGAGAATCATAGAATTATTTAGGTTGAAAAATACCTCTAAGATCATTGAGTCCAACCATTAACCCAACACTGCCAAGTCCAGCACTAAAACTTCACTTGAGCTACCTGCACCACAGAGGGTGATGTTAACCCATTGGAGTTACTGTCAGTCTTCATGTCCAAGGTGCAGCAGACAGAGGCTGCAATAAGAGATAAGCAAGAAAAACAGAAGAGAAACATATTGGGATGCCCTCAGGGCACAGTACATGTCCTAAACCTGCCCTAATCTCCACCCCGACCCCAGAGTCATCACGCCCTGTGCTTGCAGGCAATACTCTGCTTGTGGGTTTGCAAAGCAGCAGCTTTGTTCTGCTCATTTAAGGCTGGCAAGGAGATAGGAAGGAGAGAAAAACATTATGTACATTTTGTCTGAAAAAATATTACTGATAGATAACGTAGACCTTTTGATTTCTTAGCAGAGGGGTAGAAAAACCAATTTCTGTATGTTTTTCTGCCAGCCCTACCCAGAAATACAGAGCTTTGAATTCACCTAGAACTGACTGCCTAGACAATCTCACTTCTAAAGGAGTCAAATTGCACCTTAATAAAACTAGGACTGAGCTCAATAACCTATGAAAAGCTGGGCTGATAGGAGGGAGCAATTTCACAGAGTAGCCAGTTTTCACTAACTGCAAGCTGAATTTCTGGTAATGACGGCAGAACTGGAAAATGTGATATGACAACTTCGATGTCCAGATCCACCTCTCTGCTGCATGTAATAATACTTGAATTTATGCTGTTGTTCTTTTTTAAAAACCTAGGAATACGAGTTTGTTTTACTAGTGTCTGTGCATGATACCCTTAATTTAATTTCCAGTACCGAAAGCCAGTCAAGAGATACAGTGCAATGATAGTGGTGTTTAGTGTTGAAGAATATTATTCTATGAAGGGGAAATCCAGATGCACATCAGAAGAGGATGCAATCAGAGGGAGTTACTTCCAGATGGAACAGACCATTTGAAATTGAGAAAAGTGGGTGGCTGGCAATGAATAATTTGTCTGATGGACTGAGTCTCCTGTTACTAGCTGTGGATAGTGAAAGAGTGGGCCGCAGGTCCTTCAGATATACTTGATTATCTGAATGACATTGCAAATCTTAAATTCAGAGGTTCAATTGATGATTCCAAACACTGTTCTACAGGTGTTCAGTATTTGAAAGCTACAAGGTGGTCATCATTACCCAGAAACTGTAAGACACCATTTCTGATCACCTGATTCCTGCTACACTGATATTTCAGCAGGAATTATCATTCCTGTAAGATTAATTTTTCCCTAGTCCTCAGGCACATTTTTGAAACTCAATTTCCATGAATGTCCATTAAAAAAAAAAAAAAAAGGTGCTGTATAAATATGGAACAGGGAAAACAGAAGAGAAACCATGACTTATGTGGTTCTGTTTGAAGCAGTCAGGGTGTTGTTCCTAGAAGTTCTTTACACAGTATGTACAACATTTCACATTAAAACATTTTGATTATGTTTTTATACTATTACCTGTCTTACTGCTGTGTAGTTATGCTTACGCACTGAGGACAGATAATTTTGAAAGGCAGGACAGCAAGGGAAAATCAAACAGCTTGGAAAGAGTTAATGCTCTCAAATAATGTTCATTTATTGCTATTGTGCTTGATAGAAATGCTTCCTGCTTGCTTTCTGAAACCACTGCAGCACACTCATTCCTGTTTGGGTTATTGCACCTGCAGGCCAGGTAGAGGCAGGTATTTGTGTGCAGCTCAGTGGCATGATCAGTGGTCCAGGCTGATTTGGGAGGCTGAGCCTTCTGCCAACCAACCTTCTGATGAAATCTTATTCTTCCTATTCATGATTTTATTTTCATGCCCACTCTGTCCCACAGAGGACTCAGATCAGTGCGGGGGAACCTGCGTGCCAGTCCCTGGGGCAAGGAGAGGTGGGGGCAGGGAATACTCAGCCAGGTGGGCTGGGCTGGGGTGCCCAGCTCGGGGACAAAGCTGTGGTCTGGCTGGCTTCTGCACGTGCCTTGGTGGGGTTAGTTTGTATTAAACAAAACCAAGAGGTAGCAGTAAAAGGGCAGGCTCAAAAGGTTGCAGATAGAGGTCTGCCTTGGAGTCAGTGCTGCCCTGCTGAGCTCCTGTGCTCTGCTTCTGAATTTGAATGTCATGATAAGATAAAAGCAAAAGCAGGTTTGTATTAGGCTGAGCAAACAAAAAGAGAGCAGGACTTTTCCATTTAAAATCCCAGCCAATGCAAAGTGTCCAATTTCCCCTACCCTTTTCAGTCTGTAGCACAAACCAAGCTATCTCAGCACGGTTGTTGACACCTACTGAAATAAAAATGCATGAAGTAATCTTTGTGAAGGTCATAGTGACCTTAGTGCTTAGCACAAAATTCTCACTTAAACTGGGGTTTCTGGCACATCCTTGTCTGTAGCTAGGGAACCAGGCATTTTGCTCGATAGAGACATGATCTTCCGTTGGCTTTGTTCATTCCCAGCCACTTGGCTGTGCCAGAAGTACAGTTGGGCTGGAAAATGGCTGCTGATCAGACAAAGCGAATTCAAGGACACGGCTCAAGGCAAACGCTGAGAAACTGCTGCATCACTTTCAAACAAGTTGAACCAACTTGTGCTTCCCTCTTTGCCAAATTAAATAAGGATCAGTTGCAAAGAAATGAATGAAGCACATTTTTGCTTGAGTGAAAACAGTGGGGTAGCAAATAAATGGTGATCTCTAAGAGTCTGGAGATTTTGAATCGCAGTGAGACTCCAGGAACCTGAACTCTGCAGGTCATTTCAAAAACTTCGTTGTAATGTGTTTCTCTAACTGTGGTAGAAGTGGGAACAGCAACAATATTTGATATCTCAAAACTTGGCTTCAGCATGGATTTTCCTTTAAAAATAAAGATTCGTTTTGAATGAAGTGTAATAACTCTAATATTAGTTTTACCAATACATTTAGGACTACTCTGAAATACAAAGTATTAGTGATGAGGATTGAAGTGGGCCTCTCCACTGATGTTTTTTCCACTCTTCTGAGTATCATGCTGCCATTAATACCCAATGCTACCAAAAAAGCCCCCAGCTTACATTGCAGCACTGCAAAAAGACAGAGTTTTAGAGCAAAAGGGAAGGGGGCCTTTGCTCACAGGGCCTGTGTGTGTTATGAAACTGCCCCTTGCTGCCTCTCGGCCACATCCCTGCCCTCGGCTGCCCAAGCGCAAAGTTCAGGGAAGATGGCTGAAGGATGGCAAAAGAGATGCACAGCTTTTCCTGCAACCCAAACAACAGGACCTGAGAAGTAAGGGAAGGCTTATCTATTAGGTTTTAACCCTTTCAGAGTAGATGAGGTGTTATAAAAATGTGTCCAACACCTTCTTCAAACTAGTGTTCAATATTTTCAGCTTATTTAAGAAAAATACTGTATGGAGAATAATCTCCATGTGTCTTCATGTATGCTTTAAATAATGAGCCCTGAGTCATGTCTGCAGCTCTTCATCTTAGAAGGGAAGTGTCCTAGGTTACAGTGTAAGATGTACCCAAAAGATTGTATTCTATTCATCATCTTCATAAGCTGTTAAAACCGGTGGGACAGTGTCCCCCACCTCCTTGATGACTCACCCCTGATAAACTCATGGGGTTATCTCTTGNGACTTGAAGTCTCTCACTAGTTTGCTTTCAAACTAGCAGAGGAAGCATTTAACAAAGTCACATAAAAATGTAGGATATTGTGAGGTGTTACTCATTGTGATAAAATCCCATTAGAGTGACAAGCCAATACCATATCACAAGAGAGTAGTACAGTTAAACACAGCCAAATAACCCTGAAGCAAAAGAAAAACAAGCTCGCAGAACACATCATAGCACAAATGAACACAAACAACAAATCAGTAATGAAAGCCACACATGAAAGATCAAGAAAAGGGTCTCTTTCCCAGGTGCAGCATAGAAAGGAGGGGGCAGAAATGCTGAGCTGCAGCTGCAGGCCAAGAACCACCTCAAGGAGGGCACAGCATCTACCAGGGCCCTGGGTCAAGGCAGGAGGGTCCCATCTGGCCAAAATATTGATTCTGATAATCAAAATGTTATTTTCCAAGTCACCACAGTGTCAGCACAGAGACAGATCTGCAGGTGAGAATACCACCCGACAGCACCTTAGGATCATCTTCATCAGGTCAAAACAAGTACCTTCCCAGGCAAGCAAGGTTTCCCTGCTGAGTTTGATGAGATCTAGTTAAGACATGAACATCCAAGAAAAAGAATGCCATACTGTCTGATAACAAGGAATGGCTGAGAAACAAAACCCCAGATATTTTCAGAATGATAGTATGGTGTTGAAGTGCTCAAAAAACCTTACTTTTTTCTCTTTGTGTGAATTACTTTATCAAACTGATGGTCAATGCAATTAATTGACCAAAGCCATAGCTTCTGGTGAATGTACAGCCATGCTACTGAGGTGAACTAAACTAGTAAGATGACATTGTTTTCACAGAAAAAGGAGACTTTCCACAATTACAGCCAAAACCTATACTGGAAGGGAACTGAGGCATCTTGTCAGCAATACTGCTTTTTTTGGTTTAAAAAAAGAAGTCTTACCAGCTACACTAATTAACATGCAATGAAGTTTGAATGGGTGCCAAAGGATCTACAGTAGCACAGTGAACAGTCAGAAAACTCAGACAAGAACTTAGTGTTCCTGCCTCGTCATGCTTCTTTCCTCCACGTAGGTGGACAGACTGAAATGGGCTGTGTGACCTCCTTCTGTCAGAAACTATTATTCATGTTATGCCACTAATGCCCCTGGCTAGCTCTGCTGCCAGATCTTACATTAGCAAAAAAAAAAGTCATCGGGTCCTTTTCATCTCTCAGGACTGGCCTCTGCCACGGGCCTTGCCAAGGCTGAGATAAAACCCACGCTCAGTGATGGACTAGCAGGGCCAGCCCTGGGGTCCTGCTGGGGATTGCAGTGGGAATTGCAAAAGGAATCACAGTGAGAAGTGCACTGGGAAATGCAAGGGGAATCAGAGTGGAAACTGCACTGGGAATTGCAATGGGAATCACAGTGAGAAGAGCACTGGGAGTTGCGACGTGAATTGCAATGAGCACGCCAATAGGAATTGAACTGGGAAATGTATTGGGAATTGCATTGGCAATCACACTGAGAACTGCAAAGGGAATTGCAATGGGAATTCCAGTGGGAGTTGCCCACTTGCAGCAGGGGAGCCCATAAAATCTCTTAGCCTGGCTCTGAGCCTTTCCCTCCTGGGGGAAGCGGGCAGCATGTGACTTGTTGCAGCACCTTTGGCCCCGAGTTGGTGAAACTGGAGGGCAGCTGGCACCATGACGAGCCCCCATTGTTGCCGGGGCTGGCAAGGCAGCGGGGTGGCTTTGGCCAGCACCAAGGAAGCTCTTTGAGCAGGGGCCCTGCAGATGCTGGAGGGCTGCCCTGTGGCCAGGCCACCCTGGGGAGGTGGGGGACCCCTCTGCATGGGGGCTGGCAGCTCTCCCCAGAACCATGCTCATGGCCAGCCCTGCATGCCTGGCCCCACATTAGCCACTGCCTGATCATCTGCATAAGCGATCAAAAATAATTTAAAATTCAGGCTGGATACAGTTAAGCCTCCCATTAAGCACTGTATGTGTGGGAAGTGGGGTCGAGGTAGCCTTTTAAAAGGTGGTAGGGCTGGTTGTGCTACCTCTTGGTGAAGGTACATAGTCTGAGCAGGAGTTAAAACCAGAGTGCTCATGAGTGAGGATGTTTATGGTCTGCTATGGCATCTTGTGAAATGAAGGCCTATGTGCAGGGAAGAGGGAACTTTTGGTGCTGCAGCCATCTAGGACAGCAGAAGACTCCCACCTTGAGAGGCTAACCTGCTCCCAGTGTTCCCAGTAAGGACATGTTTATCTTGTTTTCATTTGGGCTCTGAGTCAGGAAGGCAATAAAAAATTAACTCTTCTGAGTGTTCTTGCACTTTGTGTGTGTTTTTACAGGAATTTGCAGGCACCTGAAAAGGATATTTGCAAAATGACCTATGATCCTTAACCTGCAGTACACACAATAAATCTGCCACCCTAAGCATTGCCAGCCTTTTTGAATGAAAGGCTGCATTATAACAACACATGTGTATGGCTACAGGGTTGTATATCTTACTGGACCTCATACTCTAATCAACATTTAAAAATAAAAGGAAAGCAATATAAAACCATCTACGCATAAATTCTCTTGCAATGATATGGCTCTCCCTTCTCCCTCACACCTTTCCATCCTGACTGATGGCTTTATTATACAAAAGACAGTAATAAACATCCTAGTGAAGCCAATGAACTTCTCTCACATGTAAATACCTCCTTGGAGGATACCAGGTATGACCAACAGAAGAGTAATGACTTTTTTTCTCCATTTATTCCATGTTAATGAAACAACTGGTCATCAAACTGTAGGCTTGGATGTGATAGATTTCCAGTTTGTATCTGGATAGCAAAACAGATTTAAATGGGAGAAGAAATCAGTTAGCATCTTTATAAGGAAAGATGTTGACAAGCACTGTGGGGTCAGGGTAGCACTACAGGAGTAACTTTTGATCAACTTTTTGGTTCAGCCTTTTGGTTCATCAGATGATCTGAAGAAGAACCTAAATATAGGGTCAGATCAACCTAAAATAATTTTTACTTGTTTTCTCTCACCAAAGTAAAAAGAAGAAAAGATAATTTTCAATTTCAGTAAAACAACCTAAAATATAACAGGCTGATTTTTTTCATATCACAAAAGCTGAGGGAGTAAAAGCTGGATTCACCAAACTTCCTTCAAAATTTCCTTGTGCCCAGGTTCAGCTTAGGGAGCAGTCAATATTTATTGGAAACCCAACTTTACATCCATTGTCTGCCTGAGAGGATTCAGCCCATCCCCTAGGACTGCAATCCAACCATTGGGATCCGTGTGCTCCAGGATGAGCTCAGCTTTTTCTGCTAAAGCCTTTTTTCATTAGTGACATAAATATTCATTAATCCAGAAAACAAAGCACTTCCTAACTTATTGGTTAGGCCCCTCTAAGAAGGAGAAGACCTTAATAGGTTGTGCATGCAGCAGGTTCTCCATTAATAATAATCATCTAGTGGCTGATGTGACTTTCACTATCTTACTCAATGCATTAATTTCTTCCAATTTTTCAACAAAATCAGCAATATAGTGTGCCTGCGTTCCCCTTGGCTGAGTTGAGGTCCCTTTTATATCTCTTACTTCCTAAATCTGGCTAAATATCTGATAACATATATACACACGGCTATGACCATACTTCTCTCACATGTATGCAGAGATGCACTGGATCGACTGCTGTAAAACTACAGTGAAGATCAAAGAGAAGCCCCAAGCATCTGATTTTGTTTGACCTCCCTGGGTTGTTATGCTGATATTTTTTATTTGCGCACAATTTTGATGTAATATTTTAACTCTAAAAACTAATAAACCAATGAATATTGTGAATCGCCTATAGAATTTTTTGAAACATTGAAACTATTTTTCTTGGAGACCACTGATGATTTTGTTTTGACTACCCAAATACCTTGCATATTCTAGTATTTAAAATAATTGCCTTGTAGGGGGAAGCTTTAGTACAGCAAGAGGACTGACAATTGACCACAAATAGTTGTAGTTTTTCCAAACTTCTCAACATTTCCCTCTCAAAAAAAATTGGTGGCAATAGTCAGTGTTTCCTATGAAACAGTCTGCTTCAGACAAATTCTGCATGTTGTGCCAAGAAACCATGCAACCAAATTTTTCAGCCAGCTGTCAAGGTCAGGCAGACTATTTCCCAGAAAAGTATGTGAAGGAAGAAATAAAAAGAAACCGATCATATAAGCAAATGTTGCCCATATTGAGCTGTACGTTCAGAAGGTTTGGCCATAGGACTGAAGAGACATCCTCATGCCCTGTCTGGGATTCTGGTGCAGCAAAGGGCTCACTGGCCCACCAGTTCAAGGGGTTACTGCAATTTGGGCTTTCATATGGGGGTGAAAGCTGACAGGTGCCTTGCAGGGCTTCAGGGGGTTGCCTCAGGACCCTGTGCAGAGGGGAGTCCAAAGGCAGCACCCACCTCACCTCCAGCCTTTGCCCCTCGGTGCACTGCTCTTGTGCTGACACTTGTCATGGTGGACAAGTGCGAACCCACCCCCTTTCTCCCTGCTGGCCTTCCCCCTCATCCCTCCATCCTCCCCCCATCTTGATTTTGAGACACACACCTCCAGATGGGACAGGTTTCATGTCAGCCCTCCCTCCACACAGTTTAAACTCTATTCTTTAGACAGTCTCGCCAAACTTTAGGGGATGAGGAAGGAGAAAGCAGGGGCTGGGATGGGTGGTCCTGCAGTGCTGGCTGGGGGGATGCAGTGTTGGGAGCTAGGCAGAGCACAGGGATGCTCCCAAACTTTGCCAACACCTCACTCACTTTCCTTTGTTAAGAGAAGAGAAGCGGCTGAAGAAACATTTTCTGGAAAATAAAACAGATGAAGCAATTTCCAGCCTCCTCTGAGCTTCCCTGCAGGGTGAGACTCTGAATGCTGGGCCAAGAAGGCCAGCAGTGTGGGGGGACTGCCTGTGTGCAGCCCCTGGGGAGGGAACGCTTCTGGGCTGGCTTTCCCAGCATGTGCTGCCCAGATGTGCTGCATTGGGCACGTCAGGATGGGGCTGATTTACTGCATCTGTACAGGCCATCTGCAGGGTAGGAGAGAGCCTGTGTGATAAACATCCCAGCCACGCTGGCCTCATGGCACGTGCACCGCAGAGATGATTTATTTGCAAGGCAGTGGCCCTCTGTCCAGCATTTCTGGACATCCAGCAGGGACATAAGGCCAGCTGGGCTGTTGGAAAAATATCCCAAATCCTCAATCCTATCTATGCAACATTTCCAGGCAGAAAAATAGCCATATGCATGGGAAGCCACTGCAGCACTGCTGTTGCTGTCATGCTGAAGGTGTATTGCTGAGACCTGCTCCCGCAGCTCCTGCTTGCATAAATGGCTTGCTGAAAGCACTGAGGAACCTCACTGGGGTCCTTGTCTGCCAGATTTACATCCCATGTGTTTTTTCTTTCCCGGCTCAAGGCATGCATAACTCACTAGCGAATGTGGCTTGACAATGGCAGACAGAGGAAACTGCTACGGGCCAGCTGTTATTTGGCATGGCCTCTGCTTCCCTCCCTAATTAGGATGAGGCAACACCTCAAAAAATAAGGAAGCTGACAAAGCAATGCAGGGGAGATATAGCAGACGGCATTGCCTGTATGGATCCCTCATCCCACCCACAGCACTGAAAGGCTTTTTAAAGCAAGTGTTTTAAAATGCTGCAGGGTCCCGGTTCTGAGTGGCCAAGGATGTATTGCTATAATCGTCAGGTGGATGATTCACGGCTTTGCACTTACACCATTAAAGGTAGCATTAGCACCAGGACCCTTTATGCAGCAACATTAGTGAATGCTGAAAAACATTCCTCTGAAGGGGCTTTGTCACCTTCCCTTGGTTGTGAGACCATCTCCTACACCAAGCCCGTACATTTCAATTACTGTACGCTGGCATTTCTACCTCTTTCCCCAACTCATAAAAATCACAGCCAATAAACACAAATCACCACCTGAAGGAGTCGGTGCTTTCCTCCCACTTTAATATACTTGCCCATACTTCAAAGAAACCCGGAGAGATTTTCATATCGGCAGTGCCCAGGCTGCCTTGTCCTAGGCAAGGATTAGCCATGTGTGAGCTTGGAACAATCTGCTCTTAGTTTGCTTTAGCACGGTTTTTATCCCTCTAAATCACACTCAGCCATTTGACCTGACAGCAGACTAATACATGACCTGTTCCGGGGAGGAGGGTGGGGAAGGGCAGGAGATTTTGCTCTTTCCTTGTTCAAAACGGAAGAACGCTGCATCTTGCCAGGCGAGCTCTTTCCTCAACAAAAAAAATAATTCCCCCTTTGTTTCCCAGTGGTAGCTATATCGCTGTATTTCAAGATGGCAAGATAATGGCAATGACTTTAAGGCTCCATAACAAGAAGCTTTACTGGGAACTACCAGAGGAGAGACAGGCACCACTGAAAATACACGTAACCCTGCAAAAAGTGAGGGCAGCTAACTGGCAGGCACTAGTAACACGAGAGGTAATGTAAATACCTCACTGCCAGACCATCATCAGCCTGTCTCTGTTTTTCAGGGGGCTCTGGCAGGGTTTCCTAGGCATTGATGCAGCATTGATTTCACCTGCCTGCTGTGCTAGCAGGTGGGGAGAGATGGCAGGCGGGAGCCAGGGAAGCCTGGCAGAAGCACTGCCTCCCCAGCTGGATTTTTCTCACTCTGTCCCAGCACTTCACTACTGGAGGGCTGGGATTTGGACAATGCCAGTGCTGTGGAGCAGGAAAACAAAAGTAGCTTTTCATTCAGGGCTCTTGCGCAAAGCAGTGGCACTTTAAAACTTTCCAAGTGTTGCATGGGAGTTTAGCATGTGACTCCCATTAAAGTCGGTATGAGTCATGTGGCAAACAACCCCAAACACTTTGAAGATATACTGCAATTTATGTTTTTTCTGATCTCCAAAATAAAAAAAAAGAAAGAAAAGGAAAAAAAAAAAAAGAAAACTATTGTGGACTGGGACTTCAAGGACAGCTTTTCCAGAGCAGTTCTCTTTCCCTGCTTGCTTCTAGACATAAATCATGTCAGGAGGGAGCACAATCAGGCTGTTAGTTGGTGATGGCACAACAATGGCTGGACAAGGGGGAAAAAGAGGTGTGAAAAAGAAATGTTGGTGAAAATCATATATTGATTACTTAAGCCTTGTACTGAAGTACTGACTGCAAAGAAGCGCAGGTGGATTTCAATTCAATACAAAAGCTTTCCATGGAAAAGCTGAAGTGTTTAACAGAAACTGGAAGGAAGGTGTGCTCCTGGGTTTGCATCAGTGCCAAACATTCCTGGAAAGATGGGCAATCAGGGGAGATGAAGGCATGCGGGTCTCACTGCCCCTTTCCCAGATGGTCAGATCTAGCAGGGCCACTTAGCTTTGGTGCCATGTTTGGGACTGGTGGCCCCACTGCATTCTCATCCCCCTACTAAGGATGAAACCCAGCCCAAGCTGTGTGGCTGAGAGCTCACCTTTTCACAAGTCCAGGTTTGAGGTTCGGCTTGAAATGGTCAGGAATATGTTCCTTCTGGGTGCCTGCTGTCACTGGTGGGCTAAGGGACAATGCTTCAGTCAGAAGAGTGCCTGGGACATCCCTGCCCATGCCCCATGCTGCAAAATCCTCTAGAGAGCCATAAATCCTGTCCTCCAGCTCTGCTGTTAGAGGGTGCCAGGAGAGGCAGGCAGGCACTGGTGCTGTCCCCTCGGTGACACTGACACTGCTACTGACCAGCACTCCCAGGTGAACATCACCTCTGTGACCTCAGCCTCCATGTCCCAGCTCCCCTCAAGAAATGCATAGTGCTTCACGAAAAAAAAAGAATGTTTTTGCATCTTGCTAGCCCCTATGGAGCCACCATAAAAGGGGATGAAGGATTTATCACTGCAGTGGCAGAATGGCAGCTCAGTGAGTATTAAATAACTACAATAGAAGGAGACAGGATTTGTTTTGATGAATAGTAACTAGAACAAATGAAAAATTCACTTTCCAGTGAGAACTATGCACTCGCTGGTGTTAGATTTTATGGATAAATGGGGGAAAATGTAGGATTGAGATATTTTTGATACTTCCTTGATATTTTGGTTTGACAGTTTCAGAATAAATTGTTCCCATGCATTATTTTGAGAGGATGTTTTTATTCTAAAATTCACCTGAATTGAGAAATAATGAAAAAACAATCATGTGTTATCCTGAACCAAAGTGTGGGGTTTTTTCCTTGTTTAATTTAGTTACTGAACTATTGAAAAAATAACCCATTCAGATAAGGCCGAGCAAAATCAAGGCTGATAAGAGGCCTGATAAGGTGATTGCCATTCACTCATGTCACTGCCTGGCATATCAAATGTTTTCAGGAAATTAAAACCTCCATAATAGTGTAAATGGAATATTGCCTCTCTGTACTCACCTCCTCTAACGTTTATTTTTTCATTTTATCTTTGCTTGTCCTTGTCTCACTTTTCATCTTGTGTGGGGGTCTTTTATAAAAGATATTTTGTTCCCGGACAGAAAGCACAAGGCAGGTGAGAGGCAGCATCCATGAGAAAATGCAGTGCTGCACTTCACCAAATTCACCAGGATTAAGCTGGCTGGAGTTTTCTTGACTAGCAAAATGCATCTGTCCAGAAAGTAAATGCAGCTCCCTGAGGCTTTGATGTAACCTCTACCTTTATTTCCAGAGCAGAGGAATTCAAGAGGCAAAAATCAAGACAGGGTCACTTGTATTTTCCCATCCCAGTTATGCATCTCTGCACATCGAACTTCCCAACTATTTCCATGACAACAGATTACAGACTGACACTTTTTTCCTCCATTGGCAGTGAATTTATAAACCAGGGATTTATGAAGTATCATTGTTAAGAGATGCATCAGGATGGGAGAGACATGCCATGCGTTTCTGAAATAACTCACGAGCGGCTGTCAGGCGTGTCGGGGCGCTCTGTGGAACACCATGGTTAACATTCACACATTAATATCACCCGCTCACACTGGAGCCCCAGTAAGTGGTAAGCAGATCCAGCGTGCCATAAATCACTCACTATATCCTTGCTTTTATGCTTTTGTAGTTTTATTGCTTTCCTTTAGCCGCTAGCTGTTGTCACCAAATCAGTTAAAAGTTTACTTATCAGCCCTGGGTAGGGAACATGTGGGTACCGACCTCCCTTCCCAGTGCTGGGATGTGGGGTAGGCTTTGGGGATCATCTCCAGCCCCATCCCAGCAGCAGAGCTTACAGCCTCTTTCCCCCTGGCTTTCCCACTGTGGCATGCCGGGTGCAGGGCTGAAATGTGGGTGCCCTGGGGCTACTCCAGAATCCAAATTAATCCCAGACCTCCTTTCTAGCTCTTGTCATCACGAGCATAGGATTACAGAATATCCTGAGTTGGAAAGAACTCACAAGGATCACCAAAGTCTTGGCCCTGCATAGTTCATCCCCAAGAGTCTCACCATGTGCCTGAGAGCATTGTCCAAAAGATTCTTGAGTCCTGTCAGGCTGGTGCTGTGACTGCTTCCCTGGGAAGCCTGTTCCAGTGCCCAGCCACCCTCTGGGTGAAGAACCTTTTCCTGATATCCAACCTAAACCTCCCCTGACACAACTTCATGCTGTTCCCTCGGGTACCGCCACTGGTCACCAGAGAGGAGATCAGTACCTGAAGCAAACAGGAAGCAAAAAGCAGCAAGCAAATGAGGGGCAGCAGCTGGAAATCAGCCGCAAAGACCTCTAATGAGCAGAGCTGGGGCCCTGACAGCAAAGTCCCATCATGGCACAGGAGAGCCCCAGGACACAGGAAGCCCAGAGATGGAAGGACTGAGGTGCCATTAGCCTGGCACATTTCCACAAGGCCCCTTGGTTCCAGCTCACCTATGCAGAAAAACAGTTCAAAGCATGAAGAGAGGGTTCAACAGAGACTGGGAGAAGAAAGCCTTTAAAAGCCCCGGGTTGATTTGTAGTTCAGTAAGTTCATAAGAATGATTGTTCAAAGCAGAAGGAAAGGTTAACGTGCAAATGCTTCACCCCTGAAAACTCAGGTACAGCTCCCGATTATGTCACAAGTAAAAAATTAGATTTTTTCCAATAAGGAGAAATATTAATAAGGCCTTTAATGAGCCCATAAAAACATTAGGATAGCTTTAGTCACTTTCTTTTAGTAACTATTATGCTTGTACATTTTCTTAATGGAAGTACAGAGCAAGAAAAGTGCTTCCTTATGAAGAAAAACGAGGAAATGGCTGCTAAAAGTGGAATACTCAAGGATGTGAAAATGTTGCTGGCTTCTCCATCCATGTGAAGAAAGGTGAAGAAATGTGAAGGAGAGTCAGGGGAGAGTGAACTGCCAGACGAAGGAGACTTGAAGAGAGAGGGCACAGCTGAGACATGTACATGACACTTTGGGGGGATTACTGGACGTTTCTGCACTACAATTTCTCTTTTGAAAAGTGACAAAACTAATGTAAGGAAACCCCGTTTCTGCAGGATTTTCTCTTGCCAATGAATGCGTATTACCTTTCCTAGGTCTATTTCTGTCTGATTACATTATTGTTAGTAATGCAGGTTCTGTCTTCAGAATGAATTAAGAGACAAAGGTAACAATCTTACTGCTAAAATCAAAGGTTTGTTTTTGGTTGTTTTTTTTTAATACTATCTTCTTTGGAAGCCTTCTTTGGAAAGAGTACCTTATGTCCAGAAATATCACACTGAGGGAGATCCTTTAAACTGATTTCTGCAGTTTTCCTCCTCTCTTTTAAATTCTTTTTAAAGTACTTTCAACAATGCTGACTAATAAGTGAGGATGCAGTTCCTGTGTTGACACACGTCATTTATAACGACACAGCACTCATCTCCATGGCTGTTGATTCTTATTTACCTAATCCTTATTTACCTTATTTATCCTCTTGTCCTGCTGTCCCTGCTATCTGCAAACCTGTTCAGCAGCAAGGCTGCATGAAGCATTTCCGAGGCTTCTCCACTCTCCTGAAGCTGCTCTTATAGCTCACTCCCCATGCGAAGAGGGGCGTGGGCAAGCGAAGGCAGGCTGCCACAGGAGCCAGGGGCAGAGCACTGCACTCCTGGGACAATTCGGGTGCCAGCAGGGAGTAGCCAGGCTGTCCAGGTCCCCTGGATGTCCATCTGGGAGGACAACAGAAGAAGCAACATGACCTAGGGGCAAATCACCAGTCCCACTAGCAGTTCAAGAACACAGGAGGAGGTAACATCATCAGTTCTCTTCCTTTCACCTTAGGAAAGATGCTGACAGCATTTCACAGCACTCTGGGGACACACTGACATTTCCAGATCTGCTATTCAATTGTCACCTGAGCCCTTTCCACAGGGTACCAGATGCTTTTGCTAAGCATTGCTGTTGGGTCTGAGCTATACATCCACAGCAGAGGTGCCTGCCACTTTCCAGGGCATTTTCCCAGCCCAGAGCCTTCCTCAGTGGCCCAGTCAAACACAGAGAGCTGCATAGTGCCCAGGAAGCATAGCACATCCCATGACAGCTGTGATGGGGCCGTGTGCTCCATGGTCAGGGTTGGAGGGTTGTTCATGGGAGACAAGGAGGGATCAGTGACTCCAATGAAAGTAGGAAAAAAAGCAAAAGCAAAAGCAAAACCAGCCAAGACCACCCAGGTAGGTCCCCGCTGCTGCTCCCCAGCCCAGCTATCCCTGTTCTCTGAGCACCCCAGCCACAGGTCCCAGTGCCCTCTGGCTCAGCCTGCCAGAGGGACGAGTGGGGCCTCTGGGGCTCCAGGGATGCACTGCATGACAGAAGTGACCATGCTCAAGGCAAGAAAGGGCAGACAAGGTGACACGGCTGCCCTGAGCACACAGGCACTTTGTGGAGTCAGTCACACCAAACGAGTGTTTGTGTGCTGGTGTGTCCCATGGTGTGGGACACTATCCATGGCAGTGCCAGCCCTGGGATGCAGGAGCCAGTAGCACCCAGCTGCAGCAAGAGCACCTCACATACCCACAGAGCTCTCAACTCATGTGTACATCTCCTAGAGAAAGCTGCAGCTTCACCGGCAAGGCTGACCAGCCTCTCCCTTCAGAATGTTCACTGTTTCCATCCATTACAGGAGTTACTGAAGTAACAGGAGCGCTAGCACAGACATTCAGCCCTGCACAACACCCCAGCTGAGACTGTAGGGCTATGTGTGGCCCGGGATACTATGGAAGCCACGTTTCTATATCAGATCTCATCTTCTACACATATCCAGGAATCAGGGATATGATATCCCTGCATGTATTTATAGTGCCCTCCCTTCCTTGAACTCAGTCCCTGGGAATTAGCAGTGTGGGCTCCCTAAGGAGCGGGATACAGCAGTTCACTGCTGCTTTTGCCTGTGGCTCACACTTCCAGAGCAGATCATGTCCCATCCAGTCCAACAGAAGTGAGTGGGAGGGTGTCCAGCAAGATCTATGAGCAAACACCCAGCTCTGCCAACACATTCCATGGGTCCTGACTTCACAGAGGGGGCAGAGCCTGGCATTGGGCACTGCCAGTGGCGCTCAGTTCAGATGTGCCACTTGCTATACACCAAAGCCACTCTTGCTTCCTCACGTTTGCTGTGCAGAGGTCACGTTCCTTTGTAAGACCCTGCCATGTTCAAGACTCCAGCCATCTCACCCTCCCTCCCCCTGCAGCATCCTCTGCCCTCTCAAGACAGCCCAGAACCCTGTGCCAAGGATGCTGGGCAGTGAGGCACTCAGGCCTTGCAAAGTGCAGCACCTGCAGATCTATTAAACTTTGGCCCTGGGTCCTTGCACCCACGCAGAGAGGTGGGATAAGCTCAGCATGCTGCAAACAATTACAGGGAGATGGAGGAGAGACAAGCACTGCTCAGCTCTGTAGCAGTCAGCAAGCAGATGGCTCTCTCAGCTTGCTTCGAAACAGAGCTCCAAGGCACGAAGGAAGGCCAAAACCCATCCACTTTCCTGAGGGCTGGGCTCTGAAAACCTGTGCTTTATGCACTACTGTAGTATAAATCATAGACTTGCTCACCTTCCCACTTCCAGACCCCTGAGCAGAGCCCAGGCAGGTCCCTGCAGCCCCCTGGTACACAGAGCCCAGCTAACACATCCCATCTGCAGCAGTGAATCAGCAAAATCCATCAGTATTTCCCAGCAGGATTTTGGCACCTGCTCACAGAGTGAGTCGACAGCCGAACCTGTTATTCCCCACTGCAGTAATAATAAGCTTGCGTTTTCACAATGCTTTTCAGTGGAGAGTTTCCCAAAGCATTTCACAAACAGCATGAAGCATAGAAAAAGGGATTGTTCCTGCCAAAACCTGAAGCACAGCCATTCTGTTCTGGAAAACAGCAACTGCTAAATAATGGAGAGAAACAACACAGAGCTTTTTAGGAAGCAAAACCAAATGGCTGAAGGAGTGTAGAAAGATATCCTGGAAACTTAGCTACCATTAATTTAAAAAAGAAAAAAAAAAAGCTGTGGATATGTAACTGTCTCGACTTTAATTTTCATTTCAAAAGGCTTCCTTTTGTTATTTGTGTGCCAGTCATAACCAGGCTCCTGTTTCTTTGGAAGACAATCAGCAATCACAATTTCTGCCTTTATTGAAAATAATCCCAATGTTGAAGAACATTTAGATCACTTAGATGTCCTCCAGTCAGCAGAACAGGCAGGATCTGACGGAGGTACAGAAGGGGGTTGCTGGGGTAATTTCAGAAGCCATAGCAATTATCTTTGAGTGTTCACACAGTAACAGGGAAATCTCAAAGGCACAGCTGGGGCTGGGTCCAGGTTAAGGTCTCTGATGGTAGGTCTCCACATCAGACCTGGGTGCCTAAATTTCCATTAGTGACGATCCAGTTGGTGGGGGTGGGGCTCAGTGTGCCTCATCGTAAGGGAGACAGCACGGGCAGCTCAGCTGAGATTCTGTACTAGAGTTTAAACTTGGATACCTCATGCCAGTTTGGACTCCCTGGGATGTCCAGAGTGTTCAGATGAGGCTGACATAGGAGACCCAGCCAAGGGTGCCTTTTTGGAGTGGCAGCTGGAGGTGAGGTCTAGACCTCATGCATCTCAGGGGATACTGGACAGCCCTGTTTACCAAACTCCGTCTCACCTTGGATCCCTCCCACCTGCAACAGGAGTGTAGAAGCCTCGTGCCCACACAGATACCAAGGCATGCACACCTAGAGGTCACTGCCTTTGGCTCAAACTGCCTTCTGGCCCTCAGAGCTGCTACAGCCAGAAACAGAAGGACCTCAGAGCACTGTCCATGAAAGGCCCTATCAGCTGGAAAGAGCAGGGAATATCCAAACTTCAAATGCTCAGGTGTGCTTGACAGCTTAAGCTCCAAGGAGGTAATCACAGTGCTCTGACACACACTTGGTGCCTACAGAACAGGGGCACCAATGAGACAGGGTGGAACAGAAATTGCTGAAAGTACTGCTGGGTTTGCAAGCAGTGCCTTCAAATCCAGTAGAAAGCATTCAATCAGCCTATCATTATGTATTTTCCAGTGAATTTAATTTCAATACTATCTCACTGCACCTTGTAGGGATTTTTGATTTTTTTTTTTTTAAGGAAGAAATGCTGCACCTGGATCTGTAACACTCCAGGAAGAGCCATGTGAGAACACATATTGAACACATTTTTGCATTTCCTAGAGATTATCAGATTATGGTTATCAAATCATGGGTTATGATTTAATTACTTTTCATTATCTGAGCTGCAGAGTTCTCAAACCTGAGAAACCTACTCCTTCAAAGATTCAACAAAAAATAAATTGTTAAAAAACAGTATCCTCTGCAAGCGTTTCTATAAGCCCTTCTGAAAGAAATCCCTTGCACATCCCCTGTACTACAAAAAGAACAAATTTTATTGTTCAAGAAAAAAACAGCATTATCTTTCTGAAATAAAATTCCAAGTTCCATTCAGAGGCAGGAACTCTATCCTGAAATGCAGGAGGGGATTTCCACACTTTTGCGTACACTTTTCTTATTTCAACAAGACCTTGCCTTTAATACTGCACTAGATAAAGTACCTGGGAAAAGCTGTTTAATTACTGACAAAATGTCAAAGTACATTTCTGCAAAACAAAGAGATTTACAATGAAATATGTTCTAGCTTTTATTTTAAATTCTTTATTAGCATGTTCAAATAGTTAAACTAATCCCAGGGAAGAAGGGGAACAGAGATTAGATGCCAAATTAATTGATTGCCTTAAAACAAAGACTACACCAAAAAAAATTCCCCATCATGTGCTGCTTTGTATAATTGTAGATGCAACTAATTGGCCTAAAACACTACCAACCAATAGCAACAGTGGAAGAGCAGGATTCCTCAGAGATACTGGTTTGAGATGACATCTCTTTTGCAAACTGCCTGTTTTTCATTTTGTAAAATCATCCAAAGGTAGGTTTATCTTAAATCTCAGGAGGTCAACTAATTTTAATCCACCCTCCTGTCCTCAGGCTGGAATGAGCATGCATTACTGAGAGATTTCTGTCTTGTGTAGCCCTAAACCACTCCATAGTCAGTCTCAGTAGCCCCTGCCAATTCTTAACCATCATTACGTTTAACCTAAATCTCTCATGTTGTAACTTAAGCTGATAATTTCTTGTCTTACCTTTGGTCATGATGAAGAAATGAGCAGCATCCTACTTACAGAAAGTTTATACACCTTTTAAGATGTTCAAGATTCCTGTCTTTTCTTCAGTATTCATTTTCAGGAAACAAATTACTTAGTCCTTCCCTCCTTCCCTTTCATCCTTCCATCTATCCACCCATGCTGAATTTCCCAGATGTCTCACAACTTTCTTTTTTGCTCTTTGTTTTCTCTGTAATGTATCTTTCTTTACCTGGATCTCCCAGGCCTGGAAACAGCTGAGGTCTTGCCACTATCAGGTAGAAAGCTATAATGGTCTCTTCTGTCATGTGTTAACAAGACACAGGACAGGGATTGTTGCAGCTAAGGAGCATCACTTGCTAATGCTCAGATCACTTATCAATAATTCAATTTGTTTTCATTTGATATAGAAACTGCAGGTTTCTCCTTCAGATGTGATATTTTTCATTGTCTTTGTTCAGTGCTACCTATTGATTTAAAGTAAGTTTGTTAACCAGATATGTATCTCCTTTTCAAGGGCACCATTTAGCTCATGTCTCCCTAGTATTCTTGTGAGTGTAGCATGTAGAAACACAGGAAAAACTGTAAATTTGACATCTAGTACAGCAACTGTGCATTTGCTTTGCCAGCCACCCTGCCAAAGAAAGCCATCAGGTGGGTTTCATGAAGACAGGTAGGATGGCTTGCCATTAATCCCCTAGTTTTCCTCTATTCTAGCCATCATGAAGTGCTCCAAAGGAAAAGTATCTGTGTGGGCTTTAAGGGCACTCATGGATAAGGATGAAGAGCTGGCTTTGTTAAGCCCTTGTTCTCAATCAGCAAGGTTGAGGATATTGATGCTGTTTTCCTACACCCAAGATAGACACTGCCGTGTTGAGGCTCTTGGCTGTTTTGGAGGAGAGACTGACTGTTGTTCTTCAGAGACAGCCCATCGTGCACTCCTAACTCCATGGTAACAGAAAGGTCAGGACTGGGCAAGGCACAGTGAGGTCAGACATCTTCCCTGTGTGCTAGCTGGAAGAAACATGTCCCTTCATTTTTTTCTCTCCATTCAGTCTGGCTGCCCACCCTGGATCTCTAGTGTTTCCCTTTACATCCTTTTTTCACCATTCACCTTGCAGGAACAATCTGGTTCCTGCTTTGTGGCTGAAGGTGCCCACTGCTTAGTATCTAGATGCCTGAGGTACTTTATAATACTACAGGACTCTCCATAACACAAGCACTTGTTTGACAGTCTTGGAACTCCCGTTTCAAGTGCCTTGAAGAAATTAATTCTGGAAATAAAAAAGTGTAAAAAACCCTTAATCCAGAAGCATGGGAATACAATGATGCTTTGGCAAAGAACCACACAAGCACATCTGGGAAAAGCAAAGTCCTAGGCAAGATTAATACTTGCATGTTGTTTACCTACTGTAACTTCTAATGGTTTACAATGTTTTGATTTAGGTGAATTTTTGCAAAAGATAGGGCTTTAAAAAGTGATTCCTGAGAAGAGTCTGCTGGGCTATCTATGCCTCTTTCTGCTGAGTTATGAAGCCTTGGACCTTGTAAGAATATCAAAATCTGTGTGTATGTGTATCTGAGATGGCAGCTATAACGAATATCAGGAAGCAGTTTTACATCTTTTGGGAGGGGCAGAAATGACAAAATGAGTGTTTAGCACAAGTGTCTAAGGAAAAGTGTAATTCCTTTATCACCTTCTCAAGGTCAGTGTAACCCTCAGGGTTTTCAGCTTAACCCATTAAATTTCAAATTACGTTTTCTTTGTTTTGGATTTTAAAATCCGCTCTTTGAGGAAGAAGACATTCACCAAGTACTCAAAACCAGAGGCAAGCGCTGAAGTATAGCTTTGTGTTGCAATCTTACAGGACTCAAATCTGTTTTCTATTAAATTCAAGCAAGAATTGTATCCTGATCGTATGAAATAAAGGACTGTGAATTGTGGGCTTTTCAGTTTTGTCAAGCAGCTTGGCTTTAGCAGGCTCAAGGGCAGTGTTTGCTTGCACTGTGGAGGTGAGGCATTAGATGGAAGAGCTGTGGGCTTGCTGCTCTAGCAGGGCAGGGAATTAGCCTACCCAGCCCATTAGATAGGAGATGTATATTTCAAATGAACTTTCCCATCACCTGCCTTCTTCCTCTCCCCTGATGTAGACAGGCATTTAAGCATGAAAAATAATGTAAGGGAGAGAGAAACATTATGATTTAACCCCTGGAGGCACTTACCTTCCCATATGGTATAAAGTGCCTTGGCAGTCACATACACTAAATATCCACTAAAAACAGGCAATGTGAACCCTATTCTTTGTGCTTTCTTTTGCATTTCCAATTAAAAACCTGATGGGATTCCACAGCCTGATGAATTTTAATGGATTCTTTCCACTGACTCCATAGGCTCAAGACAGACCAACCCATCCCACTCAGATGGCACACAACACCTTGGGCTGGAGCCACCAGAGAGTTGTTCTTTGTAGAATGGCCAGTGGGGTTTAGGATGGTACCTCCTGAGTGCTAGAGGTGATTTGCCTCTCCAGAGAGCCTGCAGAAGCAGACGTGACAGTGTGGGTTGTGCCTTGGATATGGGAGCCCAAAGTTCAGGGCCTCGCTTCACTTGATTCAAACAAGAGGCTTGAAACAAAGGATGCATCTATGCTGTGCTGTGGAGAGCCCCTGCCCAACAGGATCTACCTCACTGCCAGAAAGGGCGGGTTTCACAGCTGTGTCAATAGAAAGCTGCACCCAAACTGCTGGCCCTGCTGGGCAGCAGGCCTTGCCAAGGTAGGCACATCAAACGAGCTTGTGTTTGAGAGAAAGGTGTGCCCATGGTGGTGTTTCAGACTGACATGGTCTAACTTATCCTCATCAAAGTGTCTAAAAGGCAGCAAGAAGCTCCACTCTTACCTAAACGTGTGTGTTTATTATCCAGTGAGATGCCATAGGGACAGTAGGACCCCAGGTGGTGGCCCAGAAAAGTACTGGTCACCCACAGATGTCTTGCCACATCTGCCAGTTTCATGTGGATGAAACTTCTTTAGACACCCGTGGTTAGGCAACTGTACCAAGCCCTGACTGATTGCAAATGGTAACTTAACTATCCAGCTCACTTAGACCTGTGTGACAATTTCAAACAAATCACATCCACTGTCTCCATACGTACTCTGGATTAGCCCCTTTAGGCTGGCTTTGGTACATTCTGTAGCTCACTCCATCATATCAGCTAGAAATTATCTCAGTCTCCCAGGCCATTGCCCTGAACAGGTCTTTGGCTATCCTGGAGCCCCTCCACAGTTTAGGCAGAAATTCGACCTCAGAAGTGGCAAGTTTCACCGCTAGAGCTTTTGCTTCAACAAAGCAACATGTTGGAAAACTACCATCTGGATTTCCCTGAAGATCTTTGAGAATGGCACTGATTTTTTAGACATTACTGCCCATGCTGAGATTGGTATCAGGACCAGACCTCCATCCCTCAATTGCTCCCTTCACCATGTTGTTTCGGAAGGACACAGGAGCTGGCAACAGGTCTGAGGTTTAGTCTCTTCAGCAGCCCCTTGGCATCTCCTATGGGGTAGAGTAGGGTGGGGAGAGTAGGCAGAGACCCTGGCTGCTTCAGTGGACTGGGGCCTCCTGGAGAACGGGGAGGGGGGATTGAGCAGAGCACACAGCCAAGGGACATGTTTGAACGAGAGCTGCTCAGAAGGAATGAGGCTCATACTGGCATCCTTACTGAAACACCCAAGGAGTTTGCATTGTCCTTTCAGCTGTAACCTGAGTGTTAACGTTGTCTGCTAATGAACTGTACCTTTTTTTTTAATCTTGCAGATGCCCAGATATGTAAAGCTGCTCCTTGAACTGCTCCCGGATGAATAGCTTGGTAAGTGGTTACTTCCTTAGCACTTTACATTCCTTGGAAACCAATTATTTTCATTTCAGAAGCTGTGAATCCTAGAAAGCCTGTCCCTAGCTCAGAAATGTAGCTGAAAGCCTAAGTACTCTAAATTAGGAGCATGATCTAATTGATTAGTTTTACAAAAATATGAGTTCCAAATTGAAGCAAGGTTTCATTGCCTTGACTGCTTTAAAGCATGAGTATTTCCTTTTTAACATTGCTTCTCAATAAATATTCTTTTTAATGAATTCCACTGATGTCTTGTGCATTGCTAAAATTTTATCAGACTACCCTGAGACATTTTTGCTTTTCTCCTTAAGAGGTTTACATGGGTGTTCAAGATACTTGATCATCAAGAAGGGTGATTTGGGAGGCCTAATCTAATGGACTGGGCACAAGCCAGGGACAGTGAAGACCCAGGTGCTAATCTCCATTTTGTGACCTTGGGCAAATAATTTCATCTTCCTGCATTTCTCTCCTACCTTTTATCTTTCTTTAACACTCTTAATTAAGCCAGAGTGCTACAGATAATACTGATAATAACCAATTCTTCCCTTTCATGAATTAGACATGCTCCTCTTAAAATGCCATAGAGGTTGGACTATGGTGAATGTGTGCAATTACTTTTAGTGAAGACAGTGGCTGTTGCACACAACCTCCCTGGATTCACATGAGCATCTGGATTAATTATATCCTGTCTTCAGTAACTCTCTGGAGAATAAAAATAATGAAGGATAAATACCTTTTATTAATACAACTATGGAGTGTAATACGAGAAAAGCTGAATGCATCATACGTTTCACTAACTACTTAATGGAGGACACAGCTAGAGCAAACACCCTTTCCTTGGACATACTCCATGACGGGTTTCAGCTGATGGGCCTTCTGGCAGGGAGGCAGAGCTACCAAGCTTCCCATGCCACCAGCAGGAGGTACGACCTGGTAGCAATTGATGGCCCTGTGACACTGAGAATGTGCTCTAGGAGCTCCAGCTGTGTGCCAAGAGAGGTTGTCCCTCTCCTGCTCCGATGCTGCAGATGACAGGAGGACTGGGGTCCATGAAGTCTCCACGAGCAGCCACAGCAGGCTGCATATTTTGGAGGCAAGGAGGCAACTGCCAAGCTGCTGAGCCACTATTCAGTGGCCAGGGATGTGTCTGTGAAAGTCACTCAGCCATGATTAGGAAAGTAAAACTTGCAGCAGAAAATAATATCCTAGTTAAGCACTCTTAGTGCCTAAAGTAAACAGTGATATCTTTGTATTGAAAAAAAAATCAGCAGGAGAAATCTAACCTGTAAAAGCCATCTGGATGCACACAGTGGAAAATGGATCGTGACAGTCTGAGTGCGAGAGGATGTGATGAAAGGTATATCTGCGTTCAGACAGATAAAGTAGATGAAATGTAAAAAATCCAGAGCCCTCCTAATGCAGGGCCCATGTGTTGAGTTGAAGATCCCAGCAGAGGGGCACTCAAGCCCTCTGAGCCCCCCGGCAATGTTAGCACAGCCTCCTCACAGAGCCACACCATGAATGGTCAGGGTGGTCTCTCCCTAATGCCAGCTCCCAGGCAGACAACACAAATGCATGCTTAATTCTTGAGAACAGATGTAGGAGCACTTTAAGGAGCCGCTTATGTAGAGCATTATTATCCAGGAAAGCATCGGGAAAAGGGAGGCCGTGTCTTTCCAAAAGGCTCTGGAGCAGAGGGACAGTACTGCCCCCTGTCCGGAGTCGGCGCTGCCCTGCTCTTTCATTCATGGAATACAACTCGCTGCACACAGTTCATAGGAATATGTAGAGCTTACAGTATTTTAAGGAATGGCTGGAATTTCACCCTCAAATGAATCCTTAGGATATAACAAGTTTTTCAGATTAAAAATTGGCTCTGTCTGCTTCTCATCCTTCTGGTAGAAAGAGAAAAATTAATGTATTTTGCAAATCGGTGAGGAGTGTCTTTCTTTTCTCCCTCTCAGCTACTTTATTGCTAGAGCTTAAAGCCCTGCAAGGTGATAAATACACACTTAGTATCTAAAGAGGAAATTGAACAAGAGGGTTAGGCTAGACCAACTCAGAGGTACTGTGAAACCTTGGCTGTCCCGTGATACTGTGAAGAAGTGCACAGTCTTGCTGTCAAATAGGTCCAACAGCTTTGCTATCCAAATGCTGCTACTGCTATGTCACCGAAGCACATCAGAAATCTAGTCCAGTCATCTCTGGGGAAAACGTGGTGTGTCTCTACCATGGAACTGATTGTGCTGTCTTTAGTTTTTGGCTTCCTATTAGCTGAGCAGGAATTAAGGGAAAAGGAACTAGCTTTAAACCAGACTGGTTTTAAATTCTTTGTAAGGGAATTAAGAAGACCTTGAAAGTTATGCATACATGTCAAACTCCAGCCATTGCAATGCATGCAAATAGTTTATACCCTGAGTACTGCATGTAGCAATGGGAGTTCTGGCTTTTAATTTTTAAGAAGCTCATGTTCCCCCATCTTGCATTGTTATAAACCCTCTATGTCCGTGTAATTTTTATTTCCCGCTCAATTAAGTAAAACGTATTCCCCAGCAAAATATTCAGAGTGTTTGGCCTGATAACTCCTTACAGAGGCAATCACAGACTTCTGAGATGGGGGAGGAGGGGTGTGCATGCACAGCTTCACCTCCCTCTGCAGCAGACAGGGCTGCCTGGTGCTACTCCTCTGTCTGCTTCCCAGCCCACGTCTGGGCATCCAGCCCCTTCCAGTTATCCCTCCTGGTCTCTGTAGCTGTTCAACATGAAATTTCCAGGTATCTCACTCTCTAAATGCCTGAGGTCGACATGACCCTCAGGGGCAAGTCCCTTCCCTGCTGGGAAGGTAATGCATGTTCACACACTATCATTTTCTTCCTTTGCCTGTGCTGCTATCCTCATCAAACACACACACACACACACACACACATACATATGTGAAGCTTTTAAAAGCAAAGTCAAGAATGATCCCTGCATTTATGTCAAAGAACATAAAATACCCCTGGTTTAAAAACCTATCAAAATTATTATTAAACTGAACTGCATATGCATCAAGGAACAACTAAGGTACCCAAATAATCCTAATTCTTAACCTGCTGAGAGACTACCTATCTCTGATTTTGTGTGCAGGCTGCTGAAAATACACACCACAAAACTCTAGGTCTGTTTTTGTTTACATATATACGTGAATACATATGTCTAGTCTACAGTACTAAATGTAGTGCTTCGTAGTCATGCCAACCTTTGTATTTTTCATGTAAGTACTATAATTTTATGATCTGGACCCATGAGATCTGTACATAGGAGAGCAGAGCTGGTGATAGGTCTAATGGCACTGAATAATTCCCAGGAATAGGCCAGGTGCTTGGCAGACTGGAGCAGCAGACAAGTAGGAGGAGAAAGTAGTACCTGCCTCCTGGGGGATGGGTGTGAGGCTTTAAGCCACTGTCTCGCCTCATGAACAAATGCCACAAGTCCATGCTTCCTCGTAATGTTTCCGAATTCTCCAACAACCTCTACCTTTTCGATCAGAACAACCAGAGCACTGCAAACTGCACGTACAGCTTCAATGAGGATGTGTCTGAAACGTTTTTCAAAGCAGCAGTGGCAGAGAGAACAGATCCAAAATGACAGACAGAGGAGATAAAGAAAAAGAATCTGAAGGATAAGAATGGGGTAACAGCGTATCAGAGACTCAAGTTCAAACCCTTGTCCTCCATATGAATGAGATGACAGGTCTGCAGTCATCTGTCCCTGTGCTTGAGGCCAAATGCACCTCCTGCCTTCACTGCTAACCCCCACAAAGACGTTTTGTCCTGTAGTGACAAAGCCCTGCTGCACTGGTGCTAGAGAGTGTAAGAGGGCTATGCCCAAAGGCCCAGGTCCTAGGACCCCCATGTTGTTAAGGCCTTCTACCACTATGCAGCAGGTCTAACACAGCTCACTGCCTGGGCAGCCTCACATAGCTGATGTGAAAGCACAGAAAGACTTTATGCCAAAGACACAAGAGGAGCAGACTCACCCCATGTCCAAGCGAAGGCTGGTCTGTGCATTGCAGCAGCACCTGGGAGCCTCCACTGCTTGTAAGAAAGCCCCATGCTGGTACGCAGCTCGTGCCTGCAGGGACAGGTTCTGGACTCTCTGATGACCATTTCTTACCCAGGTTTGCCTTACTGAAGAAAGACCAAAACCTCCCTCTCCTCTTTCCTAGCTCAGCATCAACTGAGCTGTGCTCACTTCACCTCCAAACCCACCTCCTAGAGCAGATGAAACCTTCACTAACCTTTATGCTTGGCCTCATATGCCATTGAAGCCCCCATGTGCTCACATTCTCTGTTTCCAGGCTTCCTTCTATGACTCCAGGCTCAAAAATGTTTTGCCTGACAAGAAATATGAAAAGGCATTTCTGGTTCCACTCTATGGGCAGTGCTGGGGCATCAGAGAGGGCCTGACGTGAGGCTCGTCCATAACTTGGTGTTCCTGGGAGGCTGCAATCACCCTTTCAGGTGCAGGGGATCGGTGCTCTTGTGGTGCTCCCTGAGTGGCACATACCATCTCCTGGGGGAATTCACAATCCACAGTGGACAAATGGAGCCAACCTTGTTCATGTTGCCCTAGCTTGCATCTGTGCCTCTGTGCAGTACAACTGTAGGACTCTCTCACAGCTGCTCCAACAGCTTCACACCACAGACTGATCATCACAAAGCACAACACCCTTCACAACTCATACAGAAGCATCACCTCGCAACAGACCCCTATCTCAGCAGGGAAACTAGCAAATTGTGTTGGATGCCTGTGTCACAGCCCTTGCTGAAGGTACTGAGGCCATTTCCCTTCCAAACACCTTTTCTGTGGTTAGTTTCTGTGGTGTCTCAGACAGGGTTCAAAGAGCTGAAAGTGAGTGCAAGCCCTGCTACAAACTGACAGGAGCAAAATTTCTGAGTCCCAGTCCACTTGTCCATCTGGGTTAGGTACTTCAGTGAAATAGGCTTACACAGGACATGATTAAGAGGAGTCACAGGCTCTTGGTGGTTTCATTGCTGTGCTCAGCCTCTGCTGTAATGACCTTCCTTGCAGCCCCTGACAGGTTCCCTCTGGCAGATAAGACCCTTACTTGGCCTCATGGTGAATAGGAGTCTACTGTGACTGTCAGAAATACCATTAACATTGAAAAATTTGGTAAGTGCCACCTTCAGGCAAGTGCAACAGAATGTCAGTGAGTGTTTTCCATACTCAGATCTCTTCTGCTTCTCAAAAACTACATATAATGCTCAAACAACAGGGCCTAAAATATGCCACATAAGCAGGACGTGTGTTGAACTCTGATAGTTTGGAAGTAGTAGTCACTGGGAAGTAGTGAGTAACACCAGAGTAGTAAGGTAGATGATTAACACCCATATCGTCAAAATAATTGGATTCTAGGCTGATGCTGTTGCAGCCACACGAAGCCAATGAAATGTCATCTGTCCTCAGCAAAATATGAAAGGCACTCACTCTTCTGCTATGCCCAGTGCTTTGCCATATACCTGACATGAATTTTCCATACCCAAACTAGTAAGGCAAAATCCATGCCAGCTTCAAAGACACTTCAAAGACACCCTTGCGACTTGCATTCAGTTTGTCAACAAGCTGTCCCCTGGCAAGCCACTCATAGACATGGTAGTGCTTTCAGGATATGTCTGGTGAGAAAGGAATAGCCTCTGTCAGTAGGAACCAAGAAATATGTTGAACCTCTTGTTTGTTCCTCCTACTTCACAGAATCACAGAATATTCCGAGTTGAAAGGGATCCACAAGGATCATCAAGTCCAACTCTTAAGTGAATGGCCCATATGGGGATCAAACCCATGACCCTGGTGTTATTTGCACCATGCTCTGACCAACTGAGATAATTTCAGTCCACTCTGCTTCATGCTGCTTTTGCTGAGCAGTCTGGACCACCTGAGGGCAATACTGGCAGCCCCCATGGAGGAAAAGAGACAGAAAGATACCCCTAAATATATGTCCAAATGCAGACGCTGACATCTATCATCAGTAAATCATTTCCATCCAGACCCCGGAGGCCTGGAGACAGCACAGCAAATGTGGAAGCTGCTGCCTTGCTCTGTGAAATTCATCTCTGCTGGAACAGGAGGCCTCAAGCAGCCAGCATAAATTGCAGCAGCCCTTGCAGCCTGCAACAGTTCCCACCAGGGAACAAGACCAAAGCATCCTGGTGTGAATCTTCCCCAAGATATGCTCCATTGCTTTTGGCTCGCCAACAAGGACTAGGACATAACTGTTTTGTTATCTGCCATTATCTGTTTTCATGTTCTCACAAGAAAATGGGTAATATTTCCTCAGCAGGTAGCACTCTGCAAGGCTGGCCCCTGGGAACAGATGAATGCATTCATTGCAGGGACCTCTGCATTGACACTGAACCCAATGGATCTCTGTGGCACTGGGTTGCAAAGGCAGGCAAACAAACAGCAAAGAGGGCAGTGAAGTTATGCCAAACATACACTGTACAGTTGATTTCCAGATCTGGTTTGCTATCTGTATTACCAAAGAACAAAGGAGGAGAAAGACTTAAATTATGATGCATAATAAAAGAAGTCCTTAATACGATGTTTTTAAAAGTTTTCTGTTAGGCATCAGCTGCTCTTTAAGCCTTGAATAATGTTTCATTTTCAGAATTTATATCAGAAATAATAACCACATTTTCTTTTCTTTTAGAAGTATCTGTGCAGGTCTTCAAATAGTTGGGTATTAGTTTGACCAAGGAATACTGTACAGATGGCACTCCCAGCCAAGGTCTCAAGAGATAAGAGGATAATAACACCATACGTTGTCCCTTAGTGTTCCCCCCCAACAGACCCAGCTACTTCCCAGCATAGACTTCTTTTCTGGTAGCTGGCAAAGTTCACTCCAGCAACTTGTGCAGCATTTCCTGCTGTTCCTTTCCCACTTTCTCAAGAAAACTGGGATGGAACAAAATAGCTTTTGAGGCCAGAGTCAATTACCATCCCCAGATGCTTTACATTCAACATGCCATCTGTGTTTTGTTTTCTTATTAAGAGGGTTTTGTAACATTTTTTATTATCTACTATAACTAGAAACAACAGCAGGAAATCATGTAGTGCAAAGCAAGTATAGTGAGTGATTTGGCTTCACAATCACTGGCCATCAATCCTCCACTTGAAGCCTCTCCATTGCAAGCCTTTTCCATCCTTGCTTGCGCATGTACGTATGAGAGAGAGTGTGCAAGTGTGGGACAAAAGCATACATATGGCAGAAGGGCAGGAGATGGTTTAAAAAACTCCCAAAAAATAAGGCATAGCAGGGTTTGATGTTGTTGCAGATACCATTTGCAAACAGCATAACAGCATGCAAATTAGTCAGCTCATTACTCATTTTTCTGAGAGGGACTTAAACTTTTCTGCATCTTTGGTCAGCCCAAGAGATTATCTGACTGTCCAATTTACTCGGTCCTGTGCTCTCAGCAATTTGATTAACAGCTTCATTGATTAATAGTGATTAGTTTAACCAATGGACTTAACCTCAGAATTAATGTGTGGTCAGTAATTTAGGTGACTTGTAAAAAAAAATCATCCTGATTGCTGTCTTGCAACCCATTTTCCATTAAATCTTTCTTTTAATTTGTAACCTTCTGCTTTCTGTAAAACCTCACCATCTCACATAACTCCAGTTTCAGTGTTTGGACTCCTCTCTATATATGAAGTGGAGGAAAAAAGGAGGAAGCAACATGGATTATGATATCCTAGTACAGGGTTATTGTAAAATTGCACTCACTGCATGCCAAGGAATAGGAAATTTCATTTTCAAGGGCTCCCTGGGGGGTGGAGATAAACTACAAAAGTCACAACTTGTCATAATTAAACACTCATGCCCATTACACACAAAGGAAATTATGCACATTTATCTAGGTCATTGAAACATTCATATGGCAATACTATACAGGAACGTCCATTAATATCCTGTAAGAATTTAGTGAAAGTGTTCTCCCAGAAGCGATGCAAGGCTGTCTCTGATGAAGGTGCTGTAATAGCATGGAGGAGGCGGGGGCAGGGATGGGAATGGTTAATGTATTTCTAGAAGGAATGCAAAAATACTTAGATGGATATACCCACTATTTCTTCTCTGCCAAGTAAAGCATAAATATGTTAATTGGATAAGATTTTCATATCATTATTCTATATGGTTATCAAGCAACAGCAATAGGGGTGGTTTTAAAAGCAATAAACAACAAGTGTTGTGGTGTTTGGAAGTCAGCTTGGTTCATCTGGTGAAATTTGGTGTATTGGAAGTTGGTAGCTCTGAAAATATCTCCCACCTCTTCTCTCTGATTTGTATTTATTTTGAGTATCTACTTTCTGTGGGAATGTGTGTGGGTTAGCAAATAAGAAAATATTTTTCTACAGATATTGCTGTAGTCATCCATATTCCCTTTATTCCTGTCATCTCCTCAATGGTAAACTGCAGTAATTTTGCCTGCCCTCTGGTACTTTCCAAAAGTCAAAAATATGTTTTTCCCCATTAAAAACCCAGCAAGGATTGTTAGAAACAGCCCTGATGAGTTTGGCACTAGCATCTCCTGGGAAATTAATGGCCAGGTGTCACTAATGGCTCTCAGCTTTGCGTCAACACTCCAAGTTACTCTTAATCCCCAGGACAGGCTCTGCTCTTTATTGCTTAATTAGAACACAAACAGTTCTGTGGAAATAACACTGATGGTCTGATTCAAACTCACAAAAAGAAGATAAAATGCAGGAGTTAAGGGTTAAAAAAAATCCCAGAAGAACTAACACGCAACCATCTGTGTAAGTAGGTTTTGTTTTATGGCAAATACCATTAATAGAAAAGGCTGAAAATTTATTTTTTTCAGAATCTGATCTTTTGCAGCTAAAAGACCTGCATTCATTTGCTTTTATTCCTAGATTATGGTTTATGCTGTTTGGACCACTGCCAAGTATGTGATAACCCTCATGTGGGAAAGTGGCATGAATTTTAAGAATGAATGAGTAGTCTTCCAAGTGTTTGTGCCAGAAGCACCTCATTCACTAGTGGTGTTTGTTTTTTACTTATATAAGATGTTTTATTCATCCAATCAAAGAAAAAAATCGTACCATAGGACCCCTGAAATTCATGCATCTCAAAGAGTCATCAGGTAGAAGATCCCACAATTTTGGTATTCCATCAAAGTATTGGGTAAAACTCTCACCCAATAAACATGTTCACAGGAAATCCATAGTAAGTCATGAAGCATTTTTTTAACTCAAAAGGATGGGAGTTTGTGATAACATCTGAGGTTATTTCACTTTCTTTTGCTTTCAAAATGCTTTTCAAGCTCTGACATGTACAATAGTCTGCTGTTTGAAGAAGTGTTCCATCCCTATCTCTAGAGGTTGAAAGGTCTGCCTAAAGAAGGGGGCTCCTAAAAAGCCAGATCAATTTAGCCATGAAGGTTTACTCTTCTAGATTCAAACTTTTTTATTGGAATGATCTAAGGATTATTTTTATGAATATGTATAACTTTTTTTTTTTTTGGTATGGATAAAGCCATCCAAATTAAGCCCAGTGCTCTGTTTAAAATATACAGTTTGCAATGTACGTCTGACTGTAGGAGAAATTTCCAGACCTGCTCTAGTAAGACCCATGTCTGGATGTAGATTCAAACACATGATTTTGCTTAAGACACTTTGTTCCAGCTGCCAAAGAAAGAATTTTTATTCTTTAGCTATTTGTGAATCTGGATATACACCAGATACAGTCCTACAGTAAAGCAGGAACACGACCTTTAGAGTTTTACAGAAAACCAATGCTAAAACGCAATTCAAATGATTGTTTTACAATGCATTAAAAAAGCCTTTCTCTTCCAAATTAACAGATAATTCTAGAGTAAGTCCCATTTCCTTTAAGAGGATGTTAGTGAAAATAAGCTATTATTTTATAGGTTTTCACTGGTGGCTGTCCCTCGGAAAAATAAGAAAAGCAGTGATGCAGCCATTGGTATTTTGAATGCATTTGGAATACGTGCCATACCTATTAGCAGTGCTATTGTCCCTGTCGGCAGCGCTGCTGTGCTTCTGCTAAGCTGCCTCGGAAGGCTCACGTACAAACAATGCATCCTGTTCCTTCTAAAAAAAAAAATCACTTAAACTGACTTCTGCTAATCCCCCTGGCCACACAGACCGGGCTCAGTCAGGCTGAGGAGCCAATATATAATCAGACCTACAGTACCTCTTGCAAGACAGAAATTCAGCTTCACATTTGGAAAAGGTGAGAGGGGGGAGAAAAAGTTGGAAGATGTTCACAGCTATCCCACTATAAAAAATCAGTATGAGCTCCATACTGGAAATTACAGTAATAACACAGAACATCTACTGAGCAACATTAGTTACTCTTCTTTTTCTGTCTGTGTGTGTAGCACACAATTTTAAGTACAAGTTTTAACAGTGCATATGCACTAGAGACTTATGACTTTGTACATTCAAATTAAGAACTTTTGAGAGATGCGTTGCTTCATTTCTTTCAGCCAGTTCTAGTTTTAGTCTTTTTTAGCATGAGATATAAATTTTACATATTGTGAAATACACCACACACTTGCACTATAAATTATTTCCCTAGAGTTTCCCTGGGGTAGAAGGGTTGATTTTAAGCAGATAATCTGTCCAAATGTGGCTGTGTGCATTTGTCATTCAAGTGTTCAATTAACTGGAAACTCTTAATAGCCATGTAGGACCTGAAACTTTTGTTCAGCTTAGCCTGTTTGGCTGCACTTCATATGCTGGCAAACAATTACGCTTTTGCATACATGGTACTGTGTGAGGGAAATTTCCCCAAGTGAAGGGAAAGAAGTTAGTGCCCTCATTCTACGCACTGTATTGCTAACATTTGCTAAGCATGATGTGTTAGGTGTTGACCTCGCAGTACACCTCCAAGGCAAAATGAAGTTGTGGATGCAGTGTGTCTTGACCTACCTATGCGTCAATGAATCTACTTAGCCTGGGTAACAGGAGAAGTGAAAGGATGGTGTACAGGAATCAGGACAGCTCTGCAACCCAAGTGCCCTTCCAAGACTCATTAGTGAGGCCTGAAGCCTCTGCACTGCATCTCTGCTGATCTTGTGCATTTTTATAAGCCCACCTTCATCTTGTTATAGAGACAAACTCCTAGAAATCGAGAATTTCTAGGAAATTTGTTTCTCTCTTAAGAGATTAAAAAACGCCACCTCCTTCTTCTTGCCTTTCTTTTAAATCGATGGATGGTATTTCCTGGAGGAAATGTGACAGAAGGATGTCTTCAGGAAGGAAAGCATCACAACAGGTAAGTATTAAGAGCATGGTAGCCACCTGAAGGAAAGTTGCACCACATTCCAAGGGCCAAGGACAGAAACGCTGTGGGGTGACACCCAGGCAACTGAGTTGGGATGTACCTGTAGGGTAGGGGTCACCAATGGATAACATAACTCAGAAGTACAGCGCATGGGAAAGGGCAGGACTGTGCTCAAAACTGAGTGTAAGGCAACTCCAGCTGAGACAAGTCAAGAGAGAGTGGCCAGGGCTGAGGAAATAAGCAAAGAGAACAAGCTTTTCCTCAGCATTCTTCCCAGACTGGAAGGTGCAGTGCTCAAGGCAGCTGGTGCTATGTCTGGGATGGCCCTGGGATGAGGCAGCAGCACTTGAGCACAGATCTATGGGTTGCTGAAGCAGTTACTTATGTGTGTCTGGTTTTCAACAGCACTCCCCGAGAGTTAATGTGCAGTTACAACACATGTACTTACACACTTTCATACAGCATTGGTTGTTTAAGTTATATCTGCATAAAATGAGTGTTCAAAATACTGAGCGGCTGTGTAACCAAGAGTTGAACAGACCTAAACACTTCATGAAATACTAACAAAATAGCTATAAATCTCAAGCTTAAAATGCCCTGCTCAATACGAGCAGAATATTTAATCTTACTTTTTCCTCAGGACACACATCATTAACTGCTAATCAACTCAAGCTTCAGAAATCCCTGAGCACTCTTCTCAGTTTTCAAAAATGCAGGCACAAAACAAAGTACTTTTTATCCCACCCTCAGCAAGGGTAACGGGTCCCAGAGGTGTCCAGGTGCAGGCGACATCCCTGCACTGCACACTGTAGCGTGCTGCGCCGGATGCACTTCGCCTGCGTTTTATAGAACTTACACAAACCCCTTCAGGTTGACAAACGAAACTGCTCCGTGGCGTTGCCCTGCAATTAGGCAGTGCCTGGGAAGCTGAAGCCAGCAGAACTTGCCTGCTCCCATGAAGTCTGGGCAGGCAGATGCAGTCTCGGCGGGGCTGGGTGGGAGGGAGGTTGATGGGGGGCTTGCTTCGCCGAGCGAGCTGAATGGTAGCATCAGGCACAGAGCAGATCCCTGTTGCTGGAAGTCTTTATTTCCCTGCTGGAATCCAACCTAGGAACGGTCACCCTTTGTGTGCAGGGGCTGAGCTCAAGCATACGCTGTGCAATGCCCTTATTTGTAAGGGAGGGGTTGTTATTTAATTAGCCTGGCGGGATGTGCTGTGCATTTCAAGAGAATGAGAGAATGCTGCTTTGTTAAAACGCCTGCTTGCAGGTGCTAACAGGAGTAATTGGTGATACCCCCCAGCATAACGTTTCTGCTGGGGAATTTCTGCTCCAGATCCTAGAGCCTCTCACATCCCTGAATAAGCGCACTATAGCCTTGGTTCTGCAGGCTTTTGCTCCAGAGCTTTCTCCCCATCTCTCTAAACTGTTGGGGATATTTATACAGAATGAACACAGTCCAGAAACCAGGCTGCCTTCATTTGAGTTCATACTGTGTGCCAGTGAGCTTGGCCACTTCCTTCCGCTTCACCCTCTTTCTCCTGCCTTTTCTTCTCTGCCTTTTCATTCCACAAGTATTATTGCAGGGGGCTGCTGATTAAGGTGAAGGCTCAGAAATCAAAATATGCAGCATCTACTCCACCAGGTGCCAGGAGCCCTGAAGTGTGCTGGAGGTAGATAGACACAGGATTAGATATGCAGGAGAAGCACATGCAGGGACACTTGTGCTGGGCTCCTGCCAGGCCCAGACTCAAGCCTGAAGGCATTGCTTTTCCACTGACCCCATACTGAAAAATTCTGCGTGCCGGGCTCAGCTGCCTGGGCAGTATGTGGGTCTGAGGTGGCACTCATGAGGCTGCACCTCAAATACTGTGTTCGCGTGTGGTTCCCTTGCTTCAAGAAAGACACTGAAGTGCTGGAGTGTGTCCAGAGAAGCTGGTGAAGGATCTGGAACACAAGTCTTACGTGGAGCAGCTGAGGCAGCTGGAATTGTTTGGCCCGGAAAAAAAGAGGCTCAGGGTAGACTTTATTCTCTACAACTACCTGAAAGGAGGTTGTGGCAAGGTGGGGTCAGTCTCTTCTTGGATGTAACAAGTGACAGGGGTAGAGGAAATGGCCTCAAGGTACACATGGGGAAGTTTAAGTTAGGTATTAGGGAACATTTCTTCACTGAAAGAGTGGGCAGGCATTGGAATAGGCTGTCCGTGAAAATGGTCACCATTCCTGGAAGTGTTCAAAAGGCACGTGGATGTGGGATTTGGGGACATAGTTCAATGGCAGACTTCAAAGTGCTAGGTTAATGGTTGAACTTGATGATCCTAGAGGTCTTTTCCAACCTAATTCTACAATGAATAATAAACCTGTGCTTCATCACATGGAAGGACAAGCTCAGACCTCCATGACCTCAGACATCTCTCTGCCAGACTAACAGATGGAGTAAATGTGCCTCCCCACGGTCCGCCCATCGTTCTGCTGGAGGGGTCTCCAGTTCCTGGGGTCTCACCTGGTATAGCCTTTCTCCAAATCCTTAAGGAGTGTCATACCACACTGCTAAGGGCACCTGCTCTGCCAGCAGCCCCTGGCCTCCAGGACAAACATGATGCAACACCTTCTGCCCCCACTGCTCCGGGCTGGGCCTGTCTGCAGCAAAATGACTGAATCCACACTATGTGATACACTGAGCTGTTCATCACAATGTCCTGGGCACCTGGCTATGGGTTCAAACGAAGGAGCCAGGCTACTCAGCCAGCCATCTCTGCACCAAATACTTGCCTAGTAATGGCTGCCATGTTGCTCAGTGTGGAGGGGGGAGCAGGTTTTGATATAAATTGGACCAAAAAAATTAATGACCTGGATGATTAGTACCAGGTACTTGAACTGAACCTTCATCTGAAGAAGGAAGGCATGGAGGACTCTGGAGGGCTGTGCTAGTTCTGCTGAAGAGAGCTGCCTGGTGTGTAGCTAATTTCTGTGTTGGTCTGAGCCTCCTCGCTGCAGGCTAGAGGACGTTACCATAACTGGCTTTTATTTTTCCATTCTAGAGGGACCTTTTAATGAGGAGGCTTTGCCTCACAGATGTCCCCCTCTCTGAGTCAGTCTGGTGTAAGAGAAATAAGGATATGGCCCAGAGGGACTAATCATATAAATAAGATTTTAGGATTCGACTCAAGTAATAAATGAAAGACTAGCAATTTGGTATTATGAAACCCCAGCTGCATGAACTCTCAACTTCAGCCTAGTGCCTGTGCCAGCTTCCAGCTGGCTATCAGAAATCATTTCCACTTCAGTGAGACCAATGTTGAAATGTCCCCTTTATCCTTTTCCAAAACCATGCCCACACATTCTAGCTGTATTTATTTTTACTACAATTTGAGCAGAAAAGGTGGCCTGACATCACTCTAGGAGCAGTGCAGCATTTGTTTCAATGCTTCAAGCCTGACGCCCCTCCTCCTTCCCACCCCACCAGGCTCAGAGTTCTGCCATGGCCTGTCCCCTCAGCCTCAACCCGCTCAGGCATGCTGCACAGGGGCATAGAGCCCAAAACATGAACGCAAAGTGAAAACAGAGGGAGGAAAAAAAAAAAAAAGCCTATTTCACAGGTTTTTACCACAGTTTTGCCAAGGTTTGCAAGATATGGGTCTGGCTGGGCCTTCTCACCTTTTGAGTGTGTTGCAGCTCATTCATCAGGGGTAGATGGCAGGGGGCCAGGGGTGGCTTTTGCTGAGTGGCGTTGGCTCACGCTCAGCGGCTGGCCTGGGCTTTCTGGAGCAGGGGAGTGAAATCCTCCACCACCCCGTCCTGTGAGCTCTGATCATGACATTTCAGCTTTCCTGCTGAGTGTGGCTTGAAACAAGGAAGGTGGTGCAGGCACCACCCTGCCGTGGCTCCATACCCCAGGCAAGTGCTGCTGGAAGGAGTTTTTTGTGGAAATTTCTGGGTGACAGCAGCTGCAGGACAGCTGCTGTGGAGGCAGCTGTATTTTGTGTGGGACCCACATCTCTGTGGGGGTGTGTGGTGTGAAGCCTTGGGGAAGCCCCTGGTGTGGGCAGCTGGGCAGCTCCTATGGCCACCGAGGGCAGCTGCCCCTCACCAGGGCCCACTGGCACCACTGTTGGTCCTGTTGTAATTAATAATAATTTATTGGGTTCTTTGGTGACGTGGGGGAAGCACTGCCATTAGCAGGGTGTGGGCAGACGTTGGTGGCTGGGGGATAGGGGCAGGCTGGTCCTGCAGACCCACTTGCATGGCAACTGGCAAGACAGGGTGTCTGAGGAGAGCAGGGCCATAGGAACCTACTGCTGGCTTTATTTTTAAACAAAACTCCAAATCCCTAATTTCTGATGGGGGAGGTTCAGTGCTGAAGGGGGAGGCTGGGGGGGCATTTGCAGGGCACCACCAGGCTGGGTGGGTGTGAGCTGAACCCCATCTCCCTCCACAGAGAGGGCCAGGGTGTTTCAGAGGGACAGAGGTCCAGACCAAGGTCACTTTTGGTGCAAAGGGGCAGGAAGGACATGACTGCGGACATCATCGACCCAGCCTGGTGGTGGACTGAGGCTGTCCAGGGAGGAGTATGGCTGAGCATGTAGTACCTGTGGTGTGTCAGGGCATTCTGGGCATGCAGTTCTCTGCAAGTCTGGCTCATTTCTGTCACTAGGAACTGAGGCACAAGAAATCATTAGTCACTTTTAAGGAGTTTGACCATCATACATGGTCACAGATCAATGTCAGCATATCCTCAAGTGCCAGCCCTTTTCTTAAGATCTAGGTCACCAACAGTCAGGTTTTTCAGGTTGTTTTAGTTCGTCCAATCTTTTCCTCTTTTTAATATATTCCTTCCTTCCTTCTTTCCTTCCTTCCTTCTTTGCTTCCTTCCTTCCCTCCTCCCCTCTCTCCCTCATTTTTCCCTTCTTTTTTTCTTTCCCTCCCTTCCTCTCTTCCTCTCTCCCTCTCTCCTTTATTTCTCTTTCTCCCTTGATTTCTCTCCTACCTCCTCCCCACCCCCCTTACCCCCCCTTATTTCTTTTCCTTTTTTTTGGGTCAAAATAAGCAGGATTCCCTTCAGAGACTGTACAGAACTGCAAATCTATTTGCAAGCCAGAAGTGTGATACACTCACAAAGTTGCCTGTGAACACTCATATCATTGCTGATCTTCTTTCAATGGCCGTAAAGAAATCCTTCAGATAGATAGCGCTTTTTAATAAACCAACAATCCTCTCCCAAACCAATCTGAAAATAATTCAGCCTCTTACTTCTGACGTGCTATCGCTGCTGTGCACAGAAACACAAACATTTGCTGCTTAGGGATGTGTGGGGACGGCAGCACAGTGGCAATGGCTGCATGGCCATGCCACCTGCAGGGTTTTCTGTTCTGCTGCTCAGGTTGGCCTAGCTTTGTAGTAAAGCTGCCAGCAGCTCTCCTGCCAGCTGCAGCACAGCCCACTCCCAAAGCTGTGCTGCAGCTTATCTTTGAGCACTGTGACAGCTTCCCCCAAAATCTATCAAAGGATCAAGGGTGTTTTAGGCTTGATATTGTTTCTGATAAGGAGACCCATCAGCTATTTCCCAGCACTTAGAACAGGTTCGCCTTCGCCTCATTATCCATAACATATTAGCTACAAAGCAGTGTCTTGCTAATAACTGGCTTTTGCTTATTACTATGAAATTATTCTTCTGTGCCATATGCCACCTACATTCCTCTTCCAAAAACGTGCTAGGGACTCCATTAGTGGCATCCACTGTTTATTGGGATCACAGCAAGCAGACAGTGCTTGAAATGTTCCTATTCACATGGGCATAACGTGTTAGAATTCAGAACAAACTTCAAAACACATAAAGAAACAACAGAGGAGAAAGAACACTCCCTTTGTGCTTTAACATTCACTTCTTTATTGACAAATGCAAATTCTTCCACAGTGAGATGCCCTGAGAAGGCACAGCTACCAAACCAAGGGCAGTAACACTAAATAAGAATTTCCCCTACACTTGTTTGCCTCTGACTAAGCCTGGCTAAAATCTGTAAAGAACCATAACCAAAAGCAAAGCCATAACCATTGCGGTGCTGTCAGAGTCAATCTCTGCTGGGCAATAAGGAGCAGAAAGAGATTAAGTGAGTCCATGCCAGGAAATTTAAAGGGTCAGTAGGTGAAAGTTGTGACTTGAAGAGAGACTCAACAAGCAGCCAGGGAATAGTGAAAACTGGGAAGGTTCTTCCTCCTGTGGAAGAGAGCAGAGCCAGGCTGATTTTACACCACAGCCCCTGCTTAAAAACAAGAAACAGATTAATTCCACCACAACAGTGGACAGGCTCTTATCTGCCCTATTTTTGCTGGAAGATTTCCAGGAGGAAATTATTGTGGGGATCTTTGATGCTATCTGGCATCTATACAAGCTCATGTATATGGAAAAAGCAAAAGCAGTGCAACCAATAAAATGGGAACCAAAGCAGGACAAGTCCTGAATAAACTAGGTGGGAGATTGGGAGGAGGGTTTGGGCGTCAGACTAAAGTAGCATATGCACTTGTTTTTAAGGCGTATGCTCAAAAGCAGAGAAACATACAAACACATTCATGAAAAAGGCACAGTAAAAAAACTTTATGCATAGGCTGATGAAGGTTAGGAGGATATGCCACTCACACACCCCCTTCCCCTCTCCCCAAGGGAGAGTTTCCTATACTCTAAGCCCTGCTGAGGTGGACACACACTTCCTGAATGTCTCTGATGCTCAGCACATACCTCCCCATGCTTGGAACCACACCCTTAGACACCACGCTTCCTTTGCAAACTTCTGTCCACTCAGAGACAAGTATAGTCTCTGAGGACAAGTGAAGGAGCCCCCTGGTCTTTGGGCTTCACCCAACTTTTTGTGCATAACTCTCACAACTCACACAGCTCATAGGCAAGGTCTGCCTTACTGCCTGGTAGAGCTCCACTGCCCAGCCTGCAGTTGGCTGGCCACTGTAAGCTTTGGCTAGAGCAGAGCAACTTGACAGATGCTTAACTGCTAACAGAGCCAGAGCAGACATTTTGGGAGCTAAGTAGGCATGGAGAAGTTTGGAATATGCCTCATTTCTCCCAGATGACTTGTCTACCACCTCCCTATTCCCTTATTCCCAGAGACTACAGGGCTGCTGATGAATGGCCAAAACCCTTCCAAGAACTCCACCATGCTGAAAGAAAATCATGTTGCTGAGAAGCATGAATGTAGTCAGAATGGGGGTGAGAAGAGGGGCTCTGTTTTTTTTACTCATTATCAAGAATATGGCAGGGGATTTGCAAGTGCATTTTGTGCCTGGGGTGGCAAGCTGTGTGTCAGCCTTCAGTACACACCGCAATGGCAGATTGCTTGCCGTGAGGGAGTTCTGCAGGCTCATCACTGTGTTACTTCTCACACCTTCCATCATCCCACACACACACACTGAGGAGTACCAGTATTTAGCTTAATCTAACAACTAGGCATCTAGTAAGGGTCTTGGTTCCCTCCCTAAACAGTGAACAGAAGGTAAATCAGATCCCCTCAAAGGGATATTCACCAAGGAGCTGCTTTCTCTCCTTCCGGTAATAATAGAGGCTATTAAATATAAATAACCACCTCAAGTGCCCAGCTTTCAGAGGGCTGAAATGGTCAAGCAGGGTGAATTCCACACACAATATATAATATCTGTGTATTAATTTTCTCGTTTTGCATAAAAATGTGTATCTATTATAGTGGGGGCATGTGAAAGCACACACACAAGAGGAATGGATTTATTGTGCAAGCCTAAAGCCTCTCAAACCTCCTTCCTCCACGTAATGCTGGCCAAGTCATTCATGAGGCTTCGAGAGGCTGTGACCACTCTGTACTGTGGTGCAGACTTGGCCATGGAGGCTGGGCTGTTTTCCTGATCTGCCTGAAATTAGCTCAGGGCCTACTACAGAGACTGTAGCATTCTTATTTGAAGTATATTCTTTCTTCTTATGTCTTGATTTTGCGATAAATCAAATTATTTGGCTGTTATCTCAATCCTTCAACATTAAACAATTCATTCTAGCATTAGGCTTTTATGATCAATAGAAAGCTCTTAATCAGAGCTGCCAGCAGTGTTCCTTTTATTTAAGGCTCACGAAGATTAATGAAAATGTATATGATCTCAGTTGTGCTAATTTTTGCTAGCTATGGCAGGTAGTCCCAACAGCCTGCGAGGGTGACCGGCTCTGATCCACTTCATGCATCATCATGGACATGCGGGCCGATCCCCACAGGCAGGGATGTATCCCCAGCCCCACCCCACTCACCACAGGAGTGCTATCACCCGCTGAGGGCCGTGGCTGTAGGACCCTCAGTGAATCCAGGATCTGGCCCTGGGGGAACACGCATTACTGAGGGAACTCAATAAAGAAGAAAAGGAAGCCCGGGCTGGCAACCAAAGCCCAGGATGAGCTGGCACATCTGGTCAACAGAGTGGGAGTAAAAAAGGAATTTAAAAAGTGTTTTAATTGGATTTATTCATATATTCCCATGGAAGCCTGGAAGTGTGAGATGCCACATGAAAAAAACACATTGTGTGAGCCCATTTCTTCCAGCTTGTGGAAGCAGCACTACTAGTATTAACAAGTAGAGGGTTCACTCGCTGTAACCCAAAATAGTAATGACATAGCAGCTCAGAATAACTTAATACCTCTTCATTGGATTCTTTTAAGTGAAAATTCCAATTCAAATTTCACCTGTTTCTTACTGTTTTGGGGAGTAATTTGGTGAGGTCACAACCAGGGACAGAGCAAAGATGACATTACCACGGAGTGGAGATGATAAGCAGGGCTGATCCTGTGACGGAGAAACCCAGGGTGGATCAGATCACAAGTTCACATACATATACTGCAGCTGAACTCAACTCTTGATGGTATGTGATGAATGTTTTTAAAATCTGTTCTGGAGAGATAAAAAAATAACCCTAAGAGGCCAGTGAAGTTTAGGGGGGAAAAGCTTATTTGCTTAGTGTGTATGTGGGTACCCTCAGATCTCTTAAGGCATTATCAGGTTATCAAGGTAAATCTGAGCACTTTGACATGCCAGTACATGGTGTTATGTACTGCTGCTGCTGTATTTCCAAGGATGCAGGCACTGCCATCCATTGATATGAGCCCATCACCTCTGAGGAATTCCAGTCTTATTAAAAAATTTGAATTTAAAAGACAATGACACACAAGCAGTGAATGGAACAACATTCTGGTTTCCATTTAGAAATCATCATCATCATCATCATCATCATCATCATCATCATCATCATCATCATCATCATCATCATGATGTAAAAATCGTATGAGAAATAGAGAAAATCATGAGGCAAAAAGTTTCAAGAGTAAATGGCTGGGTAGTTACAGGGCCTAAGCAGATGCCATGCGGTCATTCAGTGAAATTACCACATAGGCCTATCTGAAAAACTGGAGGTCTTGGAGAAAAAAGCTTCTGAAGACAGCAACATCATGTCTGGTAAGTGAGAGGAAAGATGGGACTGTATAATAGACAGTGCCAACAACAATTTGTGTATTTTTGTTTGTGCCAAGGAAAATTCACTTATTTCGTTTATTCTCTCCACTGACTTCATAGAACAAAGAGAAAACATTTCACTAGTAATTCCCAGGGAAGATTTTTTTCCATCAAGAAAGGTGATGATCAAATATGCAAGTGGAAGCATAAATGGTATCCATGAATACCCGTCCCTTCTTGAAAAAGAAAAATAGGCTAATGTGTATAAAGTGTGCCTTGCAATAAAGCTGTTAAAGCAAAGGGACAGAAAATATATTCTAATTTTTAAAACAGCTGGGCCACTGACTTATTGTGTGGGCGAGTCTTAGGACTTCTTTGCATCTCATTCACTCCAGTAATTCAACTGGATGAAAGCAGAATGGATGGCAGTATGCTCCAATATTCAATACGCTGCAGATGCTGCTGCTGAAAGAAGCATTCCTGGCTAAATAAGCTCACAATGCAAACCCAAGGAAACTAGAGATAGCTGCAGGCATCAGTGCAAACAGCAGTGTTTGTGTCTTCTCTTGAAGCCATTGTGCTGTTGTAGATCTTAATGGTCACTCAAGCTTACAGCTCAAAGTGCAGTGGATTGGATCAGATGAGATATAAAATTGCTTCTATCCTGTTTTTCAGGTAATCTTTGTAATAAATCCAATATATATATAGGTAAAACAATATGAAACTCTTATTTGTTTACCTCACATACAGCCCCAGGATGTTTTGATGTATACATAGCCAAAGCTGTAGACACACTGCTCCCTAGAATGGTCCTGAATGGTTAAGTGAGAGATTAACCTATTTTTAAAATATTTATACATAAAACCTTATTAATTATTCCCATCACAAAATGATTCTACAAGCTGGAATCATTAAAAGAGTGCATGTGACATATTTTAAAGTAAATCCCTCTTCATGGAAAAATATCCTTTCAAGTAATAAGTATTCAGTGCACAAATCTGAGGTACACAGTAGACAGAAATATAGGTTAAAATCTGGCTTTGGGAACCAGTTCAGCACAGCATTTAATTGTATGTGGGTACTTAGATCCTAATACAGCAGAGCACTAATGCACACATTTAATTGCCACAATGAATAAAAACCTAAATAGGAATGGGATTACACATTTTTAGCATTCTTAGTAGTTCTTCCTGTTCAGCAGATGTTTAATGCTTAATGTTTTACTGAGCTGGACCTAGGCTAAATTTGTTAACAGAAAGATTTAAAATTTTTTCAGGAAATTTCAACCACCTTCCTGAGGAAAGTCAGAGCTTTTTTTTTTGAAAACATGGTTAATCCTGGAGATCCTCTGGACTGTGGCTGAAGACCAAACTGTTTCACTGAGTTTTGATAATGATTTTGAGGTCAGCCTGCATTGGAGCACGCGGAATCACCTCCTCAGTGTCTCACCAGAATGAATTCAGCATCCAGGGAGTGCGTACCAACATCAAAAACTTGCATCTTCTTCCAGGACCAACTTTCATGAACAACCTCAGTGAGTGAAAGGGAGGACAGGCTATGCAGTTACCTTCTTATTAGTTTTCAGGCAGGGCAGAATAATTAGCATTGCTGTTGTGCTGTACACACAGGAGGAAAAATGTAGGCAATGCTTGGGCAGAAACCAATAGAGCACAAACACCACGTGCAGTTCTGGTCAGCCTCTACCGAATGGATATAGAGGAAGTAGAGAGGCAAGAGAGAAGGATGAAGGGGTTGAAGAGAAGCACAGGACCTCTAACATCTGAAGAAAGAATAAAGAAACCAAGACCCTGTTGCCTTACAGCAGTAGCAGAGATGATAGAGGCAATTTGTGACTGAGGGCAATATAATCACAGCTGGTGTGGGGAAGGTGGCCAGGGAGCAAATTTTGTTCTTTTACCACAAGAGTTCAGAGGCACTCCATGAAACACACAGGCAGCAGATTTGAAAACTAACACAGAGAAGAAGCTGGTTTCATACTGAGCATAATTACAGCTGTGCAACTCATTGCCATAAATGGCTCAAAACAACTAAAAAGGGAACTAGAAAAGTTCCTGAGGGAGGGCCAATTGGTGATCTATGAAATTGAATCACAAACACAGCCTCTGGCTTGGCAAGTCTTGCAGTAGGTGGAGACAGAAAAAGTGGGTGAGGACAAGGGTGATGCTTCACCAGCCTTTTTTTGCATACTCTTTTGGGGTGTCTGCATCTGGCAATTGTGCAAGATTAGTTCTTGAACTTGATAAGCCTTTGGTCTGATATAGTATTTCAGGGACTTCTGTTCTTATGTACCTCTTATGTGAAAATGGATCCTACCTGCACTCCTCCATTGTGGAACCCTGGTAAACTGCCCCAAGAAATGGCAAGAGGTGGGGTTAATCCCCACAATCTCTCCTTTAATAAAGCTACACTTAAACAAAGAACTGGTTCCTGAGGCAACAATGTCTCCCCACAGGAAAAAACTATTGTATGCTCTGTGGCTTCATTGTCTTGACTTAAGATGGAGGAAAAAGTCAAGGCGTGCCAACTCATTCCTGGTTTGATGGAAAAACTGAGTTTACACAGACCAAGAGCAAGTAAATTGGCATGTTGTAGTCAGTAACTATGGTGACTTGAACGGGGAAGCTGGTGTCACTGACAGAGGGTCCCAGTGTCCATCCATAGGGAACACAACAGGTCTTCTGCATGACTTTTCACACACAGTCAGGTCTTAGAAGGACATTGGCATTGTAGATGCTTTCCACTCTTTTTTCTCAGAAAAGCCACTATCTGCTAGTGGTTTTTTCTTTGCCTCCAAAGCACAGTATTTCAGTGGGCACTGAGGGGCATTTTTTAAAGTTGCAGCAGCAAGAGCAACGCAACTATTTGGGCCGGTGCAACCAACAAAGACAAATTTGAAATAAAAGCATTATTGTGAAATCAGGAGTTAAACTCTTGCCCAGGTAACAGTGCACTAATTTTGGAGGGGAGACATAAGGCTTCAAGTTTTAAGTCTAGGCAGAATTGGGATGGGTGGGGCACGATGGTGGGAATGACTTATTGGTGCATTCATTTATTTGCAAAGTGCATTAACATCTGATCTGACATCCCCATTCCAGCTTGGTTTGTTTCCTCATTCTGCAGCTGCTTCATTACCCCTTCCCTCGTTGCACAGATGGGTATTTTGTGCTCTCATGACCTGCTAAAGGACAGGACAAGAGTCATCACGACTGAGCAGATTTTGCCTCTTCCCTTTGCTCAGCTCTGCCCCAAAGGAGTGTTGCACCAGGGGCTGTTGACATTAAATCTGAACACATTTTGCTGACTGTTGCAGAGTGCATGGGTGGCTGAAGCCGGCTCATAATTGCAATTTTGAAGAACAAGCTTACAGGAACCCTTCCTTTCATCAAGAAAGGTGATTGCATATCCTGCATCTGATTCAAGCACAATGCAGGTGATTTGCTATGGCAGCACCCAGGGACTACATTTTCAAGAGCATGGAGAATGAGACTTTTCGCTTTCACAGGGACTGAGCAGGAGGGGAGGCAGATCCCCTGGCATTTTGCCCCCTGAAAGCCCAAGCCAGGGCCTGAGAGAGTAGTCCCATTTGTTCAAAAGCCTGGGATCAGGTCTGAAATATGTGCCTTGAAGAGACCAGACATCTTGAATCTCTAGTGCTGGTCAGAAACTTCTGTCCTTGCCTAAACCATGTTCTCTGGCAGTGCAGTGACAGAGGCGTCTCCAGCACATCCGTTTCTGGCCCTGTTATTGTCCTGTGTCCTACCCCCACTGCTGGGAACACCCTCCTTTCCCCAAGACCAGTGCACGTGTAGTCCTGCCTGTGCTGCCATGAGAAAATCCGTTTAAATCCCCTCAGTGAATAGCACAGGAGCTCACTGCAAAGAAAAGCTCACAGCAGTTGTTCATTACATTAACAGGGCTTGGTAACAGAAAAGAAAGATGATGAAACATATTCTAATGGATTTCTGTGTCTCTGTCTGTGAGGGCAACAACAAAACTTTTCCATGCCAGGGGGCTTGTACTCCTTGGGCTATGACACTCCCAGATGATGCCATTTGTAATAGGGAAGAAGGACCCTAACTTTGCTGGTGGGCCTGAAGGGAAAGCTGTGTTTCAGGCAGTGTTACGGCATGCATCCCAGCTTGAGGAACACATGGTAAGGCTCTCAAGCTCACGACACTGTGTTTAACACCCTGCATTCTTTCCCAGCTTTGCCCTTCACTTTAACAGGAGGTATTTTCTGTCCAAATTTCATCGCTGAAGAGAGGCATAACAGATGAGAAAATGCCATAGTGGTCTTGAGCTGAAATAACGCACAAATGGCTTAGAAACCAATTTAAAAATGGCTAAGAGGGACCTCCTTCTTTCATTTCAAATCAGCTCACACCAACAGTGCCATGAAAAACCAGCAATCTGAGGGTCAGCAGGAGAGAAAGAGGAAACCCTTCCTACCCACGGATCTGGGGGTGATGACAAATCAGCTTATTAGTATTCCTCCATGGACACACATTATTGAGCAGAAAGGCATTGCAGGGCTGGCGGGGCTGGTGTGATCACGAGCTCTGGGAGAGCCTGTCACGAGTATGCAAGTGGGAGCAAGGAGGGAGCATGCACCAGCTCCTGGCTCAAAAACTGTTTTCAAGGGGAATCTGCCTGAGTCAGGCACAAGCTGCACAGCTACCAGGAGAAGCAAACAGAGAGCAGAACTTGCTGGAAGGCAGGATCTTGAAGCAGTCAGGGTGCAATTTTAGCAGTACTTTCTGCTCAGCTGCGCAAGCCCATCTCCACTGCCACCCTGGATGGCAACATTTATAAGCATGGCATGGGAAAGGGAAGCTCACTGAAAACTCTGTGCTGCATAGTGGTGTTGGTACTGGAGTTGCCATGGTGGCAGTGGGCTTCTCCCTGTGGGACACCCATGTGTCCCTGTTGGCAGTGGGACATCTCTCCCTGTGTGTCTGTGGAGGGTCACATCCCTCCTGTGCTGACTTGCCATGAGGCCATGGGCAAGCTCCATGTCTTCCTGGGGCCCTGCAGAGCTTCCCAGCTGAGTTTAGCATGCCCACTGCCATCCACCAGCAGATATTGTGACTTGGTTACAATATTGGGTTGGGTGTTGGGTTACCACAACAAAGGTCTTCAGGCTGAAAGCCTTATGTGCGGGCTTTGGCTCTCAAAGACAAGGGATTTAAATCCCAGAAGAGAAGGTGGCTGCCTTCTGCAGGACTGCTTTTATGGTTGGCGATAGCAGTCAACGGGCCTGTAAGGTGTTGGCTTAGCATGAAACGCAGAGACCAATGGAGCTCCAGCCCAACAGTTGCAGTATTTTTCACCTCAGAAGGTCAGGGAGGCGTTAAAATAGACAAATGTTTTTCCTCTTCAAAGCATTCACTTAACACCAGCACAATACACACACACAGCTACCCCCTTCTCGGGACACTTTAGAAGGAATACAAAAAGGGAATATGCACACAGGTGCATTCCAGCCTGACTTTGAACTCTTATTTCTCCTGTAGAGCTTCAAGTGATGTCAGGATTCACACAGACACAAGGAATTTGTGTGGGGACTTTCCCTATGTGACTACATCACCAAACTTCTACTTGTTTGGATTTCATAAGGTCCCAGAAAAGCATAAAAAATGAAGCCATGTATAAAATACTCAGATAAAATGTACATTTTTTTTGCCCCCAAAGGGAAGTGGGACGCAGGCAGTGGTTCCTCCAAATGTCTTTCCTCCCATGCTTATAGGTACCTTGATGCTAACAGTTCCTCAATGGCTCTTGCAAGACCTGCTCTGACTCCATATGGTTTCTCTTCACCATCTGTATCATTCCCTCCCAGATGATGGCCAGAAGCACTGAACTTGCCTTTGCCAGCAATGGTCTGCTGTTCTGCTCTTGGGCAAAGCAGACTCAGAGCTGGAAGGATCATTTTTAACCAGCTGTTACTCTGTCCTTAAGACTGGGCACAGGGCATTCTGGTCAGGCCATTACTGGCGCATCTTCCCCTGGCCCAGCTGTCTGCACCCAGGTCCTTGCCCTTGCCCTTCTTTGACTGCTCAAATGCACTTCCCTTGAGGACAATAAATGCTCCTCTTTGCACTTACATTAATGTTAGCATGACACTGTTAAAATTGTGCATTCCATATCCAAGAGGCCTTTCAAGAAGTATGGCCAAGTGGCCTACTGAAGCCTGACCAGCCCTGCTCAATACTGTCTTGCCCTGACGACATGAGAAGCTTTGATTCTGGCTGGTGTGACTTGGCACCTGTGGCCCCATCATTTCTCCTAGCTTGGTAGTACCCAAGGCTGCTCTGGTACCATCAGAGTGTGCTACCCAGGTTCCAAAAGCCATCTGGGGGCGGATCTCCATCATCCTCATTTTTTCCATCCACTAAAATCACTAGCTGGATTTCACGAAGCACATGAGCCTGATGTTTTTGTGCTTGCCTGTGGCAGTGCTATGCCAAGGTGGGAGAATGAGTGAGCTGGAAGTAAGGAGGCAGTCATACAGGTGGTGGGCAGGCCCAGCAGGCATGCCCAGGCAGAGGATGCTCCACACTGCTGTGTCTCATCCACATTTTGTGTGTCTTTCCTTTGAGTGACTTCCACATTCCAGTCAAGCTGGGTTGCTGTTGGCCCATGCACTTTGCTCTGTTTAAATTTTCTCCTCTTGCCAGCACACACAGCTTGGGCAAAACACTAGAACATTTTGTCTCTAAGTATTTACTTCCTCATAAGCAGCCAGCCTGGCACCTAGGCAGATTCCCAAAATAATCCAGTTAGTATTTAAGTAAACTGCCTTCAGGTGTTGCCCAGCGACTTCATTGTGAAGAAGCCTTGAACTCTACACCAGGCCCTTAAAGGAGAGACAGTGCAAGACTGACTTTTTTGCCAGGCCCATGCTCTGCCCCTGCTCTGGGTGTGTGACAGGGCTGCCTAATTCTCCTCTTCCAACCGCCTGCTGCTGCTGCCTTTTTTCCACTTGCACTCTGAGATCATCTCTAGCTATACCGTCTGTAAGATATTTTGCCACTTTCCCCCACTGCAGGCAATGGAGGAGGAAGATGAAGCAATTCACAGTGATTCCCTCCAGAAGTCACCCTAAGGAGAGGAAAGGAGCACAGGCACAGGGGCCTGCAAGAGAAACATGGAAAGTCTTGTCCCCATCCAAACCAAGGGGCCTCAGAAGAATGGGGGTTTCATTCCCTCAGCAAAGGTCAGAGAGCCAGACTTGACATAGCTGACCATGGACAGTTTGGCCCCAGGTCTGTGCTGGCTGTAACACACTCTGGGGGTACAGCTGTAAGGCTGCTGTGCACCGGCACTTTCTGTAACCTACCTGGCCTTTGGCAGGGCAGTGTCCTGACACTGGCTCAGGCTCCTGCGGCTCTACCAGCCAGATGCCTTCTTGGGCTTCAGCTCACTTAGCTAAGCCCCATTCCACCAGGACTGGCAGTGCAAATTAAACCCAGGCTCAAGGAGAGCTGTAAGATACTGCAAACCTGCATTCAGCTACAGCTGAGCTGTAAACCCGCTCCTGCTGATCCTCATGGTAGGAAGTCAGGCCATGGGAATAGTTCTGAGAGGTCAATCTCCAAACCAGTGTTTAAAAAGAACTTCTCTACATGAAATTTTACACATGCCTGCATGCTATTGAAATAATGTTAAGCAGCTGTGTTTCTACATGCAAATAATGGATATATGTTTTCTCTGCCTGTGCACATACACACCTGCAGTCACACACACAAACTGGATGAGGGGCATTAGATTAAGCTGACTGCAATAAATGGAAGAAGCAGATTTGATAATGACCCCAAATATGGATCCAAATGCTCCTTCTTCTGCCACTAATTGATCTAATGGATTTCATATTTGTAACTAGGCAGTGGTTTGTATTGTGAGTTTCTTTTTGTTTGCTGCTTTAGAAAAAAATAAGAGCTACTAGAACATAACCCATACCATTTTTGCAGATGTAATTGCCATGATACGCCCCCCGCCCCCAAAGCAATCGCCAGTAGTGGATTACTAATAGTTTGGAGCAGTTGCACTGTAATTCATGATGGCAAACACTGGGGCAGAAATCCTCAGTCACTATGCACACAAATACAATGATATATATGCATATTAATCTCTTTTAAGAGCAACATGATAATATAGATCCTCAGTCAAGTGCACAGTGCTGTCAGAAGGGAAGCATAATTTGCTTTTATTCAGGTGGGGGAAAACTGAGACAACAGATCAGCATCTGAGGTGGGAGTAGAGCTGCCGTGTCATTGTTGCATGAAGCTGCTGTGGGGTCTGCTCGCTCTTCAGAGGCACATCCTTGCCTTCCTTGGCAATGCTTCATCTCTGTCCACCCACACTCTCCCCCCCTGCACTTTGCTGTCCCTGATATTTGTACTCCTTGCTTTTTCTCCCCTTGGTCCCACCCCAGTTTCAGTGACTCTGCAACACTTCCCACTTGAGGGAGAAATTTGATTGAATCCCTCTCTTTTTTGAGTTTGCAAGGCACAGCAGGAAAGCTAATGACACAGCTGCCTATGCCACAGTAGCTCTGGCTACTTCAGTAAAAATTTAAAAAGGAAAAAAATGAAGAAATGTATGCTCTACAGCTCTCAAACTGGCACCTTTCAGGAGTGTTAAATGGTCTTAATAAGTAAATAAAATGCAGGCTACTTACCAGAGAAATCAGAACGGCACCTTTGCAGCTGTTCCTGTCTCTTGAGGAAAAAGATATAATTAGGAAGGTTTTTCATTAAAAAACCCACTTAATTTGGAACCACTCTGGTCTGCTGAGTAAGCGTGTGTCTAGGCGAACTTCAAAATACATTTTCTGCACTGGCTAGAAGAAAATTTCAGAAGGAGCCTCCCTGGTTTATTGGATGGGTGTGTATTGGGACAGGTTTAAAAACATTTTAGCGTAGCTGATGGACCATGACCTTTTAGTATCACTTAAATCCAGATTTATTTTTTTAAGAGGTATGCTATTGAAAGGCACTGGCAGCCAAATTAGAAAAGTCTGCCACAGGATTTTCATAGGATCATTCCAAGGTATTCTGTTGTTCATGCCAAGCAATAAAACCTTTGGTTTTGTGTGCATTTCTGGACACTGCTGTGCTCTCAGCACAGGCAAATTATCTCCAAAAGGTGCTATTTCACAGAGAAAACTATGTTTTAAACACTTTTCTGCATCAAGATATTGAAACAAACAAACAAAAAAGGATGTATTTACATCTGTTGTACATATAAGATGAGAGAACAGCCATGTACTCAAATATTGTTTTAATTATTTTTCACTTGTAGTCCTCCATATGTTTGCACTGCAGTCAGTGAGCAATAGAAGAGCTCTCCTGTGGTTAATTTTACACCTGTAAAGTCCCCTGGATACAAACCAAGATTGCGTGGCCAAGTGCATGAAGTATCCTGCTTATCTGGCCAATGAATTCATATGCTCCAGGGGGTTGGAGAAGATGGGGAGAATATGAGGAATTTATTATTTTCAGTCTTTAACAGATTTTCATTACTTTTACCCTTTCTGTCTCCAACACCTGAGGAAATAAATCCCCACAGCTTCAGGTTTTCAATGCGAACATAGGAAGAAATCCCCACGGTATCTGTGCTGCTTGCAGGCAACAGGGGAGGAGGAGGAGGGCTCGCTCCATGGGCCCCCCCATGTCCCATACCCCGTGGGTGTGTGCGAGTGATGCCCCAGCAGAGCCTGCTTCCAGCACAGCCTGGCCGAGGGACCACGGGGACACATCTGATTTTTGTTCAGCCCTGCCCCATCCCTTCATACTGCTCCTAATGATCTGCCAATTATCATCATCACTACTAAAGCCGTGGAGACGCTTGCATTTTTTCCCTACTGGCGCACTGGCTGCAGACTCCTGGGTTTCCAGGCAGAGCCTTGCAAAAGGCTTCGGAGTGACCTTGTGCCAGGCACAGAGCCCGTGCTTTGCTCCCCCTCGGCAGCCAGGGCAGCAAAGCCCGGCTCCCGCTCGGCACCCACGAGAATCGCTGCTCCATGTGGCCCTCACCGCCTACCGCACACTCACACCTCTGCTGCAGTCACCACACATTACTGTAATCGAAATTAATAGAAATAATTAGTGCTTCACAGCCACGCAGAATTAATAAGGCTGGGAGTGTGACACTAATATATCAATAGCAGAGTTTACAGTACATCGTTGGTATTCTTTGGGAGCCGCGACCTATATTCAGATATGAAGGATCTTCAACGTTCCTTTGCAAATAAAAGTAAATGTTAATTAAGGCATTTTTCTTTGAAAGGCCTGTTTTAAAATGACATACAATTCAAATATTTGTTTTATGGCACACACAGATAGGAAGGCTCACAGTTTCACTGGAAACATTGTATGAATATAGGAAGGAAAAAGGAAAAAAAACTGTAAGGAGATTAATTCCCTTCTATAGCACATCAGAATAAAAACTGGTGGTGATGGGTTGAAGTGAGAAGGGTACTTATTACATGTTTGAAATGTTTTTAACTGCAGAAAAGGTAGGGATAAAATTTTCTTTTTAGTAAAAGGCATGGCTAACATACAAAAATGAAATGTAGTCTAACATTTGCATTGTTTTCAAAATAGAGGCCTGGAGGTATTTTATTTTCATAATTTTTTAACTCCTTAAGAAAGCTCTCTTACATAGTTTATTTGAGGCTATATCTTTCTACACAGTCCTTTGCAGTATATTTTCAGTTACATGCACAATGCACTTCAGAAGATGAAATCACATAGAAAAAGCAATGCCTTTTGCAGACGTAAAAAACATTGCTCTTTTTTTGCACTGAAAAAATCTTTTTTTGTGCAGTTTTTCCAGTTAGAAGGCCTACTAAAGCTCAACTAAAATATATGGTCTCAGCGTAATATCCCAAGACATTCCAGTCACCAACAAATGTTCTTGCTTTTATTAAAAAAAACAAACCCAAACACTAAAACCCAAACTCAGAGTCTCCAGGGAGTCAGACTCTGCTATTGTTCTTCCATTTCTGATGCAAGTCAGAAGATACCAGACAATACAGATTACTGAGTCACCACTTGCTAAACTGTATTTTCTTCAACAACAGCTCTCCCAGCTGACCCTTCCAAGTTAGGAAAGAATGTAAGAACAAAGAAGTGATCAGTGTCCAAAAAACCAAGTGCTTTTATGTAGCCAGGTATGCTGTGGAGCTGGGAAAGAAGGGAATCAGATGGACATTTCAGTGGGGAACTGCTCCAGCTGGGGCTGATTTGGATGGGTTCATTCTGTGACAAAGTGGGGACAGAAGGGTCACTCAGGGCTAAAGAGTACAGGCAGAAAAGGGGGAGTCAGAGTGAGGAGGCATTAGATAAAGAAAATGTCTATGTTCTAGCATATAGGATACTTAATCCTAACACAAGGGTAAGCAGGGCTTCAGCAGTTAACAGGCACATTGGACTGGGAAATTGATTCAGGACAAGGGGTTCAGCAGCAAGTCTGCTTCTTTCAGCACTTTTTCTTTAAATATCCTAGAATTCATCAAACAGAAGATAGATTACACTTCATAATATAAGCCTCCTGAGGGGATGCTGCTAAAAGGCTGTCAGCAGAAAGAGAAAAAAAAGTGTTCAAAGTGTGCATGTAGGGTTAGGGACTCCACATTTCAACTCATCTGCAGCTGGCGATGAGATGCATTTGCATTTGTTCCCCTGGCTGAAGACATAATATTCATTACAAAAGCTATTTCAAAATTGTTATAGCTTAATTTTTTTTATTCACACATAACCCATATAAAATTTGAAATTATATATTAAAAATATATATACATTCAAAATTTTTGTTACATTTCAAACAATTTTGCCTATGTCCAGTAGGATCTGCAGAGAGAACACTTTCAGTTTCAATTGTGTTTGTGTCAGACCTTCAAATAAAGACCAGAATTTAGTTAATTACTGTAGTGCTGATGGGTTTTCCGCTCAGAAACTGTTTTGTGCAAAGCATTGTGCATAGAAACAGAAATAAAATTACCCCTGGCCCAGAAAGCTTACTTATCATGGTTTCAGCATCCCTCTACCCTGCAAATGAGTGGCTTTTGTTAATGATCACTGTCATTTTCCTGACATTTAATTGAATAGACCTTTTTAGAAACCATGTTCTTAGGTCCCTCTGTCACAGGGATCTAAGAACATGGTCACAGTAGAAACCAGTGAATCCCAATTGCTTAGTAAAATGCAGAAATATAATCTTCAGTACTTTGGATTATGGAGATGTTTCTACTGCCTGTCTTGGCGCTTTGGCTCTCATTCCCTCAGCAGAGATTTGCGACAGCCTCAGGCATTGTCACTCCTCTTGGTCTTTCTTCCTGCTTCACAGAAGTCAGAAGAGTATTTGGGCAGGCACCCCAGCCACTGCTGTTCAGAGTCCAGGGTCCTTGTGCAAGCTCCCATGCTGAATTACCAACTGGAGTGTATTACTTCCTCACTTGGGATGAGGTCAGCAACCCAGGAGGAGGGAATAGCTAAATTTGTAAAGCTTTTCTGAGTGACCACAACATCCATTTCCTACATTTGTTCCTTGTGATCATTTGTTATTACAATTTTTAAACAATTACTTCCATGATATTTCAACTGTGTTTCCATATGTTAATCTTTCCTACCTTAAGGAATCATAAATAGGATGGAAGTTACACACGCAGATGCTTGCAGAACTGGGCCATAGGCTCAAGTGTACTAAACCCAGAGCCAAGCAAAAGTTTGACTAGATTTGCTTCCAGACTACGCAAGACTAGGTTTTACCCATAGTTTCTGAGAAAAGACCTTTTTAGGACAAGTGCATATTTAAAATGAAATACAGAAAATCCACAAAAGTAGAAAAAAAATCAATGCTTGGGATGTGGTAGTTGTTTTTTTCCCCTTTTATAAAGAATATGCCATCTTTGTTGTCACAGTAAAGATATCTTTTACTGTTTTTACAGTTGCAAGAGACAAAAAGAAACTACATTCAAAACCAAGTTCTCCATGAAAAACCACCTCACTGTCTACATGGAGGAAAGTAAAGATTTTTACCCATACTTGGTTTTGTTTCTCTCTGCTACCAATGAACACTGAAAGTGTAGCTCTGTAAAACTACGTTCTTAAAAAGAAAAAAAGAAAGGGGTGGACAAAATATGCTCAACTAGCACCTCCATGAGACTACACAGCAGAAAAATATTCCTCACTTATAATCCAAGTACATTCAAGGATGGAAAAAATGCTTTATGGAAAACTATCTTACTGGAATTTAAGAGTTCTGCAATGTGTGCAAAACAAACATATTTTAATAGATTGCTGCTTTCAGTGGCTGAATTTGTTTCCAAAAAGGTCATAACCATAAAGTAGAAAACGAATTCTTCCTTCAGAGCAGTGACAAAAGAGGAACAGAAAACAGGACACTGAAGTGTTATCTTTGACGTCTTAGACCAAGTGGCAGAAGGCTTTGGGGTTTTTGTTGTTGTTTTGTGGCATCTGTTTTTTGGTGGGTTTATTTTTAAGGTTTCTTTGGAAAAAACCCACCTTTTTTCTCACTTTATTTAGTTTTGTGTCAATGAATCATCTGCAAAAAACATTTAAACAAAACCAATCATGCCAGTAATGCATTACTATTAATTTCTTCAGTGTTTCCATCCTTTGACAACTGGGGAAAAATATGTGCCTACCTACTTCATTTTCATGTCCCAAGCACCTGACTGCTCTGTTCACTCCTTTCCTATAGGCATTAAAACAAGCATGGCAGTATGCAAGTCAGGAAGGTAAGATATGATTCTATTCTCTGCCTCCACCCTCCTCAGTGTCAACTTAAAAAGCTTTCCCTTTCCTGCTGAAATTTCCTGCCTGTGGAGGTGGTAAGGAAAGGAACTATCTTGTGGATCAGAAACCTAAGCCAATCCCTTTCAGAACATTTGTTGCCAAATCTGAGTGAAGACTGATGCTCTGGGCAACAAGAACAGAAGTGGGATGCAATACAAAAACTGTTCTCAAAATACAGCTTACTTAGACCCATTCCTTGCAGACTCCTAAACAATCATTTGCAAATCTGAGTAGATTTGGGCTGGTTTGTTATTCTGCCACTGAACTTTCCCTGTCTCCAACGAGGCACCCAGTGGTATTTTTAAATGTCTTCTGGCCTACAATATTGTTATACCACCTTCTGAAACCTGACAGTACACGCAAAAAGATATCCTTCTGGACTACCTGTGGTTGCTTCACAGAGTTTGGGAATTTCCCAAGCCTCTGGATGCCTTCTGATGGCTCTGAACTTCCCTTCCTTGATGGTGTGCTGGCTTTGGCTGGGGCAGAGTTAATTCTCTTCACAGTAGCTAGTATGAGGCTGTGTTTCAGGTTTGTGCTGGAAACAGGGCTGACAATGCAGATACATTTTCCCTGTTGCTGGGAAGCACTTGCACAGAGTCAAGGCCTTTTCTGCTCCTCACCCCAACCCAGCAGTGAGAGTGCTGGGGGTGCACAAGGATTTGGGAGGGCACACAGCCAGGGCAGCTGGCCCCAACTGACCGCAGGAATATCCCACAGCACCTGGCATCATGCTCAGCCTAGAGAGCTGGGGGAGAAGAAGGAAGGAGAGGATATTCAGAGATACAGCATTTGTCTTCCCAAGGCGCCCTTACATGTGATGGAGCCCAGCTTTCCTGGAGGTGGCTGAACACCTGCCTGCCCATGGGATGTGGTGAATGAACTCCTCATTTTGCTGTACCTATTAAACTGTATTTACCTCAACTCATGAGTTTTCTCACTTTTACCCTTCAGGCTCCCCTCCCCCTTCCCACTGGGGTGAGTGAACTACACAGGGCTTAGCTGCCAGCTGGGGTTAAACCACGGCAATGGGGCCTGCAAAGCAGATGCCACCTTTGGAAAGTTCACAATAGCAGATTAAATGCAAAAGAATTTGTTAAGGCTGTGAGAAAAGAGGATGCTGAACCTGGTGTTCCATCACTCCCACATTTTATTACTCATACAAAACTGTATGTGAACAGTTACCCCATGTGCTAAAGATTCACAGATGATGTTAAAAGCAGCTAAAAAAACCCATCTTACTATAAAAACAATCCCAACTCAAATGAGATATTTTTTAAATAGGAAGACTTAGTTTAAAAGGATCAACCACAGGTAGAAATGAAACTTCCAATTTCCAGTGAGAGCACCAATCAAATTCTCAGAACATCATCACTGTGTGGAATATTTAGTGTTTGTTTCAGTCAGGGAAGTTTCTGGTTTCTCAGAAAAACTTTTGGGTCTCGGTAGGTGGTGCTGTAGCCCTTCAATCCACCTGAGGGACAGACGCTTCCAGTGCTGACGTGAATTTCATGGAATAGTACAATCAATGTCACTTTACCACATGAGGCTGAAAGCTGGAGGGGAAATACTTAAAAAAAAAAAAAAAATCTATGCTGAAGTTGTAAGTTAAACACTTACATAAGCCTGTAGTTCAGGTGACATTTAGAGTTCTCATGTCAGGCACAGGTATCATACCATACACTGAACAAACGAAAATGGTAATTATACACGAGACCTACAAAACTATCACATTGCCGTATCTACACAAAAATAAAAATAAAGAACTGCACAAATATTTAGCTCTTTCTACAGCCTATTCTAAAATCCTATGACTATCTGAATAAACACTCAAAGAAAATAGCAAGTAATGATTTTGTTCTAAGGAACGAGTTCAGGCTATAAAAGCTGAACAGAGCTCTAAGATGGGTTGTTTACAGCCACACCGTGAAACCGGCAAAATTCTGATCAGAGCCTGAAAGGTGCACCAAGATACCCTGAGCAGCCTGCCCTTGTCCCTCTTGGCCACCCGTGCCTTCGCCCAGGACCTCACCCCCTGCAGGCCTGTGCTGCAGGCTGGCCCTGCCAGCCCCATCCTGGGCAGGGGAAGCAGCATGTCCCACTCACAGCCATGTCCCCAATTCCACTTGGCACTGGCTCCTGCGTGACACTCACATCCACGGTGCTGTTGACCTATTCTGGGCCTGACTTGCCACCCTGTCTCCTGTGGCCCTGGCAGTGGCCCCTGCTGGGCAGTGACCAGCCCACACCAGAGCACTGTGCTGGGAAGGGCACGTGTTGCCTGTGCTGTGGGTGCCCAGCTCCGGCTGCTCAAGCTGCTCCCTGACACGAAGTGCAGCAAACAACTGTTCATTCCTTAGGTCACATCCATGGATCCACAGCACCTGGCAGTGAATCCTCAGTGCTTCCTACCAGCCCTGTTTTATTCCTTGAATAAGGACTAACACAGAAACTGGTTCCACTGTATGAATGAACAAGGCCTCATCTACTTTTTCAACAGTTTAAAGGACTTTCTTGAGAATTTTACTCAGCTCGTACCCTTTTATGGAAAGCTCTGTTTTGGATAACTCACAAAAAGCTGTAACTAACAAGTCAAGTCCAGAAGTTTGCTTTGGTTTATAGTTAAGGCAGTCTAAACTTGGAAATACCTCACCTCAATCAGAAGATTTCTCAAAGCCCTGGTTCTTCAAAGGACATCAGAAAAATATTTTCAGATGAAACTGTACTTGAACTGTAGATCCATGACGTAAGAAATACTTAAGACACACATACATAGTCAAAAGAGCTAGCTTTATTTGTAAAATACTTTATTCCTAACGGCAAAATACTTTAATTGTACTTTATAAAATTTAGCAAAAATTGATACATTTGAAACAGAAACAACAAAACTATTTCTACTTCAATTATTCAGTTTTCTTTTCAATATGGAAGCTATAGGTATGCACCACACTTAACAGCTTTCAGTGCCATACATGTCATTCAATAAATATATCCTTCTACCATTAAAATCTGTGAAGGCCAGTGAAAAAAAAATCATAAAACTACTGAAAAAATATAAGCATTTTCAGCTTTTTCTGAGGTTTAGAATTAGTAATATCTATGCACAACAAAGTTCTTGCCATTTACCATTGCGGTGTCCCAGCCCATACAACTAACAAGTTGGCAATCAAATGCCCATGAGACCCTAGCCCTCCAATGGGCAGATGAGGGTGGATCTGAGGAAGGATCAATGGGCAGATCCATGGGTGGATCCGAGGTCTGAAGCCACCTCCCCTTACTGGAAAGTTCTGTTACCTTCGAGGATTCATTGGCTCCCCGTTCTAGCTCCCGCCTCCCTGTTATCCTCATTGGTTACGACATAGCTCATTCCACCTATTTGTTTGTACCCCTTTCGTTATTCCCCTTCTCCACCCATTTCCCCCCTGTAGAAAACCCCTGGACTCTGCCATTTTCCTGGTCTTTGTCCCTGAGCCCTTTAGAAGAGTAAAGCTCCTGGAAGCCATACAAAGACCCCTCTCTCAGTTCTCTGCCCCTGGGCGACGCTAGCTGAAGCCACTGAGCTGGTCTGGACGTGCTTCCTCCTACGAGGAGCCAGCCAGCGAGTCCACCTTTCACAGATTCCCTGCTGAGACGCCTCCTGGGATGTTTCAGGAAGGACGCTGTGTCCCCTCCCCCCAAGGGCACCCCACGGACAGTGTCAATTTACAACAAGGACTGTACAGAACAACCAAATTTGCAGTACAACATTTCTAGTATGAAAAGAAAATCAGAAATTCAGTCTACTTCTTGAATCCTACAAAGGACTTCTGCAAGGAGGTGGCAGGAGGAACTTAAATTACCAATCAATTTTATATTTGATAAAGCCATTGCATATCCTAACTTGCAATTAAAAAGCTGATCCTATACTCCATATAATGAAGACTCTTTGTTATGAAGAGAAGTTGAAGTGAGAATGAGTAAGTTCACTGTTTTATCCTATTGCTAACAAATAAACTATAAACTTTTGCCTAGGAGAGGACAGATGTAGTTAAATCTAATTCTGCTATGTACAGGCATTATTTTAGAAGCCACGGTTTCCACAGCTTCCAGAGGTAAAATCCACTCCCTATGCCAGTCTTCCAAGAAGCTTCCTTCTGTGAAGACGTTGGACCTCTGAGACTGCACTCAGACTCAACACGAGTGGCAAGGCAAGTTCTAACACCAGTCAGCCAGCACAGACACTGAGAGGACCACGTGACTGATGCTAAAAACACGGAACAGAATGGCTTATACCAACCGTATGGAGTTTAACAAGGGCAAGTGCTGGGTTCTGCACCTGGAACAGGGTGCGTGTATGAGCACCCTGGCTGCACGTATAAACTGGGGAACGGGAAGCTGGAGAGCAGCTATGGAAAGGGACCTGGGGGTCCTGGTTGATGGCAAGTTGAACATGAGTCAGCAGTGCCCTGGCAGCCAGGAGGGCCAACCCTGTCCTGGGGGACATCAGGCACAGGATCGCCAGCCGGGCCAGGGAGGGGATTGTCCTGCTCTGCTCTGCACTGGGGCGGCCTCATCTCGAGTGCTGGGAGCAGTTTTAGGCACCACAATACAAGAAAGACATTAAGCCATTAGAGAAGTATTTTCCTTAAATTTCACTTAGAAAAAAAGAACCAACCATTGGACTATTTTGAATGGTTTTTTTGTCCTTTTTGTAGAGCTAAATCAGAGCAAAGCAGTATTTACCAACTGTACTTATACTGTTGTCTGCCTCTTATCCTACAAAAGACTGCTATAGCAGGCAAAAATGTGAGAGATCATAGGTTGGAAAAGACCTCCAAGATCATCAAGCCTAGATACAACAAGTTAACTAAATGCAATTTAAATATTTTTTCCTTTCTGATATTTTTGCCGAAGATATCCAATTGTCAAAGCAAATTTCATTCCTCACACCAGTAAGATAATTTAGCTGGCTATGATTCATCCTCCAAGGAGGACCACTCTTTCCTCTCCTCTTTTCCATCTGCTTCTGCTGAACTGATGCACAGTGCATCTTTTGCAATCAGATTAATCTTTCAGATTCAATGAATCATGAGAACAAGATGCTTTTAGGAGAGAGCACATTGCAAATGCTACAGGGAACAGTGAAAATCATTTCTGAGGAGAACAAATGCTACTTATATGAAGAGTTAGGGCTCTAAAGTCTTCTGCTAACTTTGGTCTCATGAAGTGATACTATTTAGTGCTGCTGACAACTCAGTTGAATAGGACAGCTTGATGTTACAGGCTTCTACACAGAATTAATAAAAACCTGCTAAATTAAGATTCGAGACAGATGTTAGAGAGCTTCAATCTGTGAGATGAGAGTGTTGCTTTCCACTGGCTTTACGGAAGTGGGATTCTTTACGGGACTCTGCACTCGAGGGTGGCACTGCCAGGGCTCTCTGGCGGATTCCAGACGTAGCCTTTTTAAGCTCATGTCTGAGACTGCGGATCGTGCTGTTTATGGCAGCCACGCATGCCTTCCAATCAAATCCACTTTCATTTAGATCAAAGGATGGAAAATTCTCTTGAAGAAAGTCTAAAAATAAACAAGTATGTAATAGTGAGTTATCAATTATTTATGCAAGCTATACACTCTTTCTGGATGTAATTAAACTAGAACAAGTGCATGCTACCAAACCAGGACAGCTAGGCATACTACAAGCCTTGAAAAGCAAAGCAAGGCAGATACTGTTTTCCCCCTTTCTGTTAGATTTGAAAATGAGTAAAAAAAGGTCTAAGCATAAGAACAAAACATGAAAAGAAAACGTAACCATGTAAGCAGTCTTGATCCCTGAAGTGCTGAATAACTTCAGCTTCTAATGTGGTCAGCTAGTGAACCTTGGGCTCCATTTCAGAATGACCAGTATTAAGCAGGACCAAGCCCTCCTTGAGAGGATCTCTGACAACTATATTCACTAAAATTAAACACAGCAATTCAGCACAACACAGGTGTACAGGGAACACAGGGACAGAAAAACTGTGAGAGCTCATTCCTTACGATACTGCAAATAAGATCAGTAAACAAATACTTGAGTTTGTTAGCAATGACATGAACAGGGTAGGACTATGGTACCCTTCTCCCCTTCCATGAGTAAAATGAGTAGTTTAAAACCAAAATTAAAATAGGTTTTTTAAGTTATTGAGGAGTCATTGTTCTTCTGAGCTGAGCTGAATTACATATTTTCTCTAAGCAAACCTCTAAAAGAACACCAGAAAGGAATTCTCATCTCTAATTTCAAATTAATGGCAATATTGCTTCTCCTTCTCTGATTAACATCTAGATTTACCTTCCTAGTAGAAAGAAAGTTATAGCTAGTAGATATTGTGTCAGTTTTGTTTTTGATGGAACAGCAAGCAAAAATCAAGAGTATCATTGTTTACAGTTAATATTTTAACTTGTAGTTACAAACCTGGAAACCCATTTTGCCAGAAAAACTTTGGTCTGAAGGAAGAAAATAACTTGATATAAAAACTTGAGCTCTTGCAGTTCACTCTGCTCCAGGAGGAGAGGTGAAGGGGTAGGTGCTCCTGGTATAACTATGCTGACAAAGGATACAGAAGCTGTTGACTGAAGCCAGCAGCAGGCTCTCTTTACTTCCATCTCCAACAGTAAATTCAAGAATACTTGGCCTCAGACGAACAGCACAAAACTGGAATTCTTACAAGGTCTACAGAGCTTTTGTACATGGTCCACAAAATGGCTTTTAAAGTTCCGTCTTTTCTTTCACCAAAACCGATCAATTTTGGGACTATAGTAAGGCTATGTAGGGCCCCTTCCTGCTTTGCAGAGTAACATTTGGGGAGCTGGTGCTGCCATCCAATCAGGCTGTCTGTAAGGAAACAGGGGTAAAGAGTGTCCTCTGGCCCCAGAGCCAAGTGACATGGCCTGGCTGCAACCACAACACACAGGATTTGTCTCTCATCTGCTCTGTGGCCTACATGGTGTTCTTGCAGCCCTAAGACACACTTAAAAGATTTTTTGAATGCTTCTTAAGCTCAAAATGTCAAGAAAGAAAATACATCTACCTGTCTGTATATGGGAATATGTGGAGATGTTTAAGTTAATATGTGGGATATTTAAGTCTCAGGATAGTGGTTGCCATACTGGGAATGGTTTCTGGCATGCTCTGTCCCTCAAGCTATGCCCACACATTGCCCCAGAGGGTGTGAGTCACAGCTCCATTTTATTTAGCATGAATGCTGTACCCTCAGAGGCAGTCCTGCTTCCCCAGTTGTCTCCCCCATCCCAGTGGGTGGGGCAGGGGAACAGGACAGGGAGGAAGGCGGTGAGCAAGCAGCTGTGTGGTGTTTAGCTACCTGATGGGTTAAACCACAACAGCTGCTAAACTCCACTTCATAAGCTCTCCTTGTTTCCAGACTCTACACAGAGCTTTTTTGCTCCAGAGCTCAGTTATGAATTCCCTGCTTAGCCCAACTTGTCTCCCCGTAACTCTCTCAGTTCTCCTAAGCGTCAAGGTGGACGCTCGTGCGCTTGCAGAAGGCTGTCCTTAAAGATCTGCCAACTTCCCTGAGCTTCTCTGCTATTCAGAGCTGTCTCTCATAAGCTCCCATCTGTGACTTTCCCAAATATGTCAGTCTGCTCTCCCTAGCTACAGAGCCTGTACTCAAGACCCTCCTAACTCTACTCAGGACCTTGGGGCCCACGATTTCATAATCTCTACAGGCAATGCCACCACCAATTATCACACAACAACCCTTTTTGTGAAGGGAGCCATAACCTGCTGTACATGACATCTCTGTTTTGTGCTTCATCTACACAGCCCCTGTATCAAGAAATTATCTCTAATGTCCTCCAGAATCCTCAGGGATTGCTTCCATCTCCCACTGCATTGCCCTTTCAAGCCAATGTCATGGCAACTGAGTTTTCTCATACAAACCAGGTGCACGATCTGGAGAATTTCTGGAGCTCCTAAAATAAAACTTCATCTACTTCCTCTAAATTTGTTCCACTGCTTGCAGAAATGCCTGTAAGAACAGTTTCACAGACTAATTTCTGAAGCTCCATGCTTTGTTCATAGGATACAAAGTTAATATTCTTATAAGTTTCCCCACATTATGATTTAACATAGATTTTCTTACTTACCTCTGAGAGCATTAATTTTATTGGAGTCCAGTGGGCTCACGCCACGATCAAGACTACCATACACGTTGCTTTTCACCAGCACTTCTTCAGGGAACATGTGGCGAATTAGGTAGCGAGCTGACAACTCTGGCCGCGTCTTCCCCTTAGCGACGTAAATGACTGAGAAAGGCAACTGAACATTGCGCCATGGGCTCCCAAGAGGTTCTGGAGAAAATGTCATGAAGGGAAGAGAGATATTTTATTCATCCAACACTGATCATGCTTCAAAGTGGCTGTATTAAATCAAAACTAACACAGAAAGTTCACCCAGAAACTGCTCTACTTACTTGCTTAACTCATAACGCTACAGCTAGTGCTAACATGAAACATTGCCGACACAGGGCCAAGCAGCCAGAAAACCCTGCCTGGTTTACAACCATGTAACAGTACTTCTGATATGTCTTCAGCAATGCAACCTGCATTATTAACGATTGCTTTCTAACTTGTTTTCATCTCATGTGAAAAGATGATGCTTTTCCAAGTACATAAGTAAATAAAAGCTCTGCTATTTCAGTAGTGCTTAGATCCTGTAAGTGGAAACAGGAAAAGAGTGAATACTTTTTATCTTCTTCTACCTGACTTCACTGCAAACACCAGTAAGAAAAAATGCAGAATTTTTAGTACCTAGACAGGTCTGTGGGATCTGACTAACAAATCTTGGGTGCAGGAACAGATCTGATACAGCCCCAAAGTGATCCCGCTCAAATAAATTACGTCCAAGGGCAACTAATCTCAGCTCATTTTCCTTGAGGGTCTCTTAAGCATCACATGCTGTACATGGATTTTTTCCCAATTCATTTTTATACTGCACACTTTCATTAAAATAAGTGAAAATATAAAGGCTGCTTTAAGATTTTTATTGTCCTCAAGAGTCAGTTTTGCAGAAAGGTGTGCTTTTCCTTCTGAAATTGCAATACCATTCAATAGCTATTCAGAGCTAGATTACTTGTTTAGGCAGAGTATCTACCAATTAAAAGAAAAAAGCCAGGGCAACTGAACAGAGTAACTTAAACTGAACTTCCCGATGCCAGAGTGGATGTGCATTATGGGACACTGGTAAATGAAAACACATATTCTGTTAGGCAGATAAAATGTTCTTGTTCATTCCCAAAAAGACTTACTATGTATACACCAAATGACTGCCTTAAGAGAAAAAGAAGAGTCATATAGTCCAGAAAATCCCTTTACTACACAATTATACCTGCAGTAGCATCTTTTGCCTCTCATTGACCATTTAAAATGTAACAAGCAATTCTAGAAAACAAAAATTTCTTAGTTTACCCAAAGGTTCCAAAGACTGTTGCTTCTTGACCGGAGACGTGTGGAAAGCTTCTGGAAACTTATCCGATCCTGAATTCTGCAATGTGTCAGTTGTGGAGCTGGTCATTTTCTGAGAGTTCTGAGAATTGTCTCCAGTATCTTCATTATAATTTAAATCTACCCAATGAGATGTATCAGGAGCATCAGTCACTTTTTCTTTCCCCTCAGCCGTCTCCTGAAACATTAAATGAGGTTAGTATATGCACTGAGAGAAGCCTACCAGTTTTCTAATTAGTCTTCCAGTTTACTTCACATTTAGTATAAATTAGATTTCAGATATTTACAATATAGTTACTACTGAATTTCTATCATGAAACCCACAGGTGGAACAGTTAATAAGTATTCAAAGATGTGCACAGAGCATTTTAGAAGCAGAGGTAAATGGGGGTATTTCGGGAGTGATGTTTCAGTCAATATAAAACTGAAAGGCTTGGCTGGATATATCTGAAAAAAAAGCATGTGAAAACAAGTGCTACCAGCTACTTGTTTAAGCTCTCAATCAAATTTGACACTACTTCTGGGCAACATTTGCAGTGCTTTCCTTTTAGTATCCTATGACTGAACATCTCTTAACTGAACTCTGGACACAGGAGCAGGAAGAGGCAGAGCAGAGAAAGGCATATTCCAGCATTCCCCACATGGAACCAGTGCTGCAGTCAGCAGGCCTGTTCTGAGCAACGCAGAGACAGAACCTAAGGGATTTCTAGCTACAGCTGGAATGTACCATGAGGAGGTCAAATAATTAATCTGAGAAAAAAGCACGAACTTAGTACTTAATAAATTATCACCTTAGGAGAACTTGCTGAGTTTGCTTTGGTTTCAGAGCGTAAACAGCAGATCATAGCATTGACATTTGTGATACAGGTTTTCCAGTCTTTTCCATGCTCGCTCAAATCATAGGTTGGAAAGTTGGTTGCAAGAAACTCTGCATATAAAATACAGAAAATGTTTTAAGCTTCATGACAAAACCCAGTATTTGTAAGTATCCTAATTTAAAAAGAGAGAGAAAGCTAACTAATGTTTCATGTTTCCTGTTCTCCATTTACAAGCTTTAGATTTCCATCGATAAATAAAGATAGTAAACTTAAGTTTTGAAACTAAGCAGCACTATGAATTCAAGATATTCTGTGATGCTTTTTGAGATGTTGTGAATAATGCTTTTATTATATTAAACATTTCCTGGTAGAAGTAGGGGAAATGTGTGATTTATCACACTAACTTTAAAAAAAAACCCCAAACCAACACCAACACCACCCCTGCAAAAGAACATAGAGGGTAATGCTGTTGCTGGAATTATTTCACATGGCTTATATAATCTCACACTTAATTTTAACCCTTTAACACATACGTGCCATGGGACCTGTGTAAATTACTTGACATTTATAAAAAAAGCCCCCTCCATCTTCACCATTTCTCAATCAAGAGAATCAAACATAGGAATATTTCAAAAACACCAGTTAATGTTTGTCCCAAGTATACCATGGCCATCAACCAACCCAAATCACCCAAAGAGAAAACCACTGACAAAATCCATGGCACACACAAACAAAAAATAAACTGCAATTAAAAATTTAGAGACAGCAAGCATGACTGATGAACATGATGTACACAAAACTAGAAGAAATTTGAATTGTTTTATCCACATTGAAGAAAAACGAACATTGATTATTACAAAGCAGGACTTTTAAAACAAAAAGGTATTGTTGAGTGGAGCACATCCACTATGGCATTTATGTGTTCACCAGCTGTCAGACAATGATTAGCCAGAAACATATAGAAAAGGACTTCTTGTAAGTTCAAAACTTTGTTAGGTATGAAAGAAGTAAATCTGTGCATTTTGAAAGGTAACACACCTCTTATTGCAGCAATTTTGTTTGGGTCCAGTGTCCTGCGTCCTCGTGCATTCGCTCCCATAACGCTGCACAATAAAGTTTTCTTGGGGAACAGGACACGAACCAAGTGGCGCGCTGCATACTTGGGTTTAGTCTTTTGCCGAGCCTTCATCAAATGGTTTCCAAGAACTTTTACATTTCTGGCTGGGTCACCAACAAACTCTTTTGTAAAACAGAAACATTCAAAGAAAAAAAATTTAAAATCCCAAGCCAGTTGTTAAAAACAGAACATTTTTTCAAACTCTTTCTCTTGACTTTCAGAGTATGTTCTCTACTACAGTTAATTCTACTATGTATTACTACTTATCTTTCCTCTTACAAATGCAGTTTTAAATTGGAATGGTAACAGAAATATCTTTTTGATTCACATTAACCACCAACAGAACTAACTGAAATCACAACACTCAAGAAAATATATTAGACAGCCAATTGTCCACAATGTTCACACTGGCCTATTTTACACGTGCAGATACCATGTATTTTTTCAAGACACTGACTCATGAAGAGTGGCATATCCATATATTGAACTGCTAAATCATAAATTTTTTACAAATTTTTAGATCGATATCTGAGTATTTCACCTACTATTCATCCAGCTCTTCAGCTTATTTTTTAGACCAAAAGCAATGAAAAAGTCATAGCTCAGCCTTGCACATAACTTGGGGCATTTACACTTTAGAAAGGTATTCGTTTTTAATACATGGTGCTATGTTATAAGTGTATCTTTATTATAATGCAAAGATCTATAGAATTCTTCTTTTCCTATGGAATTAAGTATTTTGAAAGAAACCAAACACTGGAGGATTTGAGTATAGAAAGGATTTTTCATGATAAAATCCCCCACAAGAAAAAAATAGGTATTTCCTTCACACAGATCAGGTGAGCTGCTTTCTTAAAACACGCATACAGGCATATGCCTCACTTAGCTTTGGTGGCAATCTCTTTTGCCTCCTCCAACACATGGATAGGATGCACACATTACTTGTGAATTATACACAGGTAAAAAAAAGGTTACATTAAGAGAGAAAAAGAGCCTAGAGTTAAAGGAACCCAAAGTACCTACTGTAAATCAAAGGCTTGTGGTAGTACCAGCTTTTTTTTTTTAGCTTTTGTTTCTGACGATTTATCACAAAGGAACTCACCAAAGCTAGGATTGATGAAGACTGAAGAAGACGGTAGTTCTTCACTAATATTCACATCCTCGGAAGCATTTCTGTAGTTCAACTCCACAGCATTATTTTCCTGACTGGGCTCAGATTGTGCTGGTATTGATGGGGATGCCACTGGTGAAGATGCACAGTTGACAGTACTTTCCACAATACTGGGAGTGAGATTTGATTGTGGTGAAAGGTCAGGCATCCCATTAGTTGCTGTGTATGATGAATGCAATGAATGTGTAGAAACTATAGTGGGGAGTGGTGGGCTCTGCCTTCCAACAGGCTGCTGAGATTCAAGCTGGAAACTCTGCTGGGCATGTTTTAGTCTGGAATTGACTTGAACGTGGCCATTTTGTAAAGCAACCCTTACAACTGGGCTATGCCTTCCCTGGCCTGATGAAGAAAGATGAAGACTTAAATCCCTTTCCCTGTGTTTTTGTACTCTTATTTTTCCGGGGGGCAAATGACTGGAACTTCTGTATGTAAATCCAACTGGTTTCTGCAAACATGATTCAAAAAACAGTTAAAAGGTTAAATTAGACATAGCTGATTAATTTTGTGGGGAGTTTTTTTAGCAAACCAGAAAAACTAGATTTTAGTAATTATGCTATTGGCAGCATGTTCTTCCTTGAAATAGTCTTTGTCATTAACTTAGAGCTATCAGCTTTTAGCCTTCCCTCTACTTTCTTCTATTCTCACTTGTAATTGCAACACTACGAGTTTATCTGGTCAGCTTCAGTGTTTCTCAGATTTTTTCCACCTAGGGTGGTGGCAAAATTACTTTCTAGAGCTCTATAAAGAAGTAAATAGGCAAAATAAAATTTAAAATTTTTCAGTCATTGACTCAGTCATTCGCTGATGAATTTTCAACAAATGTATCCATTGCCATGCTAGCTTCCTTTCAAACAAGAAAAAAACCCAAATACTTTCTCTTCTTTCTTTACTCGTTGGCTGAAAAATTAAACATTCAGATCTCATCTACAATGAAGATTCCAAAGATTTCTTATTTTGTTTTATTTTTGGTGGTTTTGTTTGTTTGTTTGTTTAGAGAAGTCTCACTATATTTCACCCTTGTAACCTTAAAAAACCCTATGATCTTAAGGAAGTCTGATGTTTCTGAAAGCCTGTCTGTTTCTCCGGGTTTGGAGGTCATCTAATAAAAACAAGCACCTTTACCACAAACCATTCCATTAGCCCTTCACAAGGATAGCAATGGTACAGCTACAAAAAACCCCAACAGCATTCCTGGTGGTTTTAAACGGCAGAACCTAAGAAAATAGCTAGCAGGTTGCATCTTACTCTTTATAGGGATAAAACCTTCAGGAAAAAAAAAAAAAAGCCAAAAAAAAGCAGTGGGGATCACTTTTAACCCAAAAATCCAAACATTAACGCAGCTGCCATCCCACATATTAGAGGGGAAGGTAAGAGCACAGAGGTCTAATAGGGCTCATTTGTAGGTGACAAGATCAGTTTATTTCCCGAAACTCGTGGTTTCCCATGTGTGGACAGCACAAGCTTGGAGTTGACAACAAAAACACATATTAAATAAAACCCAGTATCCCACTGATTCCTGACAGGTATGAGAAATTCAGCTTCATCCACCCTTAAAGCAAATGGCCTTACTCCTGTCTTGACATTTCCTGACAGCAGAATCATCTCTGCCACATTAAAAGCTTTGCTGTGTTGTTGACAAAAAAGTCATGGATTTTATGATCTTTTTCAAAAATCATCTGTTACGCTTTCCTTTTAAAGATCAATATTAGAAGTACTAATATTGTGTCTCCTTAGTTAACAGCAGATTGACCATTTAGGAACAAAATGAATACTGTGCACTCAATATCAAACCTGATTAAAATGTCTAGAAGGGAGTTTTCATTAAGAAAAATTATAAATTCTATACTGTAATGGATATTCAGTAAGTCAGTTGAACCTGACTGATGCTTAAACTCTCTTCTAACTGCAGAATCCAATGAGACAACACATCACATGCTGCAAAGGTGCAACAGCAATACAGTGAAGTTTAAGATGCACATACACAATTCACTTCTGTTCACGCCAATACAAATAGAATTTTACAGCATCTATCACAGCATCCTGAATTTGATGGGGATCGCTGCCAATCTGTGGCCACCAGTCAATAACAACACAGGAGACCAAAGCTGGCACAGTCAGAATCTCAAGTAATTGAATTGAAATAGATCCTAAGTCTACTATTTTGCTACTAATTTTAATCTTACTGAAAGGACTGGGTTTTCTTAAATAAGCATCAGAGGAAATGAGAGAATTAAAGCAAAAATAAATGTCTTAGGTCTTGAATACTCACAGGTTTGAGCAACAATGGCTTTATACGAGTATGCTGCATTTCTGAGACCTTACGATGAAGCAGGTCAAATTTTTTATCCAACTTCTGAATGGCATCATACATGGCCTGTAAACAAACATAAGACTGAAAACAGTACTGTTTCACAAGAACCCAACCTAAACCTGAAGAAACCAAGAAAGTTCAATTAAAAGCTGAACTCCCTCCCTAAAACATAGTCAACTTCCTTCCACAGCACTGCTGAATGCTTAGGGAGACTTACAAGACATTAACACTTGGCTACAAGCCACTTACAGATTGACTTCCATTAAGCATGTCCTGAATGACTCCAGTCACACAAGCGCTCACCTGAATAAATATGGGATGCTTTTAATTTTTAGTGCAGCTATTTTCAATTTTGCCAGTTACTGCTTCAGAAATCAAAAGGAAAGAACTCACAAAAACAACACTACCAGGATTTTTGGCACACCTTTGGCAAGCAACATGTACGTCAACAGCTGGGTGTGTATCACTGCCATATTGTTCCCATTACTGTGAAGCTCCTCCCAAGAACTAAACTTTTCATTTTGTATTAAAGTTTAACATTTGAAAAATATTCTTATGAAAAGTTCAGAGAATATGAAAGAGATTAGTTTTACTTTGAAAATATTGTAGTTATGTGGGCAACTAACAAGCAAACAACTGGAAAGGATCAAGTCACTGGTTGTCAAGTTTATAATACAACTCTTCCTGAAGTTTAACTAAAATTGTTTAAATGCCATTTCAGATATAAAGGAAAAAAATACCTGGCAATAACTGAGGACCTCCATAAGAGGATTCTCCTGATATCCAGTATAGGAAGCTTCAGATAAAATGCTCTCCTTTTTTATTAAAATAATAATTAAACAGAAAGAAAAAAAAAAGAGTGTAAGGTACTAATACATACATAGATTTAGAATATCACATTAAGCAAGTTAATCCCAACTTCCAATCTGTCATGTTACTTCAGCCTAGCCCAAAACATGCATCCCCAAAGCAGCTTTTCAAAGTCAGTTAAACAAAAGAAAATTAACTTACACATTCATAATCTGGTTCATACTCATAAATTACACTGTCACTATCTTCATATTCTTCTTCCCTGGTTCTCATCTGGGAAATAACATAAAGAACATTCAATATTTTGAAAAATTAAAGAATTCTCCTAGGAGTCCAACTTGGACACTTTTGGTTTTAGCTATAATTCCCTCCCTTGTCTACCAGAGGGCCCAAGAAAACAAGATTTAACACAGTCATCTTATTTATGCACTGGTGTGTTAAGGGAACTTTCCTGTCTGACCACGCAGGAGACACTCTAGTGGTCGCCCAGAGACTGTAACTGCTGGGACTGAAGCCCCTTTGCAGTGGGTCGGTCAGATCCCCTGCTTGACTCCCCACACACTCTATTTTCACAGTCAGACAAGGTTTCCTTACCAGTTTGACCCTGGGTTTGCCATAGCAGAGTCTCAGACCTCTGGTTTCTTCAAGTAATTTTAGCAGGGTACAGAAATAGAATATTTGTATATAATAACATGCATTTTTATTTGCTTATTCTAAGGCAGAACTTTCTCATCTAACTATACGTACTATACAGCCAAGCTTATGCAATCACAGAATCACAGAACCACTTAGATTGGAAAAGACCTCTGAGTCCAAATTATGAGACTTCGGTGGGTATAACTGAAAGCAGAAGCTGTAAAAAATTTCTGGAAGAGGCAATTTTCTGACGGCTTGAAAACTGCTTTTGGCCAGGAAGAACGGCGCCACCACCTGGACAATCCTGGCATTTTCCTTTTACTGGATGGGTGCCGGTCCCATCCACCACACACCACGGATTTAATGCATCCGCTTTGATTTCATTTTCTTTTAAATTTCATTTTTTAACCAATCACGTTTTATTTTAGAAAAGGAAGGCTGAGGGTGGTAAGTGATGCTTTTTTTTTGTTTACAACAGGCAGAATTCAGTGACTGGTAAAATTATGGAGATTATTCTGAGAGTTACTGAAAAACACCTGAAGAACAACGGAGTCATCAGTCACAGCCAGCAGGGCTTCAGGAGGGTGAAGTCCTGCTTGTCAAAGTTAATTTCCTTTCATGACAAGCTGACCCACCCAATTGATCAAGGGAAGTCCGTTGATGTAATCTGTTTGGATTTCAGTAAAGCTTTTGATACTGTCTCTCACAGGATCCTCTGGACAAAATGTCCAGCACACAGATGGATAAACACATCATGGGATGGGTGAGCAACTGGCTCACGAGCCAGGCAAAAAGGGTTACAGTGAATGGGGTGACATCAGACTGGGGACCTGTCACTAGTGAGATTCTTGGCCCTGTGCTTCTCAATCAACATCTTCGTAAACGATGCAGACACAGGACTGGAAGGAATACTGAGTTTTCTGATGACACTAAATTGGGAGGAGCCGTTGACTCCCTTGAAGGCAGAGAGGCCTGACAGAGAGATGTGAACAAATCAGAGGCTGGGCAACCACCAACTGTATGAAGTTTAACAAGGACAATGCTGGATTCTGCACCTGGGATAGGGCAACTCTGGATATACAGACAGACTGCCAAGTAGGAGGCTGAAGACTTGCTAGAAGCATCCATGCATGGATATCCTACCCATCTTCAGTGGGACGCCATCAAATCATCACACAATAGTGAAAGAAAAATTATATTCCAAGTAACATTGAAACTGGCCTCAAAACAAAGGGCTGCTGTTTGGTGAAACATACCACATTGTGTTCCACTACAGCAGGAGAAAGTCGTTTTCTTTTATTACGCAAAAACACAAAATCCATTTTTTCAGGGCTGTGACCAGTTCCTCTCTCCATCATTGCAGAATGGCTCATTTGTGAGGCCGTTTGATCAGCAAGCACTGGTAAGCCTTCGCTTCCTGGGAAAGTGAAGAGAAAGCAAAGCACATCAGCAAGTTTCCCACTGCATTAAACATTTCACTACAGTAAAAACAGGAACAGCCCCCTTTTTTTTATCTTTCAGACTGCTTGATTATTTGAAATCAGTTTACCAGCATATTACCGGTTATTTATCCAATTAATTTAGATCAGAAATGATAAATTCCATTTTATAGTGTTTTTCCAAACATAATGATATTTTAAAAAGTGCTAGTAAAAGTAATACTGCCTTTGTGAGCATAAATGGCTAAGGAAAAAGCAAAATAAAAGGTGTTCTGCAGCATGCACGGAGAAATAAAGACCTGGATCTCTATCTGCATGATGTTGAGCTTGCTCTGACAGCTTCGTATAGTAGGCAAGTAGGCAAGGAGATACAAGACAAAAGTTGAAGAAACAAGACAAAAGTTGAAGAATCCAGTTTGTACAGACAGAACAAGATCTGAAGGAAAGGCACTGCTCGACAAGATACCAGTCTAAGATGGTGGTTGAATAAAAACAATCAGAGAGAATTTCAGTTCAAAACATTTGAGATAAACTTTTGGTGTGCTTCATCCATATATCTCACTATACTTGATTTTAACTGGACAATATCTAATGCTAATACACCCAAAGATAACAAAACCATCTTCTACCTTCTAAAAAACAACTGCACTCATCACAAATAATTTATTAATAATTAAATAACAACTCACGTCCTAAAATCACGGTCAGCAACTCTCTATGACAGCTTCTTGGGCAGAAGTTCTAATTTTGGTGGAGTTTTTTGTTTGTTTATTTTCAGTAACAGAGAGAAAACCCAAAGTAAACCATCAAAACCATCCTCCACTTCCAAATTTGTTTCAAGTCATAAACATACAGAAAACTACAGAATACGGTTGTTAAATAGAAGACCAAAAAGACTAAAGGTTCTCAAAAGCACCCAACAACACTAGGAAACAGATACAACTTGTGTCTGTGAAGAGAAATACTGATGGGATTCCCTATAGAGTTAACTGGCTGAACTTGAAGAACAAAAAAAAATCCACCCAAACGAGAAAGTGCCTTCACTTAGTTACAGTCATTTTCCTCACTGACTTGGTAATACTGCTATTGGCCTTATTAAATGCTCCTAACAGCTATGAAGATTTTTTGTCTGGGCCAACAAAGCACAGGGTAAGATTTCTCGAGAGACTTTGATCTTGCACATTAAAATAAATACTGTGAATTAGAGACAACCACAGTGGCTACTTATAGCTAATAACTTATCACCCTAAACAATCATCTTGCTATCATCACACATCAGTATCTCCAGTACTAAGTTACACTGGACAGGTTATTTAAAAACCTTATTTTTTAGGCTAGGTTCTTTCAGGACATTTTTTTTCCAAACTGCTTCCTAATTCATTCCTAAGTATACTTACCTTTAAAATTAAGTAAAAAGTTGTCTTCTTAAAACATAGTATTTTAGTGGATTCACTATTTATAAAGACTTCTAAAGTAAGAACTAAAAGGCACCTCTCTTTAAAGGCACCGCCAGCAATTTCTAAAAAGCAGCTTTCTAATAAAATGTGTTTTAAAGATACGGGTAATATAGAAAGCACTGAATACCAAAGCACTGAATATATGGCATTAAAACGAGCCACTAACTATCAGATGACAATAAAAATGAACAGTAATTACCATAGGCAAGTTGACCCACGTGGTGAACAGCACTGTGTGCTTCAGAGTTTTGTTGCACTGGCATGCAGCTTTGTGTGGACAGTCCATTTTCTCCATGGTCCATAATCACTGCTTCATCCTCTTCCTCAGTCTTCACACACAAATAATCTATTAGCAGATGCAGAAAGAGAAACAGGTAAGACTACAGGCCATTCTGCATATCAGATGACAACTGTAGTGCCTGTATCACATCTAGCATCATCTCAGATGTACCTCAGGCTATCATAAATTCAGCCTCACTTGAGCATCTAAATGCAAAGTCGCTTAAACACAGACACTGAGGTTTTAACACACACTAGAATGGAAGCAGCTTACTGTTGCTTAGTTGGAATTTCTGAAACTATTCAGTACCCAGTTCTCCCTCGAGTGTCCAGCTTCAACAGGAACAGTTATAAGCCAGTAACAAGCACTTCTACAAACTCCACTGTTTACATATTCAAGCATATGAAAAAAAGTATTAATCTGGTCTTGAAGTTTTACTTTCATAATTAAGACTTGCTTAATACACTTGAAACAAATCAGCCTACAAATCTTAACTGTATACTTGGTATTCAGATCAACCCAAACATTGGCTCCCAATGTAATACTGTGCAGAAACACTGAATGGCAAATCTTCAGTACCAGATATTTTCCAATTAAACACACTACATCAAGAGAAAAATGTCCTGGTTTCAGAATAACTGTATTACAGTTATTATTACTAGATCCAGTGTTTTTGACAAGGTCGGGAAGGGAGTGGAATTTATTTTTGATGAAACAAATTAATGGAAGGAACCATATAAAGTTAGAAAATCAAACTGAAATTCAGCCAGCATACATGCATAATGACACTCTAACTATGTGTAACACAGGCTGTATTTTCCACAGGGTCTCTGCCCTGTTCAGTGCACAGGATGGACTGAGCTCCAAGAGCAAATCAGAACTGTATGAGTGGAACAGCAGTTTGGGTCTCTACTCTCACATAATCAATTTACTCCAAATCTTGCTCTCTTGAAGTTTCTCAAAGAGACCAACAGGTAGGAATGAAGTTGAATTCCACGGGTCATTCAGTTTTCCCTCTGGCCAATACTCCTGTCTAATTCAAAAGACATAATACAGCAGGGTTTGGATTTGGCTGTGATCAGATTAAGAAACTGATGGTCTGTTCAGGAACACCCATCAACTGCCACACAGTGAAGAGCTATGTTTACAGCTGTAAACAAAGCCAAAAAGCTACCTGGGGCAGAGCTGACCTGTACAAAGGAGTTTAGCTGAGGACACACACCAGGATATGCTGCTTAGGCTGCCAATAAGGGAACAGTTCTCGGCCAGTTTTCATCGGCTGCATAGAAGTAAACAACAGGCTTACTCATGAACTAAATTTAGGTGCAGCTTTTAGCAAAACACTTCAACAATATTCACTGACTGAAGTTCATTGCAGGCTAAAATGAGTTATTAGCATGTGCTGAATTATTTAACTACCTCACAGGCACAAATTTTTTTGTTGACAGTCATTTAGTATTCTACCTACTTTGGGAGAGAATTAACGAAGAGTCAGTAAAAGTGCATCTGCATCAAAGCAGGAGGGATGAGAATCCTCTCTGCCAATTTTTCCAACGAGGATGCCAGATTAGTGCATGGTCTGACAAACGCCCTATTTACAGCTGGGCCTCTGCTGTCCTGCAATCCTCTTTCTATCCCTAACTAGCTAAAGCAATACAAATTGTATGTTATTTATGCCACCCTAAAAAGCACAGAATTTACCTGTATATTCATAATCTTTGCCACAGATCTCATGCTTCACTCAAATAACGCAAACAAAACAACCCTACCTGATCACATCACTCAAATCTGTGGCAGACAGAGTGATGAGTGTAGAAGAGGGAAAATTCTGTGGAATCAGCATACAGCAAAGATATAGCAATGTCAAAGCAGCTCCATCTGGACTAGAGGAAGGCCAGTATGATCAGAAGTTAGGAGAGTTTCTATAAGTGGTTGATACTGAAAGCAAGGCTCAGTCTTCCACACCTTCTACCACCCTCCCTTAAATAAGTTTCAAAATCAGAATTTCAACAGTGCAGTGGACTCTGGGCAGAAAGTGTTTCCAAACCCTGTAGCTACAGCAACTCACAGCTGGAGAATAAGCATAAACCAAACAGGAAAATACAGAAAGGAAAACCACCTCAATTTAAAAAAAAACCTCCAAACCTACAGCACATTTCTACAATGATGTGGAACCAATGCAGCAACAAGCAGTAATCTCTCATTTTAACTGCTCAGACGATGGCCAGGATCCTCCTCGTCCCCTGGCCTTTTTATTTCCATCACCCATTGCTGAACGTGGCTGCTTTCACACACAGAAAGGAAATTATTCTGTCTTCAGAACAGCACTTTTACATGGACAGTCAAGAAACCTGGAGATTAGAATACACCACTCTTTTCCATGAAGGCTTATTAGTATGACTGGTCACACTGCAACAATAAGGAAAGCAGCTCCAAGAACGCAGACTCACCTGCTTTATACCACCCCCTTCTACCTCTCCCTAATGCATTCTAGTTGCCTGGCCTCTTAAGTCAGTGGACAAATTTAAATGTCTTTGCTGTTGATCGACTACATTCATCAGCAAGAGGAATATATATGTGATCAAAAATATTTTGTTTATAAGACTGTTGAGGATTAAGTGAAGTTTACTTACAGAATATTAGAATATAGAATATTATTCAAAAACTTGAGACAAGAAAAAATTCCAGCTATTTACCCATAATCTGAAAGATACTGCAACTTAGTCCTCTAAGCAATTCTAAATATTTCTGTTCCTCCCCTAAAGTGCTCGGAATAGAGAATATTACCATATGCACATAGCACCAAACAGTATGAAATACAACTTTGACTCTCAGGTAGAAACCACAAACTCACAAATTCTATGGATTAATCTGTGCTCCTGAAAAAAAAAAAATAAAAAGAAGCCATCAAAGTATTTTTTACTTCTGACTTGGATGAAGATGTAATTGCATTTCTTGTGCCAAGTTAGTAATTTATATACATTACTTCACTCCACTGACAGAAAATTTGATGACATAGATATTTAAGACTTCTCTGATAAGACTTGAAAGGAAATTGTAAATTTAAAAGGTGTGACTAAGTAAATATTTTAGGTTTCCGTATTTCAAACAAGGCTTTTACTGTGAAGTGCATTACAACTTAATAAGACTTACTAAATTGGCTGATTTATCCAATCATTGGATCAAGTTATCAGTTTAGGAGAACTGAATTTCTGTTTGAAAACTGAAGTAACAGTCATCTAAAATCAGAAAACATAACCAAACTAATTTCCTTTTCAGACTCAGTGCATACTCTGAGTTATATGATATATGCTGGGACTTAGTATTTTCAGTAGAGCAGTAGGATATGATAAAAGCTGGAAGTTCATTTTAAAAAGTGTATTGTACAGAAAGATATTTATAGACAGCAGTATAGTGAAATGACTATATTAAAAAGCCAAGCTTGGAGATGATCTTTTTAACTTCTAAGATGTTTATGCTTATCATTTAGAATTCTTTTATCAGGAGGTCATCTTCACCTCTGCACAAAATCATCAGGTACTTGTAGAACATTAAAGGCACTTACACTTGAATTGTTTGCACCCAAAAACCATCCAACTCTGTGTCTAACACTGTACTATATTAAATTACAGCTTTTTATGAAGCACCGTGAAAGTAAGCATCACAATTTATTTCCAGTAACCAACAAAAAGATAATATTTAAAAATCACTGGGACTTGAAAATTGCTTCTCTTCTTTGGAAATGCTGTCATTTGATCAACATACTCCAATAACCAAATGACTGCTTATCTTTTTTAGTACCACTCAGTCCCTATCCACAAATAATACAGGCTTTGCTGAAAAGAGCTGAAAACAGAAAGAAAAATACGAAATGTAGGAATGAAAGATGAATACAACCAAACTACAACATAAAGATAACTGAGGCACACACATCCGCATCACCCATAGATAGGACACTGACAGGCCACAGACAGATGAATCATTTTCTTTAAAATAATTTAAAGGTGGAAAGATGGTATTAAACATCAAGAAACACTAAACCCAAGCAAACAAACAATAAACAACCTTGAAGTCTTTCAAAGGCAGAGTTAAAAAAAAAAACATTAAAGCCACAAAAACTCTGTAGCAACTATGAGTTACATACCAAAACCAATCAGGCAAAGCAACCCCACCCAAATCAATAAAGAACTTATCTGGGTTGAAACTAAGCCACAAAAGGAGAGACAGCTAGCCTTACCTTGGATCATGATTAGATTCTGTGCTATTTATGGTGTGACACTTGCAATAACATACACCATAAAGTGAACTAACACACAGGAGTGCCTTTCAGGGTTCTCCTGAACCCATCACAACTCTAAGTAATCATTTGCCTATTAACTCTATCTCACTGCAGACATAACTGAGAGTTTTAAGCAGATTTCTTCATATTACGATAAAGAGAACTACAAGCGCAGAAATACAACCAGACCTGATGCATCACCTTAAGTCTGAAGGCAAGATGACAGACTATTTTATTCTTTCCCCAAGTACGTTACTAATACAATACATCACATAAGCCAGTGGAATAAGGAAGGACTTGTACTGAATCAGACATTACCCGACGAATGCTCTTGCTCGTTGCAGAAACACAAATGTAAGTGACTATGAAGTACAGAATGGAAAAGGGAAGTTGCTGAGAGATGGCTGAAAGCACCAATTAGTACTAAGTCCTATCTCAACCACTACTACAGAGCTCCTGGAGGGCTTCTTGCAAAATCACTAAAAACTTTTCACAGCAATCTGGTGGGTTTTCTTCATTTTATAGGAGTTCAGTTAGACACACCTTTGCATTTCCGTGAACATGATCTCAATGCTCCCAGGTGCAACAGCAAGCCATGAAAGCTCTGTGTAAGTCAAACTAGATTTTACAAAGATGTTTAAATACTGCACTCAGAAAAAAATGGAAGCACTCACCTCAACTCACATCCTTGAATTTAGTGTACTTCTGAATATTTTTCCTTCCTCTAGATATGTTGTCAGGGATCAGAGACACTAGAATACTCTAACAGAGATAAAAGGCTTACCAATAGCCTCTGAACAGTGAAACAGTTAATTTAGAATGCTGTTGTCAAAATTTGCAACAAACTAAAACAACAGAAACTAATATTAACCTCATACTCAATTACTGTGGAGAGAAGCAAAATAATAAAACCAGATTTCCTGTGCCTTTACATGTCATATTTGGAGCACTGAGATGATAAAACCACTGAAAGTCAAGATAAAACCACTCTCACACGGAGACCTCCGGTGTTTATTAAGACTGGAGCTCATACTGCACCTTTTGATTGAACAATATTATTAATGACATCGTTTTTCTATTACAGGGATTAGTACAGTCTAAGTATTTGCTAGGATTATTGAGTTACAGACAAAGCCAATCAGGAGACCAAAGAATTGAGGACGAAGAGGAAGGACCAACAAACACATCACCGTGTATGTTTATTTAATACGGATTATATCAGGATTGCTATGCTCCCACCCTCCTACATGTCAGACCTACCCCTTTAATTCATGATGACACTTCCAGAACTGCACAGTGAACTGACTATTTCTTAATCAGAAAAGTTCCTTGAACAATGGAGTCATACAAGGAAATCTGGCATCTGAGCAAAACACAACCGGAACTTCTTTAGAGGGTAGGTCTGTGACAGCAACAAGTTAAACGAGCTTAAACTAATCTGACTCTGTGTAAACATCACTGCTCTGAATGGCAAGGTGAAGCATGTAACTGGCAGAAACAGACCTGTTTGTATCCAAAGCAAAGGTGTTTGAAGTCTAGGACTTCTAAGTTGCACTATGCACTGTGTCTTCTGACAGAGAACTCCGTAGGTCAGGCCTCTCACTTTAGGAGCATCATTCATCTCTCCGTTACTCAGGTTTTGTGTCCGACTAACTGCAGCGCTGGCGGAACCTGTCAGAGCCGAGACCCTGCTGTTCCACAGCAAAGTCTCCCCAACATCTGAGGACTATGAAAAGCAGAAGCTTCCCCCACCATCAACACTGGAACTACAGCAACAAAGCTGTGGCTGGGCCACACTACTACTGAGCATTAACTCCCGCGACAGTCCAGTCTCGGGAACACACACACATTGCCGGGCAGAGCCCCCAAGGCGCGCTGGGCCCGCACGCCCTTGGGGGGGGGCAGGGAAAGAGGCGCAGCCCCC
>VYXC01008599.1:377032-439180 GCA_013397175.1 Platysteira castanea | reverse complement strand
CCGGGGCCGGGCGGCGGGGCGGCCCCGCAGCGGGGTGACAGGGCTGGCGCCTGCCCGCGGCCGGCGATCCTCCCGGCGAGCGGGGCTTACCGAGAGCCTCCGTGCTGTGTCGAGGATGGTGCCGCTCCCGACCCCGTTGCACGCTCTGTAGCTCGCCGCCTGGTTCCTGTTCAGGAATATTATCTCTATTTCGTGTTCTGCTGAGAAAGTGTAACTTCCTCTGAGTTCTTTTAATCTCTAAGTTATTTCAAAGGAAAACTAAGGGCTTCATGTTAAAACGGTATGACTGCCCCGGCTATGAGGGATCATTTAACCTTATCTCCTGCCCTTTCTTTCCCGAAAGTAGCTTAATGCACAGATCGCATGTGATGATAAAAGCGTAACATGACAAGAGTTTTGGGCAAAAACCACGTGGTATTTGGAAAGTCTCCCGTATGCCTTTATTTTGATCAATTACATTGAAGAAGCAGTATCACTACTAAGGAAGCTTAACAGTTTTGTCCCTGTTGTAGTATTTGCTCTCTTTCCTCTATTCCTTATTTCTAAGTTTCTTAGTGACTCATTTTTAGGAAGTTGAAGTGTATCTCGGGTAAGCACAGTACTATGAACCTGTGAGTATTTTGCATATGTTTGAGTTTCCCTCTCACATGCCCCCCTAGAAATCAGTCTAAGGTTGTGCCCAGCTCTGCAAAAGACACTGATATGGTACATTTTGACCTGCTTATATCTGAAGTTCATTATAGTCCTTCTGTACAATTTTAATATATTTCTTTCAGTTCCAAAGACTACAGGCAGCCTTGCCATAACAGTGTTTTCTTCTTGCAGTGCAAAATCCCTACCTCCCCTCTCCACTGAAGAGCAATATTTGCCTTTAATCACCTGAGAGCTTTTCAGATGTTTACAGAACTAATCATGTGTCTTTTCTGGTTTTACAGCTAGCTAATTGAAAGCTTGAAGCTGAACATGGTTTCTTTACTGATTCCCACAAACACGTAAAGGGGTGTTGCTCAGAGGAATATTTTTAAAATAGAAATAAGGCTGTAATTAAACGAAAAGAAACTTAGTTTCAGGATCTCCACAGACAGTCACAAGGTGGTGAGTGCATGGGGCGGTTGATTTGGATTTTTCTAACATTTCTCGAGGCATCCTCATTCATTTTCTTCTTTAAAACTACAGTTGCCTTGTTAGTCTGTATATATTTCCAGATAAGAGTTGTTACTTGGCTTATGGACAAGGGATGGGGAGAGCGTGGGTAATACAAAGGGAGACAGAAAGGTCCCAAATATGTGCATACCAGAACTTGTTCTGCCTGTCAGCAGAGTTGTTTTGTTATTTGCAATTCATAGAAAACTTTATTTCTCCCCTCCTGTAAGAATTTGCCTTGGTTGACAACACAAGTTCTTGATTTATGGACATTCAACTTTTCTGTCCTTTACAGCTGCCCGTATTTGACTGAAGTGTAAGTCAGTACTGTGCTTAGAAAAAACATGCCTTGCAGTATTTTTGCTACTGTTGCTTTGTGAGGAACTTGTTATCATTGTAACAATAAAATACTGAGCAAAAGGGTTGACTGATACTAATGTACAGTCGGAATGAGAAGATGTATAATTTATGTCAGTTCTTTCCAGCTTTTTTTTAGCATTTTTTAGTGCCAGATGAAGATGCCCAGACAATTTTGACAGAGATGAAGTTTTCAAAGATGGTTTCTCATGTGTTGTATTAAAATACCTGACTTGATGTAGGAGGTGGCTTCTACTGTGAATGTGCCCTTCTCTTTACCCTCTTACCCCTTCCTCCTGTCCCCGTTTTAGGCAGCTTGCAGTGCAGTTTAGTCTTGTACAAGGTATTGGAGAAGACAGGTGTTGACTGTTGAGCCCAGATCAGTAGCAGAATATCTGTTATTGCTTCTAAAGGGCCTCACTATGATCAACATTCATTACCTCAGTGTTCTCTATAGCGCAGATAATAATTGGTTGAATCAGTGTGAAAAAATGCTGCATTGAAGATGGGCAGCAACTCCGACAATAGTGTAACAGTGACTGTTACTCAAAATCCAACTTAGAGGAGAAAAAGAAGGGCAAAAAAAGAGAAGTTCTTGTATGCTGTATGCAAGACTTAGAAGAAGACATGGGGAAATATTATAGTGTCCGGGTCAGCCAGAAATAAATTTCCCCTCTGGTAGGCTCAATCTCCCATGGAAAAATATCATACCCTCTCAAGATTGTTATTCTGTCTTTGTTGTAGATGATTTTTTCCAAGAATGAAGAAGTAGCGCTACGGGGATTTTATTCCTCCAAACCTTTTAATAAGCAAACATTATTTTAAATCTTATTTAAAACTGCTTTTTGTTCACATTTCTCTGCTTCATAGTCAGGAGGGTATATTAGGTCTCCTTAAGTGTTTACTACTGGGTTTATGTGTGAACATAATAATTCTATTTAACTGTCAAATATTCATTTGGGATTTACTTTGATTTAGACGTTATCGTGAGAACCTCACATTTTCATACCTCTGACACATCCATATCCACCCAGTTCCTTCCACTAAGTCTTTATGGAAAACACTGATCTACCAGTGACTAAATGTCCCTGGGGATTAAGATAGGCAAACAAACACTTCCAGGTTTCTAACAGCTCTTATGTTTTTTCTCTCAGTCCTGTTTATCTGCTTTGGCACTTGGAACAATGCGGTGAAACCTGTCAGTTTTGCTGTCTAAGATGTAGTGTGGTGATAGTTTTATTCAAGTATTTGACAATGCTGACAATTTAAACAAATGTATCCAAATGTGAATGCTTGTCCAATTGTGTTTAATGAAGTGGGAGCACGGTGAGAGCCAGTTGCTTATCTTACATGTGAGCTGCTTGGCCTTGCAGCTTCTGTAATTGTCTCAATTTCTCATGCCTGTTAAAAAAAAAAAAAAAAAGTGGGGAAAGGAGGGACAGGAGAGGAGAATTGTGCTGTATGAAAAAGAGATAGGAGGTAGTCAATGCAAATAAGTAGTTTCTTTCCTTCCAACAGTTAATTAAACTTTTAGTCTAATAATGTCTAACTTGTCATTTATTTTTCTATTTTAAAAGTGTAGGAGACTGATGTGTTTTAAAAGAACTTATCAACATGAGGCAAACCAGGAGTAAATTCCTCAGATTGCCAGGCTATGCCTGTACTTTGCTCGCAGGTATTACTCAGAGGTTAAAAATTGTAAACTTCCTGCTATTTAACTCAGCCAGAGCTGACTTTTGTGAAAGCACCCTTTTGTATGCATAATGTCTGGAGTCTGCAAATAGGTGCAATTGCTTGTGCAGCTGCATCTATTGCTTGGGGAGTGAAGTGGGGGGAAGGTCCCTCTTAATTTCTTTGGGTGAAAGCTGTATCTTCTTTGTTACTAGCTCTACATGAAACCTATGAGTTATTTAGAGCAGAATTCTTTCACTGAAGCAAACATCTGCTAGTTTTGCTGTGTTTAAAAAAAAAAGCGGAATATTTGGTGCAGTATGTAGCTTGGAGGTGAGCAGCCCTGTAAGGGAGCCATGAGTTTATCTCCCAATGCATCACAGGGTGTTCCTGTTCAGTGCTGCTCTGTCCAGCTCACTTGCTTTTGTGCATTAGTGTGGCCTAGCTAATGCATTTCGACTTCAGATGGTAATCAGTATCTGCAACTGTGAGTAATCTTTTCTGTCTCTGGAACTTTGTGAACTAGTTTCCCATAGTCTGGCTATACATCTTGCAGAGGAACATGGATGAATGTTTATTGGCAAAGCTGAAAGGTTATAGCCCAGGTGAAAACAAAGAGAGAAGAATCAACAGGATGTCTGTTGTTTGATCTAGACTGTCTTTGGGGCATTAGCTATTTTTAAGCATTCTTCCTGTGAACCTTTTTGAACTCCCTCTATGCTGAATGTTCCTATGAAGAGCATGTAGTTGCAGATGCTGAAAATCCAGGTATTTTCCTGTGCTAATGTAGCATTTGGTACAGAAACACTGGCAGCTTTTCAATTTACAGAAGACTGCTCTTACCTTTTGTGTGGGTAAGTAAAACTATTTTTTCACGCTGAGAAGTGTGATATAGCGTGTTGTGGCTTAGCTCACCCCACAACTCCAGCTTGCAACCAAGCACCACACAGCCACTCACACCCTGCACAGTGAGATGGGGGAGAGAATCAGAGCAGTAAAAGTGAGTAAACGCATGGCTTGAGATAAAGACAGTTTAGTAGGTACAGTAAAAGCAACACAAGCAAGGCAAAGCAAGGAATTCATTCACTCCTTTCCATGGGCAGGCAGGTGTTCAGGTATTCCCTCAGGAAAGGAGGGCTCTATCATACGTAACAGTGGCTTGGAAAGAGAAAATGCTATCACTCCAAGTGTCTCCTTCTTCCTTCTTCCCCTAGCTTTGTATGCTAAGCACGATGCCATATGGTCCAGGGAATCCCTTGGGTCAGTTGGGATCAGCTGTCCCAGCTGTCTCCCATCCTAACTCTTTGTTTACCCCCAGCCACTTGCTGGAGGGGTGGGGTGAGAAGCAGAGAAGGCCTTGACTCTGTGTAAGTGCTGCTCAGCAGTAATGAAGACATCCCCGTACTGTCAACATTTTTCAGCACAGATCCAAAAAGAACCCATATAGTAGTTTTTGTCCCAGCCAAACCCATCACACTTGAGCACAGCCAGTGCTCAAGAACAGGTTTATTTTCGTCTGTACTAATTCTTGATGTGCAATTGTGGGCCAATCTTAATGGAAAATACCTGTGTTGCAGAGTGATTGCTGTGAATGTTGAATAGTTGTACCAGGCAGAGCATTGTGACTGTTGGGTGGGGCTTGGTATTTGGAAAGAGGTCTTGCCTTCCTGGATTGTTATCGCTATAAAAGCCTGTTTTTTAAAGCTGCCTTTATGACATTAACTTGGAAGTATCATTGCAGTTCAGTAGCACTTTATTCTGGTTTAGTGATTTCAATAAACAGCTAATCTGAGTTTGTGCTATCGAGTTCAGAGCAGCAAATAGAGATGTTGGAAATCCTGAAAGATACCCTGTACTTGTAATTCTGTAAATTTTGCAAGTTTTACATGTGCAGAAAATTCATGAGCAGGCCATGAAATTATTTTTTCAGGTATCTAAAAGACTGTCACCACTGAATGTCCTTAATCATGCCATAATTTATGATCTTACAATAGATGGCAATTATCCTGTTACCCTGGAGATGTCTGCTCCTGTATTCAGATCCCACAATGTAGTTTTCCTTGACCTGGGATGGGAGACTTCACTCCTGTGCACTTGATTCAATGTATGTTCTTTACTGCTGCTCTTGGAATATCTTCTTGTATATGCTGTCTGTCAACCTTATGAGTTGCTGCCTCTGTCAGCAGAAGCCTGGAAATGAGAATTTGTATCAAGAGAAGAGCTTATTTATGAGTTCTTAGAGATCCCTTCTCTTTTAAAAGAAGGACAATGAGGAAAAGCAATGTTTGAAATACAACATTTTATCATGGCAAGTTAAAAACCTTACTTTAGAAGACAAAAGTGTAATTGATCTTTCAAAATCAAAGCCACGGATAACTCCAGTCTGGAAAATTTTGGTGGCTCTTGTGAGTTAGCCTTGGCATACTGTTTAGAGAACTCTGGTCTGCAGTGATGTTCTGGGAAGAGGCAGGAACACACTTCCGTGTTTCGGGTGTTCCGCTGTTTGCCACGACACTTGAAAGTCCCAAATTTCCATGAGGGGTTCAACTGGTGAGCAGTTAAAGGAGTTTTGTCTTCATTTTGTTACATGATCTAATTTGTACAGTGAGGGATCTGTTGCATTTTACAAATCTGTGTGGGCAGAGAGGTTTGAGTGTTGTTTCGTTTGCTTTTGGAGAGGAGTCAGTTTTATTTCCCTGTTACTGTGCATTAGCTACAGCTTATTCTAGAGATAAAACAGATTGCGTTTGGCATGTTCTGGCATGATCGTTCTCACATTCCTCCTTCCTCACAAGTTTTAGTATTGGGTTTTTTTAAATTTCTTTTTTTGGAAGCAGTAATCTGCAGGAAATCTCAGGTAAATAACTGTTCCATGCTCCCTGATCATAGGTTGAGCTAATGGAGCCAGTTTGCTAAGGCTAGTGGAAAACAGTCTTTGAAATATGTAACATATATTTAGTTCCTTAAATTCAGCTTCTGTGCACTAATCTATGAAGTTTGTGAATGCTTGGGTACTTTATTTAAAGACAGAGATTGTTCAGCAAGTATAGATACCATGTAAAATGTTTTTTGCAGCAAAAGCAGCCAGGTAGTCCTCTTGAATCAGTATTGATTTAGGAAATTATAGCAGAATAGGCACAGCATTGTTGGATGAAGTCCAGAATAAACCTTTACTAAAAGAGCAGCACTAATATAGATGCACTAAAACATAACTAGTGCTGTAGTTGTATGTAGGACCACCATCTGTGCCTGAAGAAGAATTTTTATGTAAATCCAGTTTTGATTATGTAAATAGTTAAATTGTATTTGATTGAAATTGTGAGGGGTTTTTTTTTAAGAACTGCAGGGTGATATTGAAAACATTTTGGTTTAGTCTTGAGCACCAAGATGATGCTGTTGTGACTGAGGACAATAACTCTCATGCTTTAAAGTTAAGCAGGGTTGTCTGTGTCTATGAACAGTGGCAGTTGTCATAGAATGTGGGCTAGAGGGAGGCTTGCTCAAAGGACTTGGAGCTGCTTTTGCTTCGCACTTGCCATCCATGAAGGGATGCAGACAGGCTTTTTATGTAAACAAATGCCCTAGTTCCATTAAGTTTTAATACTTAAACATGCACTTAATTCATGTCAGACCTTGTTGCCTGGTAAGTCAGGGCCTTGTGAGTATGTGCTGTCTGTGTCTTCTGTCAGTAGACTACTCAAAGGGAGGTGCAAGATGGTTTCTGGTGGTGTAGCACTACCTGACTTGATGCCTTTTGGAAGTTCTTTACTATTAGGCCTGAAGTTCTGCAGATCTGACTTAGTTAACAATTACTTTTTGATATGCAGGTCAAAAGAAAAAAATTCCTCACTCCCAAACAGATTTAACTTTACTGTCTCTTAACAGTTCTCTCTGCCTCTGGTAGGATGAGTTAAAGTTTGTGAGATCATACCAAGTTGATTAAAGGGTTAGATCTGTCAGCCAACTGGATCTGCTCACGTGCAGTTTCAAACCATTCCCTTTTTGTACCAGCAGCACTGGTATAGGCTTGAAAACACTCAGAAAAGCAGCCATGTCTTGTAGTGTAACCTACAGCACTCGGATCATTGGTAGAAGCATCCACTTAAATGGTTGAGGCATTTGAGGGAGTGCTTTCCACACTGTCTTTGTAAAGGGATTTATTTTTTCCTTTTACCTAGGTATTGTGAAAAACTAATTCAGTTCTCTTCCTCCTTCCACAGTTAACAGAAATAATGCAATGCAGGAAAATGTAATCTTATTCCTATAGGATGTTCATAATTTTGGGAATTTTCTAGCAAATTATAGGTATTTGCTTTTGCCATGGATCCCAACCATTCATTCTTTTGGAATATTTATATATAAATATAGCTATTATGTATAAATGCATTTATGTACTCTCCATGTCCAGATACCTGCTCGAGCAAGACTTTCCAGGCATGCGGATTGGTCCAGAGCCTACCACAGATTCCTTTATTGCTGTGATGTATGGAGAAACAGAAGGAAATGTTCCTGGAAATGCCCTAGTTGTTGATCCTAAGAAGCCATTCCGGAAACTCAGCCGCTTTGGAAATGCTTTCCTGAACAGGTGAGATCATCTTGCTTTCTGTCTTCTGATGATTATGTTAAAATTTTGGCGTGTTTTGTTTTGAACAGCATGGAATAAATATTCAAATACAAGCAGGAGTGGTGGCAGTTCAGATGAATTAAATAAAAGAAGGCAGTACTAGGTAGGGTGTCATTAGGATAAAGATACTCAGTTATCTGAGTAGAAAATAGTTGTTAAAACCATTTCATAGAAAACTGTAGAAATGATCCACTAGGTGACTTGTTTGTGAGGCATTACGCCAGGTGGAACAGTTCGGGATCAGTTTATGCAAAAATTCTACTCAATAAAACCGATAGGTTAGTACTGTAATTAAAAACTACCATACAAAAAAAAAAATTTCCCTGCGATACTGTCTTGTTCCTTTCCACTGATTTCACTGGATATCTTGATATAGCTTTTTAAAATTGTGAATTGCTGGGATATGTAAAAAGGCCTAAAAGAATGGAAAAGATTCAAATGTGCCCCATGGATAAAATAAAAACTCAAGCTATTAAGTGTTTAATATCAACTAGCTGGTATTCAAGTAGTTCCGTAAACCAGGGAGATAGTGTTGGCTTCTGCTGTGTATTTGTAAAAAGGGAAGAGTTGTTCAGGGGCTGTGAATATTTTCATAGTAAACTTAAGTAGCATGCTAAATATTTCCAGTTGAAAGTTAGTTACTAATAACTCAGTTCTTATTGTCTGAGCAATCACCTTGTTTTCTTCCTGTATTCAATGGTAGTTTGACATGGAGGCCTCACTTTGCAAGCCAATTAATCTAAATTGGTTCTTTTTAACAATAAACTTTCCTGTTTGGCTGATAAATACTGGCATGAGTGTTAAAAGTTCATCATGTACAGTTTTATCTCTTGCTGTGCTTATTCAAAGAGGAAAGTTTATAGCTGCTTACAGTTGGCTTGGCTATCGCTTTGCAGAGATAAGAATATGTGCTGTGGGAAGCTGTAGTCAAGTCCCATTTTAAATAACAGTTTTGAGATTATTGGCTAAGTTCTGTCTCTCAGATCACTATTCTGTTTCTCCCTTTCCTCACCATTGTGCTCTCCCTACAAAAAAATATTATACTGTAAATTGTATTTTGCTTAATATTCAAATATTGGCACAGAACATTTAATAATGGTATGTGTTTGTTTGGATGAGTGGCAATGTAATTTTTTGCCAAAATTGTCTAACTAGTTGTATCAGATTCTTTCTGCTATGAAAGCAAGGTTATTGGATAGCTGAAGAGATATACTTTCATAGTAACTGACTAAATTTTTCCAGTTCTTTTGGTGACTGTGATATGGTTATATTGAAGTGATGTGAGCACCCTTATCTTCTCCAACAGTCACTCTCACTTCTTAGTTATTCAGCAGAGATCTAGATGCTTATCTTTCCCTAGCATTTTTCAAAACTTACCAACTCCTTTCTCTTTATGACTTCACTTAGATGAAGCTGTCTTAAGCTTCAGTATCTTTGAGTTCCTACCAGATGACCTGTAGTCATACTACATATTTTACTTTGCCTCCTCTCATTTGCCATACTGACTGTTCTTTTTATCTGATATTACATTTTTCACTCCTGCCTTAATAGACTTTTCTCTACTTCCCCCCACCCTGCCCTGTCCTGTCCCCCCCAATTTTATTTTTTAAATTGTTTCCCAATCCTAGTGTTTTGTTTTGTGGAGGAACTTAAGGCTATGAACACTTAGATGATGAAGCTGAGTGCCGTTTTCATCCAAGTGTAACAATCCAAATGACAGGAAGCAGGGACTGAGGTAATGGAAAAAATGAAACAAACAAGAACACGGTATCACAATCAAGGCTTGTACTTAGTAATTAGCTGCATTAATTTATTGATGTTACCTTGCTTTTGTCTTTTTCCATGACCCTTTCTAATTGCCCCCTTTATCTCACTGCTTGTGAGAGATGTTCCTCTAGCAGTCTCTTATTTCTCCTGTATACTTTTAAAAGAAGTTGGGGAGGAAAGGGGAGGGGGACAGGACTTAGTGTGCCCTTGGATGCTGGTGAGGGAAGAATATTGCATTATACCAAAAAACATATAAATGAATTAGTGCTACTGAGAAGAAATGCGTGGTCCTGGTCTATTCTCATGTGTCATAAGCAATTACAGTCATCTCATTCATACAACTGTTTTTATAACTCTTTTTTTTGGTTTAAGTCTGTTTGTCATTCAGGTGGATAGTATGTAGTTCTGGTTTTTACAATGCAGCACTTTCATGACCTGCATGAAGTGGGACGTTAAGAAATAAGTCTCAATGTTGAAAAGAGACATTAAAATACCACTATCATTACAGTTTTAAGTTGTCTGAAATATTAGTTTGAGGCTAGATTTTTAACCAATCTGTCTTCTTTATTTTATAGGCATATTCTAAAAGTTAACGGCCAGTTAATTCTGAGTTCATGCTTCTATTTCATTTGTGTTTACCGTGTACTTTTCTCCTCCAACTGCTACTAATGACTCTGCAAAGATAGCAATGTCTACATTTCTAGGCCTCTAGTTCTCTTTTTTCTCGCATGGTCTTTTCCAGCTGCCCCAGTTTGGGTGGTGCCTGCGTCAAGACACTGCTGTATTGTTCAGCTGGCATAACAATGCCTTTCTTCCCATAAGATAGGTCTAGAAACATCTTGGTGATACTGAACAAGCACTGGGCTTTCTAATGCTGAATGAGACTGATAAAGAAAAAATATACATGAAAATTCAGTCTTCACACTTCCAAATTTATGAAAGCAACATCATGCTGTACATACTAGTGATATATGTATTTTTGTAATGGTTCACATGATTAAATGTATTTTCTTTGTCACATCCACTATGCTTCCATGTAATGTGTTTGCTTTGACATAGCACTGCCTTGAGTTTTGGCAAGTTCAAATAATGTAATTTTCTCAAGTAGTACCTCACTGGTCTTTCAAAAATATTTCTTAAGCTAGTAGGAAATTAGCCCTAATGGAAGAGTTTGCTTCAGATATTAGGTATTTTCTATACCTGGTGTCCCACTAAAACAAAAAATACATTTTACGTTATGTTTACATACCCTAAGGTTCTGTTAGGCTCACGTGTTTCCTTATGCCCTCTTGGGTTTCAGAGAGAGCTGTAGGTGATGCTGCCATTTCAATTTTATCCAAGAAGGGACACTCCCAGCTTTTGTTAAAGGCTCATTGCTGCAAGGTCTCTTGAAGAACAAGGTGAAGTGAGATGTTAAGACTTCTTTTCTTCCCAATTTCCCTTGAATAATTTATATTGTATAAAATATCATCTAGATCGTGATATAGTTTACATTTTGTATCTGACGTTTGACTGGCTGAACTCTTCCTAACTCGGATCATCTTTCACCTTAAGGGTCTTGTTTGACCTTGTCACAGCTACGATTTGCTGTGATGCCCTGTGTTTTGAGGCAGTGTGCTTTGTGAAGCCATAGGTTGACATAGGGCAGCCCCATCTTAGAGCCTGAGGCTGCAGCTGAACCCTGTGTGGGGCAGCCTCGCAGGACGAGGGTGCGTTACTCTGTGTGCTTGTTAGTATCTTCAGCTGCTCCCTGATAAGATTAAACTCTTATGCAAATCTCTTAAAGGCAGGTGATGATGAAGGGCAGTGAAGTTCTTCAGTCATGAGCTATCCCAGAAGCATCAGAGTAGCTTGCATGTAACACACCAAGTGTTCTGCACAGGTCTGAGTCCTTGTGAATTATTTATTTTTCTGTAATACCACCGTTGAATTTGTCTCCCGTTGCAGAGGCAGGAGGTTATTGTTTAGAGCATACTAGGTGTAATTTGAACTCTTGGTTCTGGCAGCATGATAGTTTTGGCTGGGTTTGTGGGAGAAATACTGGTGGTTTTCACTGGTGCCCCAGCTGAGAAGGGTGGTGGGTTAGGGAGCAGGGATTGCTCAAACACTGCTGGATCAGGTGAGGGGGAGATATGGCAGGGACTAGAACATACACATATTGTCAGCATGGCTTTCTGCTTGCTACCCTTTGCTTTTCAGTCTTTGAGTTTGGGCATAAGCTGGAGTACATGAAGAATTTTCTCTTGTGTACTAATTTTGGTCCTAGCAAAATGGTGGTTTGATGGAGTCTTTTTAATGTTGCATTTAAGGCCCAAGTTGTCAGCTCTTGTAGAATTTGGAGTCTTATCAGCACTTAGACAATGTTTTACATTTTGTTTTACAGTTTTACAATGTTTCCCTGTGTTTATTTTTTTGAGAAGCTCTCTTTATATTTTTTCTTAAACATGTATGGTTGCCAAACACAGAGGTTCGTCAGGATTCAGAAACTTTTTTGAATCTCACTTGAGTCTTTCAAAAATCAGATATGTACTGGGGAGTGCTCAAGTGACAATCTGTATGTGAGCAAGAGCTATTGTTAATGGGTTTTTTCCCTCCTTTCCTGCAGGTTCATGTGTTCTCAGCTACCAAACGAGGTCCTGAAGAGCATCAGTATCATCGACAGCCCTGGCATTCTCTCTGGAGAGAAGCAACGCATCAGCAGAGGTGAGTTGCAGAGCTTTGCAATAACCAAGCTCACTAAATTTTTTCTGCTCTACTGGACAAGTTAGTATCCTGATCTATGGGGAGCCTGTTTTAGTGATACTATGTGGTGGTCTGTCTCATACTTTCTTACTGCAAGCCCTGTACAACCCATGTTTTAAGGCTGGATGTAGGGGTCGGAATTTTTTCTCTTAAAAGCTGGTGGGGGTTGGTATTTCTGTCATCCTGCTGCTATGGCTGCAAATGGCTACAGTTGCTTTGTCACTCCTGAGAAAAAGCCTTATTTCCATCATTTTAATTGCTTTCCATGAAGTAATAATGACTCCTATATATACTATTGAAGTTCATGAATGAAGAAATGTTTCATAATAGCTATAGGTTGGTCATGTCTAAAAAATTCAGGGGTGGGGCTATAAATAAGGTGGGTAAGTTGTGGGCATAGCTGCTATGCTATGAGTTGCTTCTTAAGGTTGCTCAGTCCTGCCGTAATGTAATTCAGTCAGAAGAGGAAGTCAAATGGTAGAAGGAGGAAGAGTGAATGAGACTATTTTTAATAATACAAAAATTATGCAGAGAACTGAACACTGTTTATCAAGCTGTTTTAAACATTAGCCTGTCTTGAGAAACTATTTAAACAGAACAGTGTAATGTAAACAACTTTCTTCCTTGCGTTCTTCAGCTGCATTTAAGCGAATGTCACTTTTCTGTGGAGTTGTAAATGGTGGTGATGCAGGGTGTGGCTTATGCTGCACTCTGTTTTCAGACCTTTGCTTAAGAAGTGGAAACTTGTGTTTCATGTCTCTGTCAGAGGAAATAAACAATTCTTTACATATCACACCTGGGATTTTTTGAGGGTATCCTGATACAAGCACAATATATGGCAGCTATGCAACAATAGTCTTGTCTTTACAATAAACTGACAGAATAAGGGACTAGCTTCTTAGGACTATAATCTAAATTATGCTTACTTAGTAAACTGGCCTACCAGATGCTTCTGGGTTCTTTTTTCAGTGATGTTTTTGTACTCTTTATTACTCATAGTCATGTAAAGCATTCATCATGGGGAGAGTGCTGGACTATCCTTTATGTGATGTGTTGCTGAAATAGTAGAGATGAACAGCATGAGAGCTCTAGGTCTCTGCAAGCAAAGGCTGGAATGTTGTGAGACCAGAAATAAAACAAATACTGCATGCTAGTACTTTTATTTTAGACAGAAAAACCTGAGTGTATAGCTAATGATCTTTAGTCCTGAAAAAATCTTCTCATAAAATGCCCACGAAATATTTAGATCCCAGTTTACACAGTCTGATAAAATCAGCGGTGGACTGCTTCTCCATTGCAGATTCCAGCTCCTTTTTCCTCCTCAAGTTAAAACTAGGTGCATTTTACCCCTTCTTTGCTTGTTAAATAAAGAGAAAATTATGTTTGGCAGCATTCAAGTTGTCACTTTTGTAATAGTATGTAACAGTATGGAACGGAACATGAAATAAGCAGGAAACTGGAGTATCATATTAATATGCCACTGAAAAAGTGAGCAATTATGTAACCGAATTCAACATCATTAGGGAATGCTGTGGAAGTCTCAGACTTCCAAGTGCAAGACAGAGTTGTGTTTCTCGCCAGGTGATGTTTCACTGGGAGTCCTGTGTTGCCTGAAGGACCATGACTCTTCACTACCATCTAGAATTGCTCCTGTGGTTTAACAAAACATGGCTCTTGTTTCCTTATTGTTCGGAAACTCCTTGTCTTGATGGCATGTGCCTTATCAATTGTTACAGCCTAGCTGACTTGCCCTTTGATATTGATAGACTTCCACCTAATTTGACGTGGCTCAGTGATAACCTCACATTCTTACCTGTTTCACAGACTTTAATTTGATTAGATCGCATTTCATGGATTTTTTTCTATGTGTTAAAGATTGTCTTGAATGTGTCACTTGTTGTAGTTCTTTTATCAAAGTGTGATTCTCTTGTATGCTGTTAGGTTTAATCAGCTGTACCAAATATGAGGTTTTGGGAGCTGGCTCTAGACCACTGTTCTCTCAGTGTCCCAGGCTTTCAGGGTGGGTTAAATAAAAGTTTCCTATACTAAGGTATCAGCATACATGAAGTTATCTACAATGACTATGGGTTTATTGCATGCACCTATTCCACACTATCATAATTAGGAAATACTACGCTACCTTAGGCTGAAATATTGCATAGTCAGATACATTTCCTATATGTGGCTTTTGGGCTGCTTATGCAGTTTGCATGTAGGTGGTTTTGTGGAGCACAAACTTGACTTGTCCTATGATGCTGAACACAGCAAGGTTTGTCTGACCTGCTTCCTGAAAGGGTCGGTCCAACTTAAACATATTTATGCTACAAGTCTAATTTAGCACGTTTTGAAGTTTGAGTTGCTTTGATGACTTTCTAAGTTATTGTGTGCAAATGTAAGCAGGATCCTACAAGGTGTTTTCTGCTGTCCCTAAATGTGTTTCTCTCAGAGAGGGTTCTGCTTTCCAGAAGTTTAGCTTGTGTCTAACAGTGGTAAGCTGCAGCTTTTCTTATTTAAAATGTTTGATGGAAGAATAACGTTACAGGGCCTCGCTGTAAGACCTTGTCTCTTTGCTGTTGGTGGTTTTTTCCATCTTCTCACTAGCAACTGCTTAACTAATTACCTATGAATAAATGTAACGTCTGTACTATATTAAAATATGACAGGTATCACTAGGAGTGAGTTGAAGCTTTCAGAGTCCAAGAGGGGACTCAAATGCTAACTTTCATTTTAAGGTGCAGGAAAACAGTAAAGGGACTGTGTGAAATTAGAGGACATGCACCATTTCCCAGCATGCTCTATTTTTAACTCTGGAAAGCATCCAGGCCACAGATGAAGGAGCTGGTTGCTTGAAGGGTCAAAAATATACATAGAGTGCAACATTCAAAGATGTCTCAAGACACACCTTTCCCGCTCGTGTTGCCGGCAGAAGGATGTGCCAGCAGTTTCCTGCCTGTCAGTTCAGGGGCTGTGTAAGTGGCTGGAGGAGAATGTGCAGACGTGTGCCAGCATTGTCCCCTGATCAGACAATGCCTGTCCCTGTGCTGCTTCTGCAGGATCACTGGTGATGTTCACAACGCCCTTGTCAGACAGAAATGTCTGTGTGGTCTGCAAGATTTGGAAGGAAAAATGGGTGTCTGGCAGGATGTGGGGAGATACTCCTTGTAGGAAGGGAGGGGGTGTTTGGTTCATGATTGAGGGGTGCGAAGGCAAGTGTTTCAAAAAGTATGGGGAAAGAGTTCAGGGAAAAATGGATATTGGTTAATTTGCTTTTTTTTTTTAACTGGAGTTACTTAAATTTCATTTTCTCAGTTCAATTTGCTTGTAAAATGTAGTTATGGATTAAGTAAAGTAATATATATTTGAAGCCTTGTGCCACGCTTTGCCTTGCAGTGAGATGCTGTACATTCTCCTTATTAGTCCACCAACAGGAGTGTAATAAGATTGTTATCTAGGAGTGCTGGATTGAGACAGGCTTTCATTAATAGAACTGGAAGCTTGCACTCCAGATAGCGGAAGGTTTGTCTTTCCATATGTGACTGAGCTCTGTTTGAAAGAGTGGAAAGTTTAGAGAAGCTCATCTGTGACATTAGAAGGACACCAGATTGGGCAAGGCAGAAAGGCTGCACTTGTTCACGTCCTTGGTTGTGTGGTGCTAGGACAGCAGTGGCAGGTGGGAGTGCTCCAGCACCCTGCATACACCTGACTGATTTGTTAAGTGGGTGCTGTTCCCTGAGCCTGGAGGCTCCTCATTGCAGCACTCACCTGAGAGGTGCCTCTCTGCTGCTGTGCCGGTGGCATCAGCCCCAGGGCTGGAAGAACTGGGCACTCTGCCTGTCTGTGCTAAAAGAGGATGGGTGGAGTCCATCAAGCCTCCCTAACTGTTTTCTGAATTGCAAAAGCTTTGGAAGATATTAGGGCAAGTCAGAAATTACTTTCCTTGGGCCCACAGGGAAAGACTACAATTTGTTTAAATCTCTGTTACTGACTGGAACAGACAACTGGCCAGTGCTCATGCTGTACGACTATGGGCTGTGTCTCTGAGTATGGCTGGTGGCTGCCATGCACAGGGCTGGTGCTTTGCTCTGTGCTGCTGACCTCTGATAGCTCATGATCAGTGTTTCCAAGGCTGGTAACCACAAGCAGTTTCTGTCCAACTTTTTCATCTCTTCTGCACTGTTTCAGTTTGTTCTCCTCTGTGGTCTGTGCTCAGCCTGTTGCTGGTGCCCAGCAGTTGTGCCTCAGTCGGAGGCACCAGCTCACTCCCTGCCCACAGCCTGGGGCGAGTTCGAGAGCTCTGCAGTGCTGCAGTGTCCCTCAGCTGGGTACTGGCATGACTTGTGCCTTTCTAATGTGCATCTGCAAGTAGGTGTTGCACCTGGTGACACATAGGTCTTCTCTCTGGGTATGGCTGTTGATGTCAGTCATTTGGAACAAACCTTTGCAAAAATAGCAGTTAGAGCAACAAGAGTCTGAGAAATACCAGCACCAAAACGTTTTTGGTCAAGTTTTCCAATTGATCAGTGTTGACCTAGTACTATTCAACTTGGAAAGCCCTGATCCATAAACTTGTATGGAAATACTTAACCATACATTACTTCTCTGTAGTTCAGATACACTCTAATGTAAAACTGCTGAAGCTGTAGATAAATGAGGTTCACTTTGGATGACAAATTTTCATCAAAATGATTATATTTTTCAGATTTTTTAGTCTATCTTAGCCATTTTCAACAAGCAGACTGTTCTTTCTCAAAGCAGATGCTTCATGAATATTTAATGGCCATTTAAAATAAATTCATTTTATTATACACTTGTTGGCTGTACAGTTGTTTTTTCAGTTCACAGTCCAAATGTGTGGTGGGAACTTATATGCTTATGTAACCCAACTTTTAAGTCCCCTTCTTACATAGCCATTTGTGTAAAACCTAATAAAATTAACGTGCTTCAATTTGCAATTTTATTTAATTTCGATTATATTTCCTTTTATTTGAATGAAATCAGAACAGTCTATTTTGTAGCCCAGTATTAGTGCCCTGTTGCAACTACGCTGTGACATGCAAATGACATTGGAGATACTACTTCTCCCTTTCTTCCTTGCTAAATTTTTATAAATTACTCATACTGATTTTGATTAGATTCTTAGGGTAAAGTGAGAGGAGTTCTCTTCCACAGATGTTCTGTGCAGCTTTCCTCCTTGCCCCCTCACCTTGCATCTCACATTCAGCCCTTCAGGAACTGGTCACAGGAAAGAATTTATGAAAGCCCCAGAGCAGCATTATCAGCTTCTTAACATAACCCCTCCTTTCAGTTTGATGTTTCTCTGCTGGATTTTTAGTGGGGTTTTATGACTTTTTGGGGGGGGGAAGGAGGGGCCAGGTAATGCAGGCAATTGGGGATATTTTCTTACTTTTAACTAGAATTTCTGGATTTAATTTCATATGCTATTTGCAATTTTTAAAGAGGAGGTTTAAGACTGAGTTATTTCCTGTGTTGCTAAACATGCCCAAGTATGCTCCATGACAAATCTGGAGGGGTTTTTTTCCTGTTACATTCAAGTATGTCTGCTTTTCTTGATGTTGGCACCTGTCAGGTTCTACTGGACAAGAAAAAAACAAAAAAACAATCAAACAACCAGCTGATTTGCTTTTGGCTTCCCTGTTGAAGACCAGCAACTTGAAGGTATAATGAATAATGAGTTGGCTGAACGAGCATTAAGAAAAGCTAAGCAACTTTACAATGGTCCCTCCTACACCCTTTTATTTACACTGTTTAAAAGATGCTAGGGAGAATGAGGAGTGGTGAGGGGTCTTTTGCTTGTATCTGGACCAGGTGTGTGAAGTGTTTGTTTCTTGTTTGAGTAATCTAATTGGGTTTTCTTGGCTGGAGGACTGGAGGTTTAAAGACCCATCTTGCACAGCTGAGAAATAATCAAAGACACCGTGGAGGGCTTGGTGGTGGTAACTGAGCTTTCTTTGCTGTTGGCATTTAAATATATGCTGCTGGAAGCAACACTGTTGATTCTGTGTGGATTACTTTATACCAGTTCTTGAATTGTGGCTACTTCCTCTTTCAGGTCTGATCTGTTTCTGAGAGGAAGAGGAGGGGTGGGATATCAGCTCCCAGTACATACTTTGCTGTTCCTTACTCATACTAGATGAGTCACATCCATGCCAAACCCAAAGCCGCATCACCAGTGGTGACTCTGCGGATTAGATGCGTCACTTCTGAGTGAGGAGTTCCTGGATACCGTTTGTTGTGTGGATTAGCTACCAGCTGAACCTGTAAAACCATTTAGGCAGGTGCTATGAATAGGCTTTCCTTTAGAACGTGATAAAGCTTGTTTCAGGTGATCAGAAAGGTCACTGCTCATGTTCTGTAACCTGCCATGTCCTCAAAGCCATCAGCAACGCAGTTACATTACTTGTAAAATTGTAAATTGTACTTTTGAGTCTGCTGTGGCAGAAATAACAGCAAGTGATGCAAGGTAAGGAGAGATGACTTTGAAAATTATTTTAAAATCCAGATATTTCTGGCTGCTGACTTGCACTGGAATGCTGCACCTGCACCATTTGCTTTGTTAATTCAGATAAGCAGTGCTGCCGAAGTGACCAATATTAGCAGGGATGAAGAGAGGTTGTGATCAGAGACCCACAGTCCTGTTGAGCTTGGGTGCTCTGCTGGAACCAGACTCCTGGGAAGAGGCTGTTGCCTTTTTCTGGTCTTAAAATGAAGAACCAAACACGGTTAGAGGGGAAAGAAAGGGTTTTACCTTAGTATTTATTTAAGGATCCGTAGGAGCACAACATCCGGGTAGAATGCGCTGAAATGCACCCCAGAATGCACACACACGATAGGTCACGTATGCAGTTTATAGGCTTTGCAAATTAGCATATCTATCAAAGATTCCCCAATGAGAAGCTCAGATGAACCCCTCATTCTGAAGAATTCCCCCCTGGATGGGCCTATCTTAGTTTACAGGATATGTTCTAGGGAAGACCTTGGTTTCACAGGATAGCATAGGGCTTTCTGACCTCCAACTGGAGGCCTCCAGGATATTTGGTCTCCTGGCTTAACGGAATATTGAGTCTCAGCTAAGTTATCAGACTTAAGGTATTACAAGTATGTGGGTTAAAAGCACTGAGGATACATAACAGCAGTATAAAAGGGGATATAAAAGGGGTATATATAAAAAGACAAAAATCATCATGGCATCAAGGCAAATGTGGATGTGAGATGGAAGAAAGGGCAGTGATAAAAACAAAAGGTGGTAATAGTGAGACTGGTCCAAGGAAATGCAGGATACAGTTTTCCTGACCTCATTGTCCACAGATACTGTCCTCTGGGTGACCAATCTCCTCTTTGCCTCCAGATAGAGGCTATTATGCCCTTGTTCTCTATCCCCAGCCCTACCTTCTCCAAGACTCAGGTTTCTGAATGGTAAGACTGTAACAGTGTGTTCTTCCTTCAGGCTACGACTTCTGCCAAGTCCTCCAGTGGTTTGCTGAGAGAGTCGACCGAATCATCCTCCTTTTTGATGCCCATAAACTGGATATATCTGATGAGTTTTCAGAGGCTATTAAGTCATTCCGGGGCCAGGATGACAAGATTCGAGTGGTGCTTAATAAGGCTGACCAAGTGGACACACAGCAGCTGATGAGGGTCTACGGCGCACTCATGTGGTCCCTGGGAAAGGTGATCGACACGCCAGAGGTCCTGCGGGTCTATATTGGCTCCTTCTGGGCCCATCCTCTCCGGAACACAGACAATCGAAGACTCTTTGAGGCCGAGGCACAGGATCTTTTCCAGGATATCCAGAGTCTCCCACAGAAGGCTGCTGTGAGGAAGCTCAATGATCTCATTAAGAGGGCAAGACTTGCAAAGGTAGGAAAACATAAAATGGAACTGAATGAGCAGTCTCTGCTGCTCTTTCAGTGCGTCCTTTCTCACCCTTCCCAATTTTTCTTTTGCTATAAACTGTGTCTTTTAGCAAATGTATTGAATTGTCACTTTTTCAAGGAAAAGATAGCCACTTAGGGAGAAAGCTATTGGTAGCAGATAGGAATTCTATTTTCCTGTGCAGTTATCAAACAAAATACATTTGCCTTGAAGCACATTTTAATGTGAACTTCTAATCAAAAATGAAGAGGACTTGCAATTCCATTGGTATATGAATAGTCATTTGCAGATGGGTACAACTTCCTCTGTTGGTTTATTTAACTTTCTGAATATGAAGATAGACTTTCAGGGGTTTTTTGGTGGGGTTATTTTTTGGGTTTGAAGGAGGGAGTGGTGGGGGGCTCTTTGGGGGTTTTTTGTGGTCTGAGCTTTAGGGCACCCTGTGGAAGATGCTTCTTTGAAAATTCCATTTAAAATCACAATGATGTTGTGTTAAATGTTGCTCTGATCCCAGAGCAACCTCAGATCCAGTCTGTTTTGTAAGTGTTGGCAGCGTTTTGTTTTGTTACAATCATTTTGGCATTGAAGGAGTGTCAGTTGAATAATTTTTAGATATTTCTATGAAATATAAAGTAAAAATGGATAAATACAGAATGTGGTGCTCTTAGGGATATGCTAGACTGTTACGGAAGGGGAATAAACTGTTTATCTGCAGGAAAGCAGCAATGTAACCCAGTGTCATCTTTCTGCCTTCCAAACTGATCTCAAAGTGCTGACAGTCAAAAATCACTTTTTACAGCATTGTATGGGGGGTTTCTGTCACCCTATTTCTCTGCTGTCCTCTTCTTAATCTCTTCTAAAGCATTTACAGTAACTAGAAACAAAAGCAAACTCTTAACATGCTGTCAAATTTGGGCATTAGGCCTTTTTCTTTTTTTTTCACAAGTCCTGTGACTCACTCTCCCATTTTGAAGATGGGGGCTGTTCTTATCTACAAGAAACACATGTGCATACTGGCAGACCTTAGGCCACTTAGAATACACATGTGAAACTGTTAGTGCTTGTGAATTATAAACATACTTCTCTGGGCTTGACAGAAGTATTATTTTAGACATAAGATCCATAAAATTGCCTACAATTACTTATAAACTCTCTTAAAAATACTCTTATGGAATCCATTCTGTAATTCTGGAGAAATACTCGTATCTATACTCTTAGAAAATGTCATGGGTTTATGCTTCTTTACACTGGAGTCTTTTTTCTCCTCTATAGAAATGTAAATTTATTTGCAATTAAAATGTAGACACTCTTTAGATATAAGGAAGTGGTGTTGTGTGAAAGTTGTGAACTTAAGATGTGCACATAAAAACTGGTTACATCGTTCCTCTTTTAAAAGCAAAGATTTTTTCCCAATTTCCTCCTTAATAAGTAAGGAAATGAATGTGAAAGCCATTGCTGTGTGCATATTGTGCAAGGTTTGTATAGAATGCTATAATACACATTCTGTCATGGTTTGGTGGATATTAAGTATTATACTTACACAACACTGAAGCAGTAACTTGTTTTACTGATGCTTTTTAATGGTAGTTTGCCTTCCCCCAGTCTTAAAAATTTCACCTGTTTATTGCTCAGCAGTTTGATACCCATACCTAATTTCTAACTCCTTTTTTCTGTGTGTGTGAAAATTATAACTGCTGTTTTGTGGACAGCTGCATTCTTTTTAAATGAGCAAGGACCTGAGTTCTGTAAAGACATCCTGTTGTGGGGGTCATTTGTCTGCCGTGGTCCTGGCCAGGTCGGAGCTTAGGACACCAGTTTGATAACTTCAAGCTGTGATAGCCATGCATTACTTCTGAAAGAAGGGTGCCCTGGTGCCTTCCCTCTTGTGTGCAAAATGAGTATCAGTGTCCACACAATGAGCTGGATAAGTGAACTCACCTCATTTAGGCAGTGCAACCGCTGTTTCTGTTCACGACCTCACCACTTGCTCTGTGGCCAAGCAGATAATTTTGGTGGGGAAAGGTGGTGGGACAGCGGCAAGGGGGAAGAGATGAATGGTTCAGAATAAAGGTGTAAGGAAGGTGGCATGAGCCCAATGGATATTTTGATGGCAGTGCAAGAATCAATGTGTTTAAAGATTTGTCATCCTAAATTAATGTCTTTCCTTATGAGCTGGAAAGGCTCTACTTCTCTCCCTAAGGCTTGACAAGGCAGCCATGGCATGCTGTTCCTATTGGAACTGGCTGCTCTGTCACCTGCATAGGTGGCTGCATAGATACAGACTACAGGTACTCACTTTTCTGTGAGTAAATAGATAGGAATGCAATATCACTTCAAACAGATAGCCCTGCCACTTAGCATACTCAGATTACTGGAGGAATTATCCCACTGATTCCCACAGTGGTTGGTGAGGCAAATGAGTTACAAATCATATGGATGGACCAGTATGGCTGGAGCTCAGTGTGTTCTGTCAGGACGTGGGTTTGGGGTCTTGCTTTTCCTCTTGCTGTTGGCACTCATAGAATGCTGTACCAGGCTTCTCCTTAAAACTGCAAGTGTGCATCTGTATTTCTTTGAAATGTGTTTCCTTTCTCTCTGTCCCTCAAAGGAATGCTGAAAGCAGCAAAAGCTAATAATAACTAACTGCTAACTAACTGTTCATGTAAACACGAAGTTCCAGAAACAGTAGTTGATAATATCTTTTCCTTAGGGAAACATATTTCTGTTTCTTTTTACGACCTAGGTGAGGAACATTACTGTTAAGTGTCAGTAAACAGTAGTTTTGATTTCAGTTTTGCTTCTTTTTAGGTTCATGCTTATATCATCAGCTATCTGAAAAAAGAGATGCCCTCTGTATTTGGAAAAGAGAACAAGAAGAAGGAACTGATCAACAAATTGCCAGAGATCTACATCCAGCTGCAAAGGGAATACCATATCTCAGCAGGCGACTTCCCTGAAGTCAAGAAAATGCAGGTAAGATGGTAGATTACCATTCCACTGAAATAACTCTTAACTTTGTAAGAGGATTGCCAAGTTGGAAAAGGTAGAGCAGAGTATCTCAGCATTATAGCTTAGGGTCTTCAGCAGTAGAGCTGTTGAAGTGACAGTCATTTGTCTGATACGAGGTTAGAGTGACTTGGAAGTGGTACAGGCCAAAAAAAAAGGTAACTTTTGTTTAGTGTGCATTCACTGATACAGGACTACATAAAGAATATAAAAGTAAGGAATCTGACCTTCTGTCCTTTTAGTCAGTACTTGGGCCCTCATGGCAGATAGTACTAAAGGCTTTGTGCAAATAAAGCTGCAGCGAACACTCACAGGTTAAGGGGCTTCTTGTTTTGAATCCTAAATGTAGTTATATTTATCATTTTTTTAATGGTACCAAATATTTGTGTAGGTAAAGATATCCTTAGTCATAAGTACATTTTTACTCTGCTCTGTTCCTGTTTTTACTGGTACTGTTTGCCAGTGAGTAATAAAGGCAAAGTGTTATTTGGAAAGTCCAGCTTAAAACCTATTGCTTCTGAAAATAGTCTTTTGCTTTTTTCCTGTCCTGTTAAGATTGTATTCTATGAAGGAGAGAGAGAGAAGTTCTTGGTTTATACTCACAGCTAAATTTTGAATACCTTTTGTCTCTTCCTCTTTTGGACTTTATGCAGTCTTTCAACCAACTTTCTGTCACTTTCTTGCCTATTTATTTCTGTTGTCTGATTTGAGAAGAGTTGTGTAGAAAGTATCCGAGGAAAAAACAACTACTGTTGTGTTAGCAGTGATTTCAACTTTATTACTCAAGCCTCAGTGCGCAATTTTTGCATCTCAGATCATAGGCTTCTTAAATGGCCTCTGAATTAGAGGATAGTTCAGCTTGGAAGCTGAAGAGCAGGAAATCAGGAGCCTGCAGTTTTCTCTGACCATGGACTAGTCATGAGTGTGACGGAGGATGTTTTCCAGACATACCATTCTGACAGTATATGTGGTACATTTGAATGGCTAATCATCAAGAGTGATGATTGGCTGGTTATCTATAGGAAGGCACAAGTTTCTTTCATGAACTGAAATATTTAACTTGAGAGTCAACTATTGGCATGGGATAGCAAATCGTAGATGAAGCACAAGATGTATTTTAGCTAAGTTTTCACAGGCAGGATTGTTGGAAGGGTTTCATGAGTTCGGCTTTCAAAGTGGACTTTGTGGCAAAAGCTGACTCTTTCTTCCCTCACTGCTTTTGTTTGTGATGCAAAATGAGAGAATGAGAGATTTGAAAATTGAAACAAAATTTGCATGAAACTCTTTCAAACTTACAGTGCATGTCAGTTAAGCCTCAGCAGCAGATGGCAGCAAATATGTACAGGAGAGATCAGTCACTTCGGTAATGAGGAGCAAAATTGTGTGAAAACAAAATTGTGCCAAAACAGACAGCAAGTTGACCTTTGCTTCCTGAGATTTATGGCACAACATAAATTTATTCTGATCAGGTGCTGAAAATCAGGTGATTGGGTATAAGTGTCGCCTGAACAGAGTTGCTGCTGTTGACTGTTTTTACCCTGTGTCCTGGTTTGGGTTCATGTCATTATCATTTTGATATGTGTAGGAGCAGCTCCTTGTGGTGATAGATGGGATTTGTTAAAGCAGTTTAACATCACCTTACAGAAGGTGGGAAGTGGTGGTGGTGGTGGTGGTGGTGGTGGTGGTGGTGGTGGTGGTGGTGGTGATGTTTGGGGTTTTTTAACAGTTTCCACTGTAACTTTCTCTTCCTGGCAAGCATTTTGCCTGTAGAAATAATTTAATAATTGGCTAAAGCATTTTTAATTTTCCAACCCTGTGGTATGAAATGTGCTTGGGCTTGTGTTGGAATAGTACATATCACCTAGGTAAATATCTCACTGAGGTTAATAGGAAGAAAACTCCACAAATTCTGCAGGGACCATCTGACTTCATGAGTTCTGGCAGCACTGCTATAAAACGCTGCTGCTGTTATCCCAACTCAGCGTTTCTTTGTTGGTAGAGGACACCTCTTCCTGACCTAACCACAGCCAAGACATTCAATCTATAAAATCAGATCAGTCCTGCAAACATTTGATTTTATTTTTAACTTTAAACACTTGCATAAATTCTAGCAGGACTGAGGGCTTACTTGGATGCTTTCTTTGATGTTTGGAAGAAAATCATCAAATGGAAAGTTGCTGGGTAACATTCATCAACTGCTGTGGTTTTATTCATTGCATTTTGAAAGTTGTATTGTAAATGTAATTTAATAGACAAACTTATACACTATTGCAAAACTGTCGTTGTGTGTTTGACCAAATATATTGGTTGTATGGTACATATGTGTGACTTTTGTTTCTCCTTCAAGAGGAGTTGCAGCTATAGAAACAGCTTGAAAAATACTTATTTTAATTGAATTATTACTTTATTATTTTAATTTGAAGTCCATTCTTTAAACTTTTCAATATACTGTGATAGTTTTTAACTACTGTCATTGTGTCATTCACAGGAGCTGTTGGAGAATTGTGACTTCACTAAATTTCATTCTTTGAAACCAAAGCTAATTGAAGCTGTGGATAACATGCTGGCCAACAAAATTGCCTCCCTGATGAACCTAATCAGTCAGGAAGAGAGCAACATGCCCACAGAGATGGTACACGGCGGAGCATTTGATGGCACCATGGCAGGACCTTTTGGCCATGGGTATGGGGAAGGTGCTAAGGAAGGAGCTGACGAAGAGGAATGGGTTGTTGCCAAAGATAAACCTGCCTATGATGAGATTTTCTACACTCTGTCACCAATCAATGGCAAAATATCTGGGATTAGTGCGAAGAAGGAGATGGTGACTTCTAAACTACCCAATAGTGTCTTGGGGAAGATCTGGAAACTTGCAGACTGTGATGGCGATGGGATGTTGGATGATGAAGAGTTTGCATTAGCAAAACATCTCATCAAGATTAAACTGGATGGATATGAACTGCCTGGCACACTACCTTCCCACCTGGTGCCACCATCTCACAGGAAACCTTTCCAGACAGCAGAATGAACAAAACAAGGAGAAGAATGAGGATTTCGAAAATCCCACAGGAAATGTGTTGAAAATACCAGAATTTGAAATAAAGCTTAGATACTTAAACCTCACAGCACATTTCACGCAAGCTACTGAAGTTGTAAGCATGGCAGCAGGGAAACATTCGTGTAGCTGTCCCTGCTGACCTTCACTCAGACATGCTTATCACAAGTGCCTTATAATAGCTCTATCATAAGGTGAAAATGTTTTTGTAGTCCTGTGCCCATGTCTCACTGCCTTTACAACCATAAAGCAGAAAAAACCATGCATAAAAATTGCTAACCTTCACCAGACCTAAATACTCATCAACCCTAAGTTTCTTCAAACTATTCTAAATAGTGCACTGAAGCTCAAAATGTTATATTCACCTGCCTACACAAGGCATATTTAGATGCTAAAAATGTACTTAAGCCATTGAGTGAATGTCAGCATCTCTGTAGTCTAAGAAAAGGCTGATATAAAAGGAAATTTTATTTTGATTCTTTTTATTATTTAATTGAAGTTAGAAAAAGAAGAGCGATGGGGAGAGTCTTGTAAGTACTCAGAACATGAGCAAACTTGTTTTAAAACTTAAGATTCTAGCTATAACTGCAAAATACTAAAAACATTTTTTCAGTCTGTCATTGTGTCTTACCTGAGGAACACTTCTTCAGTTTTACACAGCACTATATTTTCAGTATTATCATTAGAAGAACTGAGATCTCCTTTGTTCCTTGATTTTAGAATTTTCTTTGCAGTTTAAGCTTAGCTTCTCTGCAGACAGTGAGTTCCTAAATGGTTCAAAGTGACAGCAGAATGGTTTCTTAGGCTAAAAAACCCCATGTTTGCATTGAAATTAAGCCCCACTTTCTGTTCAGAAAAGGTGTGTTACTCAAAGCCTCTTCAAAACACATCAAATTGTTTCAGGATATTTTCATTGGTATTTATTTCTATTTACAGCTAATTATACAGTTATGTCTGTGTATTTTTAAATATATAATATATTTAAGAGAAGTTTTTAATGCTTTTTTTTGCCGACATGTAACTGACAACCACAAAAGAGAGATTCAATTCCCATGGTGGCAGATTTGAAGGACAGGGAAGCTAACAGGAACTGTTACATTGACTGTAATAAATAATAGACTCATTCCTCCAAATATTACTCCTTTATTGAAAACAATCCATGAAAGGAATGGAATGAATGCTTAATAAACAATTATTTTCCAACAGCACACAATCAAAGTTGAGCATACTGCCTGCTTACAACTGATTTTTATCAGTACCTTAAAAGAAGGCAAGTTTTTGGCCCTGTGAACTTGAGTTTCAGGGAGAGACAGTTCTTTCCAAGAATCAAATTTGGCAGTCAGTTCTGGTCTATGTGTATGAGCAGGAATTGACTTGTATTGGATTTGTAATAGGCAATACCCTACACATCCAAGGTACTGTAGTTTTGGGCACTTCTTTTTAAGTCTCAGTAAGTGGCAGCAGTAGTGCCTTCTGAGACAGAGCAAGCCAAAAGGTGCTTTAACATCCTTGCAATAGGGGTGGGGAGGGGAATAGTTTGAATATTGTCTCCCAGTTAAGGTTTTAGTGACACTTCCGTGTTCAGTGGGTGATCCAAGAAAAGCCTCAGCTTCTTTTTTCAAATCATATATTTGTAGGTTGTCAGGTTTAATACTTCACATCTTTCTGGACCTCTCATCTTTCTGCATCTGTTCTATTCTGAGGTGCAATTTCCATGACCTTTGTCAGGGCTCTTCCACGGGAAAACAATGATGCTATTTTAAGTAATGGCAGAACACCACCTTTACCTTGCCAGGTTTCTGGGCCTGTATCAAGGATGTCCTGGCATAGCTAAATTGTTCTGAGGACTTGTTTTTTTTTTTTTTTAATTCTTAGGTATTTTTCCTATCGTTCAAGCATACCAACTTTATTTCTGTTAGACCTAAATTAGGAGCCAAATTAACCTTAGTGCACCTCTGTGCACTTTAGTAGAACTGTGAAACTTGACCCTGAGTCTACCTGTGTGACTGTACATCTGCAGAGTAACTATTTTCTACGTAATTTATTTTTGGTTGAACAAAAAGCAGTCTATAGACGTTGCAGGTGTTAAGGGAAAAAAAAAAGGCTGCAGAAGTAGTAATGTGTGTTTGTTTGTGGGTAGTGTCTGCAGTCAGTACCACTTTATACACTACTGACCAGCTTAGTACTAGTGACTAGCTTAACCAGGAGAGCCACCAGGAGAGGGAATGCAAGCTTGTGTATTGTGACTACTGTAGTGTAGGCAAAGCTGAGAGGATCTGGGAAGCTGCTGATCTTCAGACTCTGCCTTACCTTGCTTTGCAGCAGCACGGGGCTGCAGGGGTGGACCTCTGTTGGAGTTCCTACCACATGTAGCTTCCAGGGGTGATGCTCCAGACATACTGGAGCCATGTGATCCCATGCCATCAGAAATATCCACCTTCAGTGAGAAGAGCAGGATAGTTTCGGTAGTTTTATTTTTCTAGTTTTATTGGTAGTAAAATGCAGAACACAGCCTTTTCCTCAGTCTCTGTGACAGTATGCTAACTTGGTCTTAAGGCAGAAAAATTGAAATATATCATTTTCATAAGTTAAAATATTTTGCCTAGATTGGGTTGCAGTATTTTGCTTTGTCTTCCTGTAGAATTTGGAAGATGAATGCATGAAGCATGCGTAGGAGTAGAGGTGGATTTTCTCTGGCTGTCTGGAGGAATAGAAATGTTTCATGGTCAGCATCCACAGCTAAATAAATGTATGTCTAGGTATGTGGTACAGTGAACTAGCATCGCGCTTAGATGATAGGAATAAAGTACATTTCGTGTGAACTTTAAACAGCAGCTTCTTGCACAACTAAACTGATGGAGCAGGTTGCTGTTGCTCAGGGCAGAGGGTGTCACCGTGTCCTCACAGGCCCATGGGCCTCCCCCATTTGCCTTGCTGGCTGTCTGCAAGCCCATTCAGTTAGTCACACCAGCCACACACAACTGTTTGGATGATGTTCTGTGGAGTTAGTGAACCTGTATGTTAAAAGCATGAGAAGTGAGCAGGATTCTCTCATGATAGTATGCTCTAAGTAATTATTGGTAACAGCAGTATGAGGTAATCTTTGGTGTTCAGTTTGTTACTAATATCAGCTGAAGAAAGGTGAAGATGTTGGATTTATTGGATGTTTTATGCCTACGATGTTAATAACATTTTCTGCAAGATCATTCAAAGCTGTCTGTAATTTATCCTGTGAAATCTGTGCCCACTAATGTAGCCAACTGTCTTAAAATAAAGTAGAAACTGCTGCTTTTACCTTTTCTCCAGCTATTCCACAACACAGTTTTAAGTTGCAACTCTAGTTCTGTTCCTTCAGAAATTATGATTTTTTTTATAGGTTGGAATAGAAGATGTGAGGCTACCGCTCATAACCACAGTACAGGGCAGCAAGAGACTTAAAGCTGTGTCAGCTTGAAATTGGAGAGTTTACAAAGATTTTTAAGTCAGGGTGGGGTCCCAGTTGTTAGGTGGGTATGGCGTGGGTTTGGGTGGAAGCTGGTCTCAAAGCAGCAGGTATCTGGTCCCTGGCTTTCAACATTGTTTATTGCCAGCACTTGAAATGCACCCTCTTTTTCTTTTTCTCACTTGTTTCCTTTCACAATGTGCACTCATTTTGGTGGCTCTTTAAATTGTTGCATCTCAAGCAGAGCTTGAAGTGTATGGTTTGATGGATATGTGTAACTTAGCACTAAGAGAATGAGCATGAACTTCATTTTCTATTTCACATGCTCACCTTTTCTAATATTTTTGTTAAATACTGTTTTCACTTCAAAGGCACTCTTATTTTTGAAGAAAGGCTTGATCTGTGCAGTGTGCTTCAGTTTGTCCAACTAGGCAAACAAAGTTGTAGTTCATTATTGTTGCACTTTTATTACACAGTAAGTTCTTTGCAGATACTGTAATATATTTTAATATGCTTTGTAATCATTTTTAGAAAGCGGTGATAAAAATTGCTGATTTAATAAACTAATATTGAACTACCTGAGATTTTGGCTTGTATGCTTCTTTCTGGAAGATAATCTTTCAGTGACTCAAATTTTGTAATCCTGCTACTTAAGGTTCCTAGGCAGAATAGCTATTTGGCAAGCTGCTGATCTTCCCACCTCAGTTTATGTATCCATAATAGGTTCTGGCTATTTCTTTTCTGTGCCCTTGAACTTGTTGCTGAAATTACTGCTTGTGCCAAGGCTTGATTCCAGAATTAAATTTATTTGTAAAGAATTAAAAAAAAACTCACACAAACCTCCTCTCTGTAATTAGCATGTTATAGCAGAATGTAATTTTGGAGCTTCCTAATGTCTAAATGTAGAAGTTTTGTGAAGTCCAAGTGCGGAACATAAATCTGAAACTTCCTGTGTGGATTGAAAGTTTGAAACTTGAACTGGGAGGTGGTATTTTTACCTTCAGTGGGGGGTACTGACCTTGAAAAGTAAGAGTAGATTAACTATCAGTTTAGCAGAAAGCAGTTCGATGTGTTTTTGTCCCAAAAATTCCAAAGACATCTTCCACCCCATGCTGCCTACTACTTGAGAATAACCACTTGTATCAATAGAACATTCACTGTAATGTGGTGTTTAAATTAATTCCTCCTGTCCCTCGGTTTCTCCTCTACGCACACATCTTACTTGAGGCGTTTCCAAAGATGCGTCTGTGCCATCAAGATGCTACAGTTTAGCTATTGCTCCTAGTGTGGTCAAATTTCAGCTGCCGTGGAGTTCGTATGTAGCAGTGTTGGCAAACTGGGCTGTTTGGCTCCTGGTGCTATACATCACATGAAAGCAAGTGTTTCACATGCAAACAACATGTGGGTTCCTGGAGGCTACATAGCTATTGAGGGGCAGCAACTTGCTGGAATTGCTCCTTATGAAAGTAAAAAATAATCTGAAGGTGAGGTTTTAGTGGGGTTTCGAGGTGGGAGGGGTTGCTCTTTGGGTTGGTTCTTTGGGTTGGTTTGGTTTGGTTTTTTTTAATAGAATGCTGTTTTACATGCTCTGCATTTAAGACATTTCAGACTTTGAAAAAATTTACATCACAATTCAGCAGTTGTTCTCTCTAATCCACAATTTGTATTTGGATAACAGGAAAAGTAGACAAGTGTCCATGATATCAGTTTATAAGTTTTGCAGTAATTGTTGCTTCTAATATTTGGCACTTTTAAACTGTCACTGTCAAACATTTCTGTTTTAACTCTGGTGGCAGTACTCATCTTGAAAAATAAGAGTACTGGTGTGCCACTTAGTTTATTCGAACCTTATTTGCTCTCATGTCTGGTGCATTTGTAAGGCCTTTGGAGCAAACACTGCTCTGGGTTTCTCTGATCTCACCATGCAGCAAACTGTTTTTGTTAAACGTTTATACAGTGTTTTCGTCAATGGCCTTCAACCATTCCACATGACCTTCACAAGGAATCTGGGATGGCTGGGCTGGTTTGCAGTCAGTGGTCTGCTGGTCAGGGCAGTGGGGGACCAAAACCTGAGAGCACAGCCTGGTGTACTCTGTCCCTGGGGGTAGGTGCAGTGCTCTGGCACTAAGGGTGCTGGGAGCCACTTCCATATGTGAATCCTATAGTTTTGTTTCATCAGTAAATGGAGCTTTATCAGTCCAATATACAAACAACTCCCTAAAATACAGCTGTGAAGAAGTTTCACTCTCATGCAAGAGTCTTTCTTCCATAGTAGCAATGAAAAAAAAAAATGGAAATATCTGAATTAAATTATAGAAATACACTGGTTAGATCAGGCATTGCCAGCACAGTGATTTCTAAGGCCCATTTTCAGTTTGATGTTCAAAATACTAAGGCTATTCTGACACTTGAAACCTTTTATCTATGTTTGTATGAGATGCAAAGAGACTGGAAGTCCTTTGTCCCATGTGTTCATCTCAAAAAGCCTTTGAAGCTCTTATGTTAACTATTTGAGGTTCAGAAACAGAAGGGAAATTTCAAGATAATATAAACAGCTTCAAGGGGAAAATGTCTTTAATTCATGACTAAACAAGCAAACATATATTTTCTGTTTCAAAAAGTTGACTGAACTTCTTCATGCCAGGAAAAATAAATCCATCTGATTTTGCTTTAAGCTGTCTTCTTTTTCAAATGCAGCGAGGGGCTCCAGTTCCTTTGGATGATGTAATTCGACTGTTCTGCTTGAGTTCTGCTCCCTGTTGATGTCATGTTGCTGCTAGCCAACTATTCAAAGAGAAAAGCAACTTCTAGTTTAGACTAGAGCATGAGGAGCTTGAGGCTTATAACAACCCAGCATCCTGGGATGCCGGGTTAGATCCTCCCAGGCAGAGCTCAGCTTTAAGAGGAGCTGGGGCTCCATCCACCGTGGACCCTCCTGCCTGCAAGTGGGTGGCACCCCGGGGTGACTGGTGACAGCAGTGCTGGCACAGCAGGTATGTCGGGGGCAGGGAAAGGGGGGTGCCTGGGGGTGGTGTGCTGAAGTCCTTCAGGGAAAGAAGCTGAGAGAAGTATGTGGCTATTTTGGGACAAAGTTCAGCTGAGAGGCCTGTGAAAGCAGGGAATTTGTGCAGACTGAGCTGGAGGTTGCCATGCCTCTCCTCAGCTGCTTTTGACTAACTCCTCCCAACTTTTCTTCAGCTCTAGTATTCCATTCCCAAATGAGTGAACAGCTTCTTGCATTAACTTACTGTCTGCTCCTCTTCAGTGTTCTCAATATCCAAAGTATATTTCCTCTGTGCTGCAATGAGGTCTAAGATTACGTGTAGTGCGTGGTTAGGAAGCATTCTGGAATCATGGTTCAGCTCACCTGTGTCCACACTATGTTGATGAGACTGAACATGAGCTGTTTGCTGGAGCTGGGGAGGGTGGCAGAGGGAAGGGCCACCTGTGGGACCCAGATTGCTGGCTCCAGGCAGCAGGATAATTTCTGTGCTTACTTGGCACATTGTGGGCTACAAGACTAGCCCCGGGAGGGGGCTGCCTTTACACCCCATAGAGTCAATATCCAGATGTTTTGAGACTCACATGTGGAAGTAACATGGCTGGAGACACAGCGGGGGATAAAGGGCTGAGCTGTCATGCACATGTTTACACTTAACATGCTTATTTTCTTTGAGATTTGGGGTCCCCTCTCCTTAGCAGGGATCAGAAAGGATTTTCATGTACCTTCAGAAAGGTGGGTATGCAAAGCATAGGTAATGGAGGGTGATGGGCTGGGGCAAACCTTTCCCCGGAGCCGTGTGAATAGACTCGGCCCCCTGCAGGAGCAGGCATGAGGGTGGTCACACGGCTCTGAAATCGGAGCTGGCTTTGCTCAGTGGCAGCGCGGAACACGGCTGTAGCAGCTCGGTACAATGAAGGGCTCGCTGAGTTACAGGACCGTCAGCTACAAATGGCCTCAGTGGAGCTGCTTCGGCCCAGGAAGGCGTCTGCCGCCAGCTGGGCGTGTGTATTCCTCTGTGGCAGATCCTCCATCCCGTGGGCAAGGGCAGTGATGAGGGGAAGACAGTGCTTCTGCCTGGGAAAGCTCATGGTGATCAGCCCTCGCTTGAGGTCACGGGTGGGAGTGGGAACAGCAAACTCAGCATCTGCAACCCTGTGACTGTATGCTTCTTATGGCAGGGGAATTAAACATTTCTTCCCATCTTGGAGAGGAGCTGGGAATTCACATGTATGATATGAGAGGAGGACGATGATGATATTTTAAAAAAGAATTCAAATAGATAGAAATAAGTGTCATGTCCCTCTTTGATTTACACGGTGTTGCCAGGAGTGGAGGAGCAGTGGGGGAAGGGCTGGGAACTGTGGAGTTTGGGGGCTGCAAGACAGGCTGTTTGTTCATGAGGTCTTTTTGATCTCCATAGTCTCCATTTTCCTTTAAGCAGAACAAGACTGTGGGCAGATAAGAAAGGGTATTTTGAAAAATTATAACACATCCTACTAACTGCTATTTTGCAGAGGGGAATCCTGCATCAGGATCCTTCCTGTTAAGAAACAAAGAAACACATCTTCCATCATGGAAAACCACTTCAGGCTGAAAACAAGACAAGGGAAGTGTACTCTTTAGGCCCTTCTCCTTCCTGAGGTCTGTGGCAAGGCTTCCCTTCTCTGCAAAGGCAGCAAGAGAGGGCCCATAATTAGCCTAGAGGGGGGATTTTTTCCTGATTCCTCCAGGAAACTGCACACAAATATTGTTGTGCCCTTCCTCTTACTTTGTTAGGATATAAATAACTGAGGAAATGGCTTTATTTATCACTGTCACATAAGTCTCCAACATTTAACTTTGAACTTTAGATAGATATTCAGAAGTTAGTGAAATTTTATACCATATCTTTGATTGCCTTGTGTCATCATAAAAAGCAAAGACAGTGATTTGCAGATTTAACCATATAGGTAATAATTAACTTGCAATAGGGGGAAATGTCTGCATCCTGAACCAATTCACCTACTGGTCCTCTGCCTTCTATTTGAAAGGAGCAAGGATATTTTCTCAACTCACATAACCTAGACAGCCTGTGCCAGATTTAAACCAGCAGCTTACAATCCTACCTTTTTAAGAATGTGGGTAAAATTAAAAGTTAATAGTGGATATTTTCTACCTTGAATTCAGCAAGGCTTTTGACACTGTTTCTCACGAAATCCTCATAGGCAAACTCAAGAAGTGTGGGTTGGATGAATGGACACTGAGATGGATTGAAATGACTTTGACATTTAGATGACTGAGTGGAGGATTCCAGATGGTTGTGATCAGTGACACAGGGGCTGGTTGGAGGCTTGTCATTTCTGGTGTCTCCCAAGGTTCAATACTGCACCCAGTGTTGTTTAACTTGTTCATCAGTGACTTGCATGAAGGGGCAGAGGCCTCCTCAGCAAGTTCACTGATGACACAAAGCTGGAAGGAGTGGCTGATACCCCAGAGGGCTGTGTTGCCCTCAGAAGGACCTTGACAGGTTGGAGAGATGGGCAGAGAAGAACTGTCTGAAATCCAACAAAGGCAAATGCAGGGTCCTGCACCTGGGGAAGAATAACCCCAGGCACCAGCACAGGCTGGGGGCTGACTGCTGCAGAGCAGCTCTGCCGGGAGGGACCTGGGGGTCCTGGTGGACAACGAGCTGTCCCTGATCCAGCAGTGCCCGTGTGGCCAAGAACGCCAGTGGTGTCCTGGAGTGCATTAGGAAGAGCATTGCCAGCAGGTCTGGGGAGGTGATCCTGCCCCTCTACTCAGCCCTGGTGACAAGGCCACATCTGGAGTGCTGTGTCCAGTTCTGGGCTCCTCAGTACAAGAGAGACCTGGAGCTCCTGGAGCTGGTCCAGTGGAGTGCAATGAGGATGAATGGTCAACTGGAGCATCTCTTATGAGGAAAGGCTGAGGAAGCTGGGCCTGTTAAGCCTCAAGAAGAGACAACTGAGAGGGGACCTCATCAGTGTCTATCAGTATCTGAAGGGAGGGTGTCAGAGTATGGAGCCAGGCTCTGCTCAGTGGTGCCAAGCAACAGGACAAGAGGCAATGGACAGAAACTGATGCACAGGGAGTTCCACCTGAACATGAGGAGAAATTTCTTTACTGTGTGGGTGAGCGTGCACTGAAACAGTTCCCCAGAGAGGTTGTGGAGTTGTGGAGTCTCCCGCACTGGCGATCATCCGGATGCAATCTTCTGCCCTCTGCTCTGGGATGACCCTGATTGAGCAGAGAGGTTGCACCACTGGACCAGACGATCCACTGTGGTCCCTCTTACCTGATGGATTCTGTGAAAAACAAGACAGAAAAGAATAGAATTACAAGCAGGCAATGAGTTTACAGAAGAGACAGTTGCTGAATTTGTGTCCCCATTTTCCTGCCATCCTGTTTGCATGTAATGATGTTTAAGAATTGCACTGTATTAGTTTCATTGTATTACAATACATTACAGACATTGTGATACAATACATTTCATTGTATCAGTTGGCTAGTCCAGGACACGAGTCCAGGAATTTGGAGGGAATATTTTGAGAAATACCTAAAATATAAATATTCGGGATTTTTTATTTTTAGCAGTTTTATGTGACATTATATATGACATTTCTCTAGGGTGCATATGAAGACACAGATTTTACTGATCAAGTTTTATCTGCCCTGAGTTTGGGGGTGGTTCTTAATTTCTTCTTATGTTTCCTCCTGTCCCTTTTGAGTGCTAGCTAAACTACACTTGCTAAAAGGGAAAAGACTACTATTCCCTTACCTCATCTCTGAGCTTGACATCTTTACTTACAGCCTCTGATTACAGATGTCTGCCCGTTTTCTAGTACTGATTCCCAGCAGAAACACTCTGCTTCCTGGCAATGATGCCAGGTAAATGTGTCCTCTGTGTGTGTGACTTTGTAAAGGCCAGAAAGGACTCACTGCTATCTACATAAGTCACCAGAATTATTTTCCCTTTTGTTATTAACTAGAAGCCTATGAATAGTAAACTTTGGAATCAGCTGGCGCTGCCAGCTTGACTCCAGTTTGCCCTGCCAGCAGCAAGTATCTGTGCACAAAAGCTTCCTCAAAGCAGTGCTGAGCAAATTCACAGCATTTCAGAGTTTCATGTTCTCATTTGCTGTATCCCAGTTTCACCACTTGGCTATTGCTCTGATCTTTGTACTCTCTGCTGTGCTTTCATTTTCAGACTCCATTGTCAGGTTCCATTTTCCAGGTAAGAATTCCTTTAGAAGAGCAGAACCTCCAGTGCAATTGTGCAAGACGCTCTTTACCAGAGCATCAGAGCTATGTGTGACTTTTCAACTGGTTTACAGCAATTTTGGTGATGTTCACATACTATTTCTGGGAGTAAGAATTGAACAAGGCCTGTGACGACCTTTACGCATTGTGTTCTGATGGGTTAGTTTCTTTCAGATCAGATGAAAGGTTCATAGGTAGATCATAAATACTTGGTCTCTGTTCCTGAAATCAAAGGTCGCTTTGCATTAAAGCAGTGAGGTGAATGTAGGAGTGGATCTAGTGGAAGTCATTCTTCAGAAAAATCAGCTGCTGAATGTCAGAAAGGACTTCCTCCAAAACTGGGTAAGTCCCTTTTTTTCACTTCTTTGATCTTTTCTTTTCTTGTAATGTACCATTATGACTACTTTTGGCTCCTAGCACTGTTCATGCATCCTGCAAATGCAGATAATCTATTATAGAACTGTCTTTAGGTAATCATCTACTCATACAGGGAGCATTTCTAACTTGATGAAACAGGTGAGCTGTTATGTGAGGCAGTAGCTCAACAAATAAGCTTCCTTTGTACCTAAATGAAACCAGTTCCATCATTATTCAGGGTGACTGCAGTGTTTGGATAGCAATACTTAAAAAAACCAGAGAAGCCTGCAGATGTTCTGAGAAGCATTTGGCAAACTCAGAAATGGCATTATGATGTGGGTTACCTATATGGGTTATTACATGGGAGTGAGTTAATATCACCTCTCCAGCAGGGAAAGGCAGTTCTTTGAATATCTGCTCTTCAAATGGAGAAGGTAGGCAGTGCTGAACTAGCCCACAAGTTAAGAAAATATTGTGAGGACATTCTCTCTAACTCTATTTCAAACTCTGCAAAAGTCTTCCTTCCATTAGGCTTTCATCTACAGTCATAACCCTTCCCTGTGTTGTTGCTGAACCGTCAGGCCTCAGTGCTGTTCCTGTTCTAAGGAAGTCAAGCACTGAGGGTTAAGAAACATCTGTCCCAAAGAGAAATAATAAAATGCAGTAAGAAATCATTGCTTCTGCACTTTCCACATCTATACTAATCAGAGCATGGGAAACTATCAGGCAAGGAATTTCCCATTTGAAGGGACTGCTGTTGCTGGTTCCCTATTGCTGTCTTCTCATGCTAGGACAGACAAAGTCTTCTTTCCCAGTATTTTATGTTTTATGAATTAAATGGGTACGAAGCCCATAACTGTTCAGAACTTCATCTTTGTAAAACAAACATGGAATTTTGGGAAGTAGGTCACACTGCTCCACACTCACACATTTTCTCAGATGTTTCAATTTTTCATTCTCTTCTCTCTTTTCAGTGGGTTGACAGCAATAGACACCTCTCTTCTCTCCCACCACTACAATAGGTTTCTTGGTTTCCCAGCCAGGCTGATACCCAGGTAACACTTATGATTATGGCAGTAGTTCAAGCAGATGATGTTTGGTCACTAAGGTTGTCTGTAGCCACGGATCTTACACTGATTTTTTTCTTTTTTTTTTCTTAAAGTGATCCTCTTGCCTTCATGACAGCAAGGTCACTGCTGTTACAAATCTACGATGTAAGCCAAGTTTTTTAAAAAGAGCTATTCAGTTGAGCTGAAATCCAGTTTATTGTGTCACAGACTCTAAAGGGAAGACTCCTCCCTTCTAATCTTTCTGAATATTCAGCTTGGGTGCTGTGAGGAATTACAAGCCTGACTTTTCACTGGTATGGATGAGGTAGACAAGAGTAGGGAAGAGGAATAATACTTCCTGACACCCAGGCTAGGACCTTGTTCATGTGATTATGGACCTGTGTCAACATCCTTACTGTGATAGATGTGCAAAAACTGAACCCATGAGAGGAAAGAAACAACTTGGTTCCATTTGCTTTCTAATCAGCTCTTTGATTTTTGTTGGGAGTACAGTGGTCTGAAAGCCAACAACAGCATCTCAACCAGTCCTCAGAGAACATAACAAACTTTCTTTTTGGAAGTGATTTGTGGATGCCTCCTTCTGGCAGTGTCTAAGATCAGTTCCCTGTGATGTGCTTTCAGCACACCCAAGCAAGTTATTGATGGCTTTCGGGTAGTGGTGGTCCTCATGAGATCAAGGAGACTGGGTGGAGACTGAGAACAAGAAAGTAAAGCTGCATAGATACGTGTCACATTTTCATCCTGAAGCTAGAGATGTATTTTAAAAGGGTCAGCGCAAGTTAAAAATAAAGTTGGTGAAATTAAAGTGCAAAGTGCAAGCAAAAGGAAATGAAGGTATTACACTGGGTGTGGTATTGAATCTTGTACCTGTTGGTGCTGGGTTTTCTATAAACACTGGGCATGTGGCTGTTTTTTGTAGGTGGCCTGGCAGATCTCTTCAGCACCCAGCAGCCTACTGAGGTTTCAGACTTCCTAGGTGACCATGGAAACCGAATATGAAAAAGACCATATCAAAAAGCTGCAGGAGCAGCGTATGTCCATGCAAAAGAAAACCTTTACCAACTGGATGAACAACGTTTTCTTCAGGAATAATGTAGGTAGCTCCTTCAATTTTGAGGTTTTTTTTCCTGGGTTTTATTTTATTTTATTTCACCCACTGTATCCTTTTTTATGTTATTTTTAATGTTTTTTTTTTTCTAAATGTTGACACGTGTAAGCAAGGAAGGCTTTGACTAACCAGAGTGCTCCAGCCTCCATCTTTTACCTCACATCTGTCTCCTTTGTCCATGGTACCAGTCTTTGAAATCAAGGTTCACTTCTGTAGATCCATCATTGTAATGTCCATTGTACATTGGAGATCCTCTCAGAGGAAAACCCTTATTTGCTTCTTTTTCCTATAAGTAAATTATCTGCAGATGTCAGGGTTTCCCCAAGCAATGCTCAAATCTTAATTGCCTGGCCAAAAATTCAGACTGTGCTTTGCCTGATCAGTTCATTTTGAGTTGCTGCTCAAAGGCTCTGAAGAAGTAGCCTTAATTTTATCAATTTCAGACATACTGCCATGCAAGTACAGACCAGTTTGTTTTCAGTAACTCTCAGACTTCAAAAAATCTTCAGAGCTAGTGTGCAGTCAATTTGCGTGTGCGAGGTAACACCAGCATATTCCAGTCTCCAGACTTATTGCAGATAAAGTTTCAGGCACAAATGATGTAGCTGTGGCACAGAGGGAAATGGCATCATCCAAAACCAATTCCATTTTCTAGAGTCTGTAGTTGATAGTAATGAAAATGGATTTTGGGGACACCAAGCAGGCCCAGGCCATTGGCTCCACTGCAGCTCATCACTGTGTTTCAGTGCCAGATGGTTTTTTTTCAGTGTAACATTTTAAGTTTGTGGTTCGTACAAAAGCAGCTGCACAGCACAACAAATTTTCAAATTTATTTTTCTTAGCAGGAGAGAACAAATGCAAAATAATTTCTCATTTTGCCACCTGCAGAAAGTTAAGTTTTTATGATGTAGGAAATTAGTTCTGTTTAGCTATAGACATATACATTCTCATTTTAAAAATGCATGCATGTTCAAAGAGAAAAATGTCAGTGTTAAGTTCCTGCAATGTACTTGTTCACGTACCATAAAAGCCTGGGCAGCAAAGTCTGTGAGAGCTTTCCAAACCATATAAGGTAGAGGCAGCAGAGCTGGACAGCTTATCTGGGTCTGCTGGCAGTGTAGCCCCAGCTTTCCCAGGCACACTCTAAGGTCATTGGATCGTACTACAGGACACTGCAGTGCTCTCAATTGTACTCTTGACCATTTCAGTCTAGCACTAAGGATGCTATTGGATTGAATTTGTTAAGCTATCTGTGAGTGGTATCTTTATGAGAAGAATGAGGCAACAAAGCTACTAAGACAACAGCTGGGTGAGACGTAAAGCAGATATATGAAGTCTGTCACAAATTCAAACTGAGCTATTCTTCATTTATAGAAGTGTCACAGGATATAACAACTTGAGTCTTTTGTATTGTAGTACACCATAGGCAGAATTTTAAGTTTATTTAATATGCAAAAAGAAATAAAGTTGGCAACTAAACAGGGAGGTTTTTTTATGGAGATAATCAGTAGAGGAAGTTGTAAATCCTTGATCCATGCACAGTAAAAACTTAAAGACTCTCTAAGTTGCTTTTACACTTTTATTGTTTTTTTCATACTCTGGAGAAAAGATCTCTTAAGCTTATTAGTAATTGGTCAGAAATTAGAAGGTGCATGCCTGTTGTCTGTCCTTTTCCCCCTTAACATGTAAATATTCCTGGAATTAAAAATATTCTGGTTTAGCTTTTTTCTTTTCCTTCCTTCCTTCCTCCCTCCCTTCCTTTCTTTCTCTCTCTCTTTTTTTTTTTTTTCAAGAAAAAAAGATGATTTACTCTAATTTCAAAATCACAGTGAATTATTCTTAGGTGTGTGGTGTGGTTTTAAGGTCACTTCTAGATAGCAAGTGGCATAAGGCCAAAAGGAAACACCCAAGGCAAGTTCTTGTTGGGTCAGAGTACAGACTGTGTCGTATTGTATCACCTAAGCACTGGGTGACCTCATTACTGGCAGCAATAAAACACATTTTTGTAAATTATCTTAACCTTTCACTTATTGTGAGACTCTGACTAAAAATATGGAGACTTTGGGTGGTAGTGCAGGTCTAAGCAGGATGTGACAAACTTTGTTGAGACTATGGAGTAAAAGATGAGTCATTGAATGGGATTATCAGCTCAACTTTTAAATGAAACACATTGCTCAGAATAAAATTATTCTGATAAAATAAAAGATTCACTTGAATTGAAATAAAAAATGTCAGCATTCCCAAAAGGTTTGATTTTGAAAATGATCAATCTTTTTTATTTTTCAGTATCTCCTGCTTTTTTCTTTTTTTAACTCCATTGTGGGTTTGTATTTTTGTTTGGTTGTTGGGTTTTTTTAACTTCAGACTACTTTCATAAATAATGTCAATCCTCCTGCAAATCCATTTTTTCTGAATCAAGACTCACCACTATGTGTATATATGTATTGTCATAGAGAAGACTCAGTGAAACATCAAGAAGGTGTTGCTTGTTTACATTTAAAAGTAGAGGGTTCTCTGTGCCAAATGTTGAGCTGGAGTCTGTATTGTCTGGCTGGTCTTTACAGGTAAAGATTGAGATGGAAGATATTTACACAGACTTGAAGGATGGCATCTCTCTCATGAAACTCCTGGAGCTACTGTCTGGAGAAGCTTTGCCCAAACCAAGCCGGGGAAAGATGAGAGTGCATTTTCTAGAGAACAACAGCAAAGCCATCACATTTCTGAAATCCAAGGTAAGTGAATACTGATATTAGAGATCACAACAGCTTATGTATGTTACTGATTAATTATAGCATCATATTCATTGTAGTTCCCGCCTCTAGTACACATAACATATCCTGAAGACAGGCCAGGGGTTTTATTAAAAGAAAAAAAATTAATTGAATTTAAATTTCTTTGTTATTTGAGTANTAACATATCCTGAAGACAGGCCAGGGTTTTATTAAAAGAAAAAAAAATTAATCAAATTTAAATTTCTTTGTTATTTGAGTAATATGTTTTAGAAACAGCTTATGTTCCTCTCCTTTGGAGGAAGAGAGCACCGAAATGTGTTTCTTTCCTCTCCCTAACCACCAGTTTTGAAAACATATATAGGAACTTTGAGACCACTATGCCTTTGCCACGTTTTTGCTGAAATGCATCATGAGCAGATATAGGAGCCTGCAGGTCTGTGGACCTATGAAAAGGTGTAAACGTAAAACCTCCTTGCTTATGAAAATGGCCTGAACACCCTCTCCAGTAACAGTTTGTTACACTGAGAGCTGGACATGAGCACTTTTATGCTGAACAGATACTGGTTTATTAGCAGGTACAAGTAAAGGTGATTGGTCCTGAGAATATCGTAGATGGTGACAAAACCTTAATCCTGGGCCTTATCTGGATCATCATACTTCGATTTCAGATTTCATCTATCAAACTTGATAAGGTAAAACTGTATCTTTGTCTTTTTGCTTGTGCGATTGAATCCACTTTTTTTTCTCAAAGAGACAAAACAGTAACTTGGAGATAGAAAGAACATTCACGTTCTTCACCCTCTTCTAGAAATTTTTCACTGACTTTTGACCTCATGTCGAATTTCTCTGTCAACAGTTCTCTCTAGATGTTAGTCCCATGCTCCTTTGCTCTTTCTCGGAAGAACCACATGCTTTTTAAAATTATTTAATGTGTATGCTAAGAACATGAAAAATAAGATTCTATAAAGGTATTATGAAATCAAAGTCAATAATTTCTAACATTAGGCCTGAATACATCATATTTTGTTTCTGAGTTCTATTTCACAGCTAAGGAAGCAAATAAACTGAACTTTCCTTTCTGCCTGATTTCTACAAGCCTTACAGAAGAGAAACATTTAAAAAATTTTAACACGTGCATTTCAGCCTTTAATTTCTGCATTCATTCAATTCACTTTTTTTTAATAGAAAACTTCTATTTTCATATTAAATCTTTCTACCTTTTTGTCAGATGTAGTCTGTAAGTCATTACTTTGATGAGGTCAGTGAATTCAGCAAAAGTAATACAAAGTGATCTTTGGGAACATAAGCATAAACTCACTGATACTAATTTCATATACTGTTGACACCGATTTTTCATTTCCTTGCTCTTTTCACAGGAAGAATTTGGCGGCAGAGCTGATGTTCTGTTTGCCAATGAAGCCTTATTACTCTGGTGTCAGCACAAAACTGCCAGCTATTCCAATGTGAGTGTGAAGGACTTCTCCAAAAGTTGGAGTGATGGGCTGGCCTTCAACGCGCTCATACATGCTCACAGGTGAGATCTGATGGATCAGTTCAAGCAGAGTTGCTCATTGCTGTTTCTAGCTCGGGCACTAGTTGGTCCAGGATCTGAACTACAAGTTTTTGTCAAGAACCTGTCAGATTCTCTCTACCCTTTCTCACTGAAAACTCTTCTTTCTTAAGTGGATGTTCTCTCATTCTTTGAAGGAAGGACCAAAATCTCCTGCTTGGTAGCTCCTTTAGCTGGGTATAACATTGAATTTCCAGGGGAATATCACATATCTGAACAATGCTGCCCATTTGGTCTTAACCTCTCAGTCACGTTCTCATTGCTTTTCTCTAAAATTATTCTTTTAGGCAGTGGTTTTATTGTATGAACTTTGTGAGCACGTATATCTTCTGATTCAATTATAATAGAGTAAGCAACTTCTCAGTCTCTTTCTTTCTCCCTTCTCTGTCCCTTTGAAAAAGTGTGATGAAAACAGCCAAACACAAGAGAGAAACCACCTATAGGAACCCTGAACCCTTCTTTGTCCTCAACAGTTCTGCAACATCTTATACAGGATACCATAGTGGGATTTTGTAACTTCCCCAGCTGGGAGTCACCTCCCTTTTCTGGAGTTGCCTCTCTAGTGGGCTTTGGTTTTCACCCCTCAGGGAAGACAAGAAGTAAGAGAAGGGCAGAGATTTGCTGGTAGCAGTAATTCAATTGCATAAAGGACAGTTTTCTTCCTGCTATGTAGGCAAGGGGCAATGCTCTTGAATGAAGTTCAGGGTCAAAGTAATTTCAGCATTAATGTCACATAACATTAACAGGTATGTGACTATTAACTTAGTCGTATAAACAGTTTATGGTTTATGATCTGAAAGAACTTACTACAAACATAAATCTTTCTTCATCTCCATGCCCTGTTTTTCTCCTTGCCCAGGCCTGATCTTATCCACTATAGCTCACTGCGGCAGGACCAGCCTATTAAAAACCTGAACAACGCTTTTGATGTTGCTGAGAAAGAGTTTGGAATCAGCAAACTGCTTGATGCTGAGGATGTGGCAGTGCCCTATCCAGACGAGAGATCCATCATGACTTATGTGTCACTCTATTACCACTACTTCTCCAGACTGAAACAAGGCCAGACAATACAAAAGAGACTTACCAAAGTAAGTGTGTTGCTATCTTTGAAAGGTAGAAGTTAAAAATGTAAAGCTAAATTTAAATTGGAAGTGTGGGGCGTTTGTGCAAGCTCAACTTCAGGATCATTTGAACAGAATCAAAAGGCACAGCCATCTGACAGACCTTGTACCTTGAGACTTGCACCTGGAGCCTGTACTCTCTGATCTCCAAGAGGCTTGCAATGATCTCACTGAAAATCAGTCCCTTTTTGACCTCACAGTTTCTGTTTGAGAACTGATATGGCTCCAAGGCAGCTTGAGGCACAGATCTCAATAATACTGGGAAAGGATTAAGACTAGGCAAAAGCCGACCTAGTCAACAATTTTCTCATTTAATAGGAAAGATGATCCCTTACTCTATGGAACTATGGATTTTGATTTCCTCTGAAAATCCTCGTCCTTTCTTTCTAACTCCTTAGGTAGAAAATGAAAAACCCAAACAAACAAACAAAAACCCCAAACAAACTAAACAAAACCAAAGCAATTTAATACCACCACTACCACTACTAACAACAAATAACACTGAGAGAATGCTACTAGCTAAATTGGCTAATTTTTTTTTAATTAATCTAATTTTTATTAAATTTAGCTAAGTTAAATTATTTTTCTGTTTCCACATACACTTCACCTCACATAAAATCATGAGCTATATTAAAAACTACTTGCATCCCATTGATGTAAAACTGAGGGAATCTTGTAGTTGTTCCACCGAAGACCACTTCGCTTGAGAAAATTTCTCTTCTACCTCAAAAGAAATCTGTTCTTGTTTTGACAAAAATACAGAAGAAATAGCCTGCAGAAAACGTACACATCCAGGATGGGTCCTACATGAACATCTGGACTCGGAGATCTGCCTGTGCACTTGAGAGGGGGAATATGTTGCTTAATGGGAGGCACAAAAATCCAGATGAGGCTCCCTGGTGGTGACAAGGTGAAAAGGTTTTGCAAAGCAGGGTTTGGTGAGCTAAAAATGTGGTCTGGGGCAAGGATTAGATGATCCTGTAACACGGCACCCCACAGCACCAAGCCTGTTAGAGTGGAAGGAGTGCCTGGAGGATGCTCTTTGTCAGAAGACTCAGTGTTAGGTAGTCCTGCAAGGAGCAGGGAGTTGGACTCGATGGTCCTTACCGATCCCTTCCAACTCAAGATACTCTAGGATTCTATGTAATAGAGCAGCATGTTCTCCAAAGAGATGCATTAAATGAGAGCAGGACTTGGAGTTCTGTCAAAGTTTGGGCATCAGTGAGGGGAGTGGGCAGTAGGGCTTCACAGCTCTACACGTGAGTCACTGGATTTTGGCCAGGAGACATTATTTATCTTTTGATAAACATGAAATGGTCCTTGAACCCACAAGCATGTATTAGAGGAACTATAAGGAGCAAGTAGGCCATGACTTTTGTATTTTATGAATAAACAGTTTGCTTACCCTGTCCTTTTCAATTCTCATTGTGCTCCACTGCTTTTTACATTTTTTCATAGTTATATTCTTTCTTTTCTCTCTCTCCACTTACCTGCTTCTTTTTCTCCCTTTGACTCCTTCCCTATTTTTAGCCTGTCTCTAATATTGCATTCCTGTCTTCCTGCGTTTCTGACACACAAAAACATTCAGAAGGAGAAGGAAACAGATGTTAATCTCTTCATGTCCTTAGTCCCCTCAAATAGGCAGCTCTGAGTTTACTAATAGGATTGGGAGGGAAGCCTGAATGTGCCAAGGAAGCCTTTGAGTTCAGACTAAGTGTGTGACCAGGATGGCAGAGAGAAATAGCTCGGGGAGACAAATCTCCTTTCCCTCTCCCATCTGAGGTGACCATGCCTTTGCTAGGATCTTTCAGCAAGAACTGGGTACGATGGCAGAAAATACAGAAGGGAGCCCTGATGTCACGGGCTGCTTTTCCTGCGCTAAAGGTCGGTGCTATTTTACTCCTCTTACAAGACTGCAGCATTTAGTCATTGCCAAGTGCACTTTCTGGTAGGCAAAAGCAGATTACCACCTGGAAAGACAGGGGCTTTTCTCAGTGCCATCTCCCTCACTACTCTGCTTGGCTGGGGCAGGCAAACTCAGCAGAATAATAGAGGCAGACAACGTTGTTCAGCACTAAACCTGACATTTGCAGGAGTAAAGATCTGCATCTTTACTAAGTTAGGGTGAGCAAAAAATTAATATGAAGTAAAAGACAAAGATGGAAAAAATGCAAAACAGAAGGAAAGGATGATTTCATTCTAACACCTTTTTTTCACTAGGGATTTAATTCTAGATGTTTGCTCCAGTATTTACCTGAACTTGAAATAAGGGCAGGTCATGCCAAAAATGAAAGAGATAAATCTCTTGGACTTGAAAAATTAGTATTGAATCAGAGTCAACATCCTTACCTGAGTCCTGTTTGGCCATGAAACATTTTCTGATCATTTTTATAAAGCGAAACAGTTCCAACAGAAGCGATTGAGAAGGGGCTGCTTGACCACAGTCTGCTGTGTGCATGTGAGAGAACCAGGATCTTGTCAGATGGTCTCCTAAGATCCTAAGTGGTGAAGCTAAGAGGGTGTAATTACATATTGGGATAGAATTATCTGGGGTTGAGGAATGAGACTGGGAAAAAAAATCTGGGTTTTTTGGATTGTGGGAAAAAAAAAGTGAACCTTCATTTTGATATTCTTCCATTCTACTCATCCCACACAGGAATTGCTAACATTCTCCACATACATGCTGTTAATTCCAAAATGAATGTTTTCTTAAATAAAAACTGAGATGAGACATTATATAATATTTATTTATCTGTGTTTTATGGAAGGCTGTTTTTGGATTTCACTTGGCCTCAGATGTGACAGCTACCACCATATCAGTATAAAAATGTGATGACTGCTGAAGACGCCACTTTCTGTTCACCCACCTTGCTTCATTCTGCTTCTCATGTGGCTTGTAACTTTTTATTCCCATCACAGATTGTGTTCTTCCTGAAGGAGATAGATGACTTGAAGCTTCAGTATGAGCAGATGGTCTCTGACCTCCTGAAATGGATTAAACAGAAGGTGGTGGAACTGGATGACCGTCATTTCCCCAACTCTCTTCAGGAAATGTGGCTGCTCATGGCCAACTTTAAAACCTTCCGCACTGTGGAGAAACCCCCCAAATACCAAGAGAAGGGCATGATTGAAGCTCATCTCTTCAACATCAGGACCAAGCAGAGAGCCAACAACCAGCGGCCATACTTGCCCCCAGAGGGGAAGATGCTGCAGGATGTGGAAAAGCACTGGATCATCCTGGAAAAGTCAGAGCACAGCCGGGGAAAAGCACTGCAAAAGGAGATGCTGAGGCTAGAAAGGCTGGAACAGCTGGCCCAGAGGTTCCTGAAGAAGGCAGCCCTGCGTGAGTCCTACTTGGAAGACATGAGGAAAGTGATTGGGAAGCAGGACTTCTGGCCAGAGAGTGTGGACAGGATGGAGGCTGCCAGTAAGAAGCTGGAAGCCATTGTGGCGGATGTACAGCCCAGGAGGGAACGCTTCACAGCTTTGGATGAAATGGCCACCGTTATCAGCCGGGAGAACTATCATGGCAAGGATCAAATCCTGCAGAAGTGAGTGATGATTGTGAGACTGTGTAGTAGTCGAGGTCAAAATTAGTTGAAATTCTGTGGTGTGGTGGAAGAAAATTATTTATAACTGTGAATCTTGTTCATGCTCCTCATGAGTAGAACTGTCAGGATTTTCTTCTACCTGTGAACAGTTTCAGCAGATAAGGCAAATGCTTCATCTTCTTCAAAATTCTAATTTTTTTCCTTGAATGGTCAGGTCCTCAGACCAATTTAGGGTGAGAAATAATTTTAAGGTATTTTTGTTATATATGAAAATATACCTAAAGATTTATACCAAATATGCTATCTGCCATCAAAAATGCTTAGAGACATACTATTTTTTCCCCCAAATCAACACATTTCTATTTCAGTCTGTAGTGTGGGGAGATACAGATTGGTTAAGGCACAGTATTCTCAGATTTATTCCATTTTGGAACAAATATTGAGAAACTATAAATTCTCTGATTATCACAGGTTATTATATAACCTGATTTGTGAGTATCTAAGAATGCCATACAAAGTTCTCTTGTGGTATTTTAGTGCTGTTCTAAATTCAGACAAAATCAGGACCCTCTGTAAAAAACTCAGAAAAAGAGTTATAAAAGAATAAATCAAACTATGAGATCAGATTGTGACTTATGATATTGTTTAGGTTAATGTTTTACCTTAAGCAGCCATTTAAAGACCACTTCTTTGTTTCCAAGGCTTTCCACTGTATCAAGCAAAAGCATTGTAACAAAGAAAAGGATGTTTTATGAACATCCTTAAAAACAATGTCTAAATTTTAAAAAGTCAATGACAGTTGATGTGCTAGTCAAACTTCCTGTTAACAACATTGCTTTGACCTGTTTTATGTTCCTGGCCTGTCCTCTTACACCGATGTCAAGAGTCGTGTCTGTTCATTTAGCTCCTCTAAAGCTGCAAGCACTGAGAATCCTCCAGTGATGCCCAAAGTCTTTGGTCCAAACTGGTAATTTCTTTCTCTTCCTTTGTAGGCAAAAGAGCATTTCAAAGAAGTGGCAGGATCTCCTGGACCAGCTGCAGAGAAGAGAACAGTCCCTGGGAACAATGCAGGAAATTCTGGGCCTCCTGAGGGACATAGATGCTATTACAGATGAGCTGAAAGAGCTGCAGGTACAGAGTCCTCCCCATCAGCACACAACTTGCAGTGCTGCCAGTGTGTGTCCCCATGTTCCAGAGACTGTCTGGTGCCTAGAGGAGATAAGCCTATCAGCTATAGAAAAAATACACAATTTTTATCTAGATGCCTAACTGAGTATTTCAGTTCATCATCACAGGTAACTACACGAGCAAAATAGAGGCTTTGCTATAGGGAGTCTCCCTAATCAGAAAGCTGGGTGTCCTACTACATGGAATGCACTACAGGTTCGAGTTATATAGTAAAATAAAGATGGGAAATAATCTTTTCTATATTTACAAGTGTGAAAGCAAAAGTGGCGTAAAAACACCTCCTGTTTCCATTCCACATAATTCTTCTGAATTATCTTCTGGAAGACCTGCAGTAATCACACATATGGGAAGTAGCTCAGGCTTTCAGGCAGATAAGCTCATGAGAAAGGAAAGTTCCACTGTAAATGCATAATGATTGCTTTTATCATGAATTTCCAACTGTTACCAGAGTGTCAGAGCACACAGTCTTCTATTTAGCATGAGAAATAACTGGATTCATGCTGATTTTGTAATGGAAGGAAGTATGTATACATCCTTTGTCTTGAAGACAGAAAAATCCTAATGACTATAGGTTGCCTTGTACCCAAGCTGAAAGAGTCAGCGTGCTCTATGAAGTTGTGAATTTCAAATTAAAGATAAGAGCTATCTCTAAGTTATAAATATTTCTGTCCTAGTGTTAGTAGACAAAGAACATCTAATGGTAATAATGTCGTTGGGAACAACAACAGCCTGAGAATATGGGAAAAGATTGGTAAGGAAAGATAGTGCCCTAGGTTTAGTAATTGTATCCATTGATATAATTAGAAAGGAGAGACTGATAAGTGGTTCTCATCAGTCACCAATTAAATACTATAAAGTACTTATTTTCATTGTTTAGATAGACAAGTAAGCTCCTCAAATAAAAGAACATTACAGTTAGAACATACCATAGAATGGGATATTGTAGAGTTCTTCAAATACAGAGTGCGAATCAGTCTGCCTCCAGATGGGTCTATAGCAAAGGGGTATTCATTGTGTCCACAAATTCTAATACCTTGAGTGCTTGATCAGAAGAAATATCTTAGGTGCAAAACCAGATGCTTATTAGACAAGCCCATTACTTGCACTGCAGCAGATAGAAACTCTGGATTGTTGCCATTAGCTTGTGGAATTGAAAGAAAAGTGTAATTTCTCTATATAGGCAGCTTTTTAGCTTTACCTAACTGACATTCTTGGACATTTAGAAGCTATGAGAGAAAACAGGAACCTTTCAACTGATTTATTGGCACTGAGACCCTGGATGTACTCTCTGAAAATGCCTTTTTTTCCTTCTCACTTTGTCTGTAGGTGCTAGTGAATTCTCAGGACTGTGGGAAACAGCTCCTGGAAGTAGTAGATTTGCTGCAGAATCACAACTTGGTTGACTCGCAGATCTCTTCCTATGATGGCAGATTGACACACATCACCCAGAGGACAGCAGAGCTCAGCAAGGACAGCACAGTTAAATCAGAATTGCTTTATGCAAAAGTTCAGATGCTTCGTCAGCTGTACCAGAAACTTACAGCTCAGAGCAAGTCACGGTAGGGCTGCAGTTGTGGCTCTGTTCTTCCTGATTAGGATGCCTTGTTGTCTTTCCCTGGTCTTGAAATTAAAAGCCAAACATGGTTAAGGGAAAAGGGGGTTTTTACCTCGGTATTTATTTAAGGATCCTTAGGTGCACCACTTTGTCCAGGTGGGATGCGCCGAAATCCTCCCCGAAATGCATTGCACCCCAAAATGCCCACACCCGATAGATCGTGTATACAGTTTATAGGCCTTGCAAATGAGCATGTCTATCAAAGAGTCCTCAATGAGAGGCTTGAATGAACCCCCCATGCAAAGAATTCCCCCCTGGATGGGCCTATCTTAGTTTACAGGATGTGTGCTAGAAAGGGCCTTGGTTTCTCAGGATAGCTCAGGGCTTTCTGACCTCCAACTGGAGACCTCCAGGGTGTTTGGCCTCCTGGCTTAACAGAACTGTGGGTCTAAGCTAAGTTATCAGACTTAAGGAATTACAAGTATGTGGGCTAAAAGCACTGAGGATACATAAAAGCAGTATAAAAGGGTATATAAAAGGAGCATAAGAGGGGTATATAAAAAAGGCAAAAATGATCATGGCATCAGCCCAATCCTAACTCTTTAATCAGAAGGCACAGCTTCCCAGAACTTGAAATTTTTTCATTTCTCCGTTTATGAAGACATAACAAAAGCAAATCGAGTGTCATGATTGCAGTTGACTGAAAGGATCACTCACTTTCATAGATGAAAATTAGCTTCATTCCCAGCATTTATTATAACTTGCTTTATGAGAAGTCTGAATAGAAAATGGTTATCTCCTCATCTCCTGCAGAAAGAAGGAAAAGCAATTTTGTTTCTTTTGTCTTATTCCATGAATACATTAGTATATGACAAAGAGGAACTAAAGGAATTCTGGATTTTTAAATTTTACTTTGATTAGTCTACCACTGCTTTCATGGAATTCTAATTCTGACTGTCATACACTGTTTATTTCCTTCAGTAAATCTCAGCTAGAAGAGGCTTTGAAGCTTTTTGAATTCTTCCGTGACTGCAAAGAGGAAGAATCGTGGATCTCTGAGAAATGGAAGCTGGCAAGGATGACAACATTAGGGAAAGATGTCAGCCAGATCACAACCTCCATTCAGAAGAACAAGGTATCGGACTTTGCTGCTGGTGCCTTGTCTTTGTATTAAAGTGAGATTTTAGAGCATCAATGTCTTTCACTTCAGTCACTGCAGCACTTTTAAGAAAGCTGTCAAACTAATCCTTATCTCAAGTGTCATGACCAGAGTCTGGAATTTAAAAAAATGTATAAGATAGGGATTTTTTTCTGAAAGAGGGGAAGGAAGGGGTAGAGAAGGAATAAGCTTCATACTGGGCTAGAAGTGGGACTTCTTGTGAAGACACCGGGCTCCATATAAGCTAACATTTGATGGGCAGAAAAAAAAAGTTGCTAGCTTCCATGTTTCTCACCTTCTTTTCCTGGCCAAGAGAGATGAGTGTAGAGAGAGAGATGGTGAAAAGATAAGACATGGGCCTCTTGGAAATGTATGCATGACAGTAGCAGAGAGTAGGACCCACTCTTTTCTCTTGGCTGGTAGGGAATGAGCTGTGCTCACATGTTTTCTGTCCTTGTGCTAGGCACTTGAAGCAGAGTGCAATTCACACAGGGCCATCTGTGCAGATGTGATGAGGAGGGGCTTGGAGCTCAGCCAAAAGAACCCCATGCACCAGGACGACATTCTGAGGCAGACAGACAACCTCCAGAAGCTGTGGCAGCAGCTCCAAGATGAGGTGGCTGATCGCAAAAGCCGCCTGCAGGCAGCAGCTCTCATCAAACAGGTAAGAGGGCTCTGCTGGGGTGTGTGGTAGGGGGGACACGGATGTGGCTCAGTTCCGCCCCATGCCCCCACAGGGAAGGCAACAGTGGCAGGAAAGCCTTCACCTGCTGGTCTACCAAAAGATCTCTGGCAGTGAAGCCTCAATCCTCTTGCAAGCCAGACAGGCAGGAGATTTGGGCAGCTGGGATTTGCTCTAAAGGTAAAAATGCTAATAGAAATAACTCACATGGCAGTGCTAATGCAGAGCCTTTTTAGAGGGTGGGATCAAGTAGCTGTGTGACATATTTCTAAAATGAAAACAAAATTCCAAAGACCACCAAGAGAAGAAACATGTTGTAAGACTTAGATTGACCATGAACTTCACAAATCCTGCAAAGCATTTGACACTTCCATTCTGACCTATGATTTTATTCCCACAAACATTCATACATCTGCAAATAAGGAATTTGTATAAAAGCAGCATTCTTAAATCATATCACATTATCTCAGGCATTCTTTTTCTCCCCTTCTTAAGATTTTGCTCAGTCTGTTGTTTCCATGAAATGTTTGAACAAAACTGAACAGCTTTTTTCTTGAGAAAGTCTAAATTCTCTTTTCTCTCTATTAAGATTAACACCATTATGGTGTTTTAATTCTTTCTTTGTCCCTCATTACTATGGGTTTTCTTTTTTTTCTGTTGTACCTTTATGCTGCATTTCAAAACTTTGTTTTACTTTTCTACAACCATAGCCAGGCAGACTGCAAATTCTGGAAAAAAAGTAAACTTCTGTTGTAGACCAAGTTCACTGCTTGTTCCTTAAACATTTAGAAAACATCTGTTGGTGTTACATACTGCCTGCCAACATCGTACATTGTGGGTTCCTTTTATTGCTGCTGTTATGCACCATGAAGTCTTAGCTAGTTAGGAGTTTTTAAAGAGCTATATAGGCAATCCTTGAATCTCTTTACTCACTGTGAATTACTCTGTGAATTATCTCCATTGTAAGCATGAAATACATCATGGGTTTAGAGCTACCTTATCCATAGCTTTCACAACAACTGGAAGTAACCTTACAGCTACAGACCTAATGGCGTTTCTCCTTATCCATAATTTTACAAAGAGGAAGGGGCTGGATATGATACTTTCAGGATGAATCCAAGTGTTCTGTTTCCTGTGTTCCTTCAGTACTTTGCTGACATCGATGAAGCAAATTCCTGGCTGCGAGAAAGGCAGCCCCTTCTCGTCAGCAAGGACTATGGCAAAGATGAATCCAGTGCTGAAGCACTGTTGCACCGTCACCTGCGCCTGGAGAAGGAGATTGCAGCCTATTCCTCCGAGATGAGGCGCCTCAAGGAGCAGGCTGACACTGCAGCCCAGCAAGCTCCAGCTGCAGTAAGTAGATGAGGGATTGTGTCACATTGTGTTGAAGAATGTAAATGAAATGGTTTTTCAGTTATTTATTATTTATTTATTTTGCCAAAATAGAATATCCCAAATTAAGTTTTTTATTAGAATTGAGGCAAATTTTTAGGTGACAAAGAAGGTCCTTGTTTGCTCATAGCACACCTAGTTAGCATTCTTTGAAGTGCTAGAAATATTCTCATCCATATTAGTTCCCTCTACTGGTCCTCATAAATACATTCTCAATCTTTATTCTCATAAAATTATTAATTTCAATAATCTTTAAAAACAGACATTTAGTCAAAACATCCTTACAAATTCTTCTGGTACCCTAATGTAGTAAAGAGCTATCCCACAACTCCAGGAGCAACTCATACCATCCCTTATTTTTAAGACATATGAAGTGAAGCCAACTCTGCAGATGCCCCTCTTTTTCACTGACTAGAAAGAGAACTTTTGACTTGAGATAAGCTCATTTAATAACAGAATTCAGGGGAGATGAATAAATGAATGACACATTTCATCACTTGCTTCTTTTAAAGTCTATATTCACTCAATGTTTAGCCCAATAAATCCGAGACCAATGGGCATCACTTGTGGTCTTTCCTTTACCTCATCAATCCAAAAATGTTATTACTTTGCTGCGAAATGTGAAAAAGCGCATGGCCAGATGATGTTGGTGAACAAATAGAAGTATTAATTCGCTAGGGCACTCACAGGTTTTGGAACTGCAAGTGTAAGGTACTAAAGCATCACCACAAAGAGAACCGTGAGCATAGTCAATTGTCTTGCTTTGCTGGCACTTCTAAAAATAAAAAAAGCCCCTACAACCAACCAACTTTGATTTGGACAGAAAATGATAATTTTTACTCAATCAATATATTTTAAAATGAGCTAAATTAAACTACTTCTTTAAACAAAGCCAAAATCTTTTTCAGTTTTTTGATTCATTTTTTCAGAATAGAACAGTGGAAACAGTTTCCAAAAAATACTGGAAATTTTTGGTTTCAAGGGTCAGAATGCTATGACTTGAACTATCAAGTCCAAATTTTCCTTCCATGTGAAATCTTTATCCAAATCAGAAATTTTCATCCAATGATTTTGTTGACGTTTTCTAAACAGATGACAAAGAGGGAAGCCCCAAGTGACTTAAATCAAAAGACAGCTAAGCTACCATTCAGTCGAACCTGGGCAACATCTGAAACTGCATTCACTGGAACCTCAAGTCCAGATGATCATTTTCTTCCAGAGAACATCTGGAAGACCCAAGAAGAAATAGATTCACTTTACGAACATCTACAGAGCATGGCTGAGGTATAATATCCCCTTCTGCTTTGCAGTTCATGAAAAAGTCAAGTCCAAACCAATGCAAATGGAAATTAAGTGCTGTGTTGGCTTCTGCTTTTCAGTTTAATAATGTGCCTCAATCCTGTCTATTCCTGTAGGGCTTCAAGGCTTGAGATTATCACTGAAATGTTATATCAAAACACAATTTAGGTGTGCAAATTTCCCATTTACATTCCAGTAATTTTAATCCAGGAAGAGCAGATTCTTTTGTGTAATCTTCCCCCCCACACACCCCTTAAAGTCTGCTTACTGTAGTTCCTGAGTCACCAGGCTGTCTTGCCTGACACCAGAAAAAATAAACTGTAACCTGCATTTTCAATATGCATTTTCATTCGCACCTGCTCTAATCATGCCCTAAAGACCAATGCTAATATGTTGTATGTGACTTTTACATATTCTAGAGACTACTGCCTTAAGTCTTCAGCCAGCAGCAGCAAATGGCACAGCAGCCGTCCTGCCTGTCCAGGGGTCAAGCACTCTCCAAATTATTCTCTTACGCTTTTAAACCACTGTTGCTCTGGGAAGAAGTATTGTCATCTTAAAACTTCCTGTTCTGTTCTCTTCCAGCAGTGTCTGGGAAAACTACTAAGCTACCACCTGTGTATTGTAGCTTAAATGCAAGGATCTTTTTTCTGTTGCTTCAAATGGTAAGGAGTTATTACAGCAATAGCTAATTCTTCATCTGTTTTACAGAACAGAAAAACGGCTCTGGAGGAGATGATTGGATATTATCGCTTCTGTAGCTCTTGTGAAGAATTTCAGTCATGGATGAGAGATAAAGAGAACATTTTCCGGGCTCTTCAACCTCAAGCAGACAATGTGGAGGTCATGCAGCAGAAATACCAGGTACCCCTTTTTCCTCTTCACAGATGACACCTTTTAAATCAAACTGGCCTTAAGGAGGGAAGATGAAGTTGAGAAATTATGTTTTGAGAGCATTTTCATTAATTTCAACTTAAAAGAGTCATGCATAGATGAGATTTTTCTTTTGTACAGACTGTGCCAAATTACTGAAGCTGATGTGACTCTGTCCCTTTCTTTTCCTATGAACATGGCATCCTGTACAAATATCATGGTACAAAAGGGTTCTTTCTGTGGTTTATCTTACATCACTTAAAAAAGATTACCTAATTATGAAAAAATCCATCAGTGCACTTGCATCCCAGTGGCGTGGGACATACGTGCACAGACGTAGTGTGCACACCACAGAGGTCAGGGGGCTGTAGGGGACTTGTGTGCACAGGTGTGCATGGGGTCAGCAGGCAGGCAAATGGAGAAGCCAACTGTGAAAGTGGGACATGAGTGGATATAAGAGATTATTGAGAATTGTGTCCACAGAAATGGAAAACCCTCAAGTTCTTCTTTCTTGTATTTTTTCGTTTTAGAGATTTTTAACAGAACTGGCTGCAGGCAAAGGCCAGCTGGAAGACATTGAAAACTTAGCTGCTAAATACAGAAAGATCAGTCCCAGCAAATATTTTGAGATCCAGACTTGGATGGAAGAGATCAACATCAGGTAAAAGTGCTACTGATAAGCAGAGGATTGTCTCCTGGGGGCAATTGGAGAGCTGACCATTCATACTCCTTCTAGACGACAGTGCCACCAGCAGGAAAGGGGCAGCCCTCAGCTGGCTGTAGTCCAGCCCTGAGCCGAGTGCCATGTCTCCAGGATTGAGGAGTGCTCCTAGGACCCTGACACCAAGTCACTTAAACTGTAGAAATTTGTGTGTGCCTGTTAAAGCACAATGTGAATTCGTCCATGGGTGATAGTGATGTATTCAGAGTAGCTCTGCAGCACTGCAGCTGATTTGGTTACTTAAGCATCAGGGTGAGGACACACTCGACAAATCTTGAAAGGAACATCAAACGGCGTTTGACTTCACCAAGAGTATTTAGTATCTGTTGTGAATGTATTCCTGGCACCCTGTCACTCAGTGGGCATAGCCACGTCCTGATTTTGACCATGGTTGTTTATTTGCATCATGTTCAGAGTGTCCTGGTCACCTGAGCAGGTCCCCTGGTTTGAGATGGCACTGATACGAACTTTGATGTTGTCAGGGAGTGCTGGTGTTCACCCCTGCCCAGCCCACTTAAGTCCTGATGAAATCTTTATACAAGACTTTTTCTGAACAGAAAACAGATACGGTTCATGTATAACAATGGCTATAAATTTTTATCTGTCTTCAAGATGGCAATGCATGGAAACTCTGAAGGAGGAGAAAGGCTCTGAGCTGATTGGAGTGGCTGATGTGAGGACATTTCTCCAGGACTGTCAGAGCATAGGAGTGCTACTGCAAGACAAGATGGTCCAACTCAGGGATCTGGAACCAGGGAACTTTCCTGCTGGACTGGAGTCAGACAAGCGCAAACTGTACACAATTGAGAGAGAGGTCTTGGTGATAGAGAGGAAAATTGAATACTTGAGGAGTGTTGCAAAATCGTAAGGAATATTCTCTTTGTTTTCACTTTCTTTGCTAGTTCTCTAAGATCATGCTGTAAATTATGGCTATAAAGAGAATGAGTAGCTTTTAAAGTTTCTCTTTCTAGAAACCCAAAGAACTGATTTGCCTGCTGGATTGAGCTGATTTCTCTTGAGTGTGGCTGGGTGACTGAGGAGGTGTTTGTTTCCAGACTTCACTGTTATAGAAGGACGAATACCACAGGATTGTTCAGGGCTCTAAAAATTATTTCTACTAATGTAAATTACCTAGTTCAAAATGTGGAGGTGTCACTTAGGTCATGAAAGAGGGTAATCAGGGAAAGTAGCAGAGAGATGTGTACAGGAGTTCAAATTTGAAATATTAAAGTTTTTTACTTCTTCAAGTTTTCAGTACATTCACAGTGGGAATATGTTGCCTTAGCTGACCTCCTTCTTAATGGAACTGTAAATATCCAAATCCATTCCTTTTAAAGAGTACTGGTTAAAGCTCTAAATAAGTGTTCATATAGTTGAATGTATTTTATTGAAGGATCAAGGACACCAACCCTGCAGAGAGCAGGACCATCACTGAGCAGGTAGAGAACATGGAGAGGCTTCTGGCAAAGCTCAAGCTGGAGATCCAAAAGAAGAGGGACATTCTGCAGTGGGCCCAAAACCAGCAGTCCTTCCTGCAAGACAGCCGTAGGCTCCTACTGTGGGCAGAGGGCATACGGGAGACACTGAGCAGTGAAGAAATGGGTCTGGACGTGGCATCTGCAGAGCAATTGCTGAAGGAACATCAAGACCTGCTGATAGAAATTGGGTCTCAGAATGAAAGGTAGAGAGATTCTGTCAGGGTGGGCAGAGTGGGGTGATATGACAACAGTACTGTGAAAATGAAACATATAAATCATGTCTATAAATGGTCCATGAAAGTGATACCGAAATTTTATTCACATGCAGTTGAACCTTAGTGACAAAGGGAGACTGCAAAACACAAAATCCAGTCAGCTTTTGCGTACTTATCCTGATGGCTGATGGAGGGGGGAGGAGGAGCTGTATGTTTGCAGTAGTAGAATTCCACAAACTCTCCTGACACTCTCAGAAGGTGCCATCTGTACTTTATTCCAGTTTCCCCATTCCTTCTCAGGACTTATTCTTCCATTTGTCATCATTTTCAGTTCTTCTTCTGCGCTGTTACGAATTTCCAGATACTGTTGGCCCTCCTTTCCCTTTTAACATGAAAACCTGCTTATGTGGGCTTTCAGTCCAGATGGGGAAATCTCACTTACTGCCTCCAGCATGTATCCCTGAGCAATAAAACAGCTGCATTTTGTAGTGCATAAAAGGGAGGGAGGGAAACGTGGTGTATGGGCACTGCCAAGAGAGCAAAGAGCTGTGATGAATGAAAATTCATATTCCCTCATGCAATGAGGTCTCATTTTTCTTTTTGACTCTGGGAAGGTTTCTGCAGCTGGAAGAGCTTGGGCACAAAGTAACCCACCAACAACCCAGTAACAGCAGGACCAGAGAGGTCCACCAGACCATGGAGAGGCTTGCCAAGGAGAGCAAAGAGCTGGAGGAAATGTGGGAAAAGCGATGGAAAAAGCTGCAGGATGGCCTGGAATTGCAGAAGTTCAATAGGGAGGGAGACCGTATCAATGCAGCCCTCTCTGGCCACGAGGCCTTTCTCCGGGGGGATGACCTCGGGGTATGTACAGCAGTTGATCTTGTTTTCTCCTACTTCTCCCCATCCGGGGAGTAGCAACAATCTGCTTTATTAGATTGGCTTCTTCACTCTTCTGATCACGGCATTTCCATGCTTGGGAACTAGACTTTCAGGATCTTATTAACATTCTTACGTTCTTACTCATCTTAATGAGAACAAACCTCATTGTCCCTCAAAAAAAAAAAAATTTTAAAACAGCTAGAATTGTGATTTGTTGCTATTTGTACATCATATGTTTTATATAAAATTGATTCATCCATTAAAAAATAAGGCTTCAGCTTGATCATAGTAATTTTTTTCCAAGTAAAAACGTAACCATTTTTTTTAAAAAAAGCTTTTTCTTTCATTAATTTAAGAACATTAAACCTTATGAAGCAAAAAAACAATTGTAGACAATATTAACAAAATCATCAAAAAAGGAGATTGTGGTCTCTCACCACCTCTTACGTTTTCAGCTGAACCCAAAACATCAATACTTTGGGACCAACTGAGTGGAATAAAGTTTTACTAGTTAGTCGCTTGTATTGCACATCCCTAGATGGGCCAGAGTGCTGGCATAAATTTAGAATGCAGATTTTCTTAAAAGCTGGAAATGGAACCGCAGTGGAAACATAGAACAGAGAAACCAGATATGTTACAAATCTGCTGCTTGTTTGTAGCCCTGAACATCCCTGGGCTCATGCACTGTATCTCCTGCCTGAAAGAAGGGGGAAAGTGAGGCCCAAATTTTTTTCACTGGTACAGAAACAATATGAGCAAGAAAAGTCTTGATCAAATTTTCTTTCTCAAATACAGGACCATGTAGATGCTGTTCGAAGCCTGCTGAAGCAGCATCAGGAATTTGAACAACTGCTGATGGCACTGAAGAGACGAGTGGAAGCACTCAATGAAAACGGGGTGAACCTGCTGGAGAGCAGGCATTTCGCATCTCATGTGTGAGTCCAAACCCACTCCTTTTTAAATTTAGCTTTAATAAATGATCCAGTGTGATCAGGGTGAAAGGAAAAACTTCCTCTGAGGAGAAATGAGTTGACTTTCAATCCACAGTCTGATGGACGAGGGGCAAAGGGAGTTTTTTTTCAAAAAAATAGACTACCTGTGCTCTCAGGACAAATAGGCAAAATGGTTTAGGTTAAAAGTAGCATTTGGCAGACCACTAGAATAATTTTTCTTGTATCATAAATTACAGTGATAAAACTTTCTTAAAGTGAACTCATTAGATGCCTACAGAAAAAGAATTCCTTCATTTATCAGTATCGTATATTAGAAATATTGTTTGCTTTTAAGAACTTACTGAAGACTTCACAAACAAAAGGCTTCAGGAGCAGATCCTTTGTGTTTTTGTCAAAGCTGAACTATTACCTGTAATTCCTTTTTCTGTGCTAGAGCCACTAGGATCTAGTAAGTGCAATCCTTTGCAAACAAGAATTAGAAATGGAGGGTTAGAATGGACCTCTTGGATCAGAAGACCATGTTCTTGTGATCATAAGTGATAATGTCTTGAACACTCCCCCCACAAATTTATAAAAATGCCTTGAGATCTGATTTCTTGCCAGCACTTCTACCATTAGAAAGCCATGCCAAAGCCTCATTGCACTTACACCAAAGAGGAAGTCAGTAGTTAATTATAACTGATATAACAATATTATGGAATATTTGGGGCAGAGGGAGGTCGCAGTGTTTCAGTGTATGACTGCAATTCACTAATGTGACACAGCCATACACGAGGAAGATCCAGAGCAGCTGGCAAGCAACACCTGCTCTCCAGGTAAACCCAACAAGGTGATGGGACAGGGCCATATATTACTTCTCCCTGTCGGCAAAGTTGTTGAAACTAGATTATATTTATACCACAGTCATGACTGCAGCATAGGCAAGGGGAACCAATACTAGTACAGCTTTGGACTTCCTGTTTTTCTTGGTAGTATTGAAGAGAGAATGGTCACTCTCCGGAGAAGGTGGGAGCAGCTGATACAAAGCAATGCCAAGAGGAAACAGAGGTTGTTGGATTCCCTACAGCTACAGGTAACTGATATGGCAGATTTGGTCGGGCATCTGTGAATTTTGAGTTTTATCCTTTGTCTTAATATGAGACAAAAACTCAAACTGCTGAGCATTCCTACTGCAGCTTACTTCCTCTTTGGCTTTGGGACAGAGCTTCGTTCTCCAGGGAGTAGGTGATGCACTGGTGATAAAACTTACAAAGCTATAATCATAGCAAAATTTAAAAAAAAAAAAAA
>VYXC01008599.1:316058-376998 GCA_013397175.1 Platysteira castanea | reverse complement strand
TGAGAAATATCAACAGAATATTTTGTCTACTGGTTAAGTTTATTCTGCTCATTACTTATTATTGTTATGGGCCTTCATAACTTAGTACAGTTACTCTAAGCTTTGGCACCAAACTTAGCTTTCTGTGCTAAGATACAAAGTTATATTGGAGGACTGATCCTCTTCTGGTGAAAATACTTTATCAACAATGCAAACCTTCACTGACCATTACAGGCAACAGATTAGTAAATGTGGTAAAAAAGGGACCAAGACATATTACGGTGGCATAAAACTTCATCTGTGGTTGAAGATCATACTTCTTCATTAGTTAAATCAATTTAATCCTGTTTGTCTTCTGTAAGGAGTTTAATCGTGATGCTGCTGAGCTTCTGATATGGATGGAAGAGAAGTACAAGATTGCATCAGATGAATCCTATCGTGATCCAACAAATGTTCTACGCAAACTGAAGTGGCATGAAGCTGCCGAGAAGGAAATGTTGGCTAACGAGGAGCACTTCACAACACTGATAAAGGTGAAGGCAGTTTTGGAGCTAAGTTTTCCATCTTGTACCAAATTCATAGATGCTGAGCTGTTGCTAAAGTGATGCGCTCTGTTTCCCCAGAAAGGAAATCAAATGATTCAAGACAACCACTACGCTGCAGTTTCTGTCCAGAAGAAGATGTCAGAGCTTCAAAAGAACTGGAAGGAATTGTATGGCAAGATGATAGAGCGAGGTGATAAGCTGAGACAAGCTGGACAGCAGGAGCAGCTCATGGAACTGCTGCAGGTAAGGAAGGAACAGAGGGGAGGAATGGTCTAGGAGCCTGGTTCCTCTATTGTGTGGACACCACATAAAAGAGGAGAATATAATCCTGATAAAAGTGGGTTTTAAGGTCTCCATTTTGTCTACAGTCCCAGGAAAGAAACCCCATTATTGTGATATCCAAGCTCACTTCAAAGTTATGAGCATGGTAACAGTGCCAGCAAAGCATCAGGTTGTTGATCTCAGGCTCAGCGCTGCATCTGTGTGGCCATCCTGTACTGGGAGAACAGCCCAAACTCTGTGTGGGTCAGTGCTATGCAAACATCACTGCTTGCCTGGAGGCACTCTGGGGGCCACAGGCACGGCACTGTACTAAGTACATGGTCATCCAGTCAAATTTTATAACAAGAACAATGTGCTGTGAAGCTGTTTTGAGGTCGTTATGAAAGGAACTGCTGTTTTGTTATAGCTACAGTCTGAAGTCTTTGAAGATTGTTTGACTCCTTTATATTATGTTGCTGAAGATGTTTCAAAGAGACTGTTTTCAATGATGTGCTCAGAGATAAGAATACTCCAAAATAATTCACAAAACAAAATATTCCCAGAAGATGTCTCTTAGAGACGTCCAGCCATCTTATTACCAAGAAAGGACAATTGGATTTAAAAATTGTGTCCAGGAGGAAGCTGTCATAGGAGGGAGTTAGTGAAAGAAAATGTTGTTGAAAGGAAAGTATGAATGTGCTGTAATCTTTTCCCGGCAGGATGCCAAAAAGAAGATAGAAAAAATTGAGAAAGTTCTTCAAGAATCCGAGACAGGCCATGATTTGCGTTCCAGCCGTGATCTACTCAAGCAGCACAGACAGCTGGAAAATGAGACACGTGAGCTGGCAGAGAAAATGAATGCCATTGTATCCCATGCAAGGAAAATGGCCACCAATCACTTTGACTCCCAGAGGATTCTGGATGAAACACAGAAATATCTGAAAAGGTACGGTGTCCCTCTGGTTTTTGTCTCCACCTACCTCTTGTGATAAATAGCATTTTTTATGCTACCTTCTAGAAGCTTCTCTTGGTTGATTAAGTTTAACCCATACTCAGGAATGATTTCTCCTCCCAGCTGGAGCACAACTGTGCTTTGATCTGCACATACACAGCTGCCTGTTGTCCCACCTCAACCTCAGTGACTGAACATTGCTCCTTGCCAGCTGCACTCCTCCTCCAACCCCTTTCTTATCCACAGGTCATCCACTGCTTTGGAAGAGGTACAGTGATCCAGCATTCAGTACACCACAGGACAAGCCTAGGACTTTAAAAGTACAAATAATTTTTTTTCTGCTTACATTTAGTGTTATCATATACGTCTGCTTGCCCAAGGTAGCCTTCCATAGAAGGGCTCCTTGTATGTGCAGCCAGTACTAACCATTGAAATTTAATTGCAAAGAAGTGTCCAGTGTTTTGAAATCTTTGTAAAGACATCATAGCCTAATTCACCTGGGCAGAATGAAGATAAAGCTTTGTTTTAACATATATTTAATGGATGACCCCTAGGTTTGAGTCTTTGCAAGCACCTCTTTATGAGAGGCGTAAGCTGCTGGAAGCTGCTGTGGATCTTTATGAGTTCTACCATTATCATGACATGGAACTGAACTGGATCAATGAGCGCTTGCCTATTGCCCATTCCACCAACTGCGGGAAGTCCTTGGATGTGGCTCAAAACCTGTTGCAAAAGCACAAGGTAACTCCTTTAATCAAGTGCATTATAGTATGGTGGCACACTGCACTTCACCTCAGCCTGCAAACCTGCACAGTCAACTCTTCCAATGAGTACGTTCACTGATTCCAGCTCTAACCCAGCTAACCCAGGTTCCCTGGATCGACACAAGTCAGCAGTGTGGTGATGGTTTTCAGAACAAATACAACATTCCTGTAAGAACTGCAAAACTTGTCATATTATGGAGCCATTATTTGTCACATTATATTAATCTGAGAAATTGCGTAACTCCTCCATTAAAAGCAGATAAAAAGCTAGTGTATCTGATACTAAATAGAAAAAAAAGACGAGTTTTCCCTTTGTGGGTTGATCTGAGTTTAATATTTTGACTGTTACATACTCGTTCTATTGTAGTTTTTTGCTTATTGCTTCATTATACATGCAACCTTGAGGTTTGTGCATAGTGGATTTTCTAGGAGAGCATGTAACAGGCACTTTAAAAGTATTTTAAATCTGTACTGCTTTTAAAATGGCTTGAACAAGCTACAGTCATTGTATTTATAAATATAGGTTAATACTGGTTTCTGGGGAGTTTGATTCTTTGTAGCAGTTCCTCACGGCCGGAGGGGCACCTCAGCTGTCCTGCACCACAAGCAATGCTGGGTTTTGCAGCACCTTAACTGCAAGTTTCATGAGAAAGGTTATAAGACCAGTAGGGAGGATTCATGGAGCAGTAGTCCAACAATTTTCATGGTACTGATGACAATTATCTCTCTCTGCATCATCCTCAAGCCTCTTCATCTTCTTGGATATTTTATTTTTCCATCAGCAGCTCTGCACTCTTTTCTGAATCCCCCAGCTTTGTGTCTCATTCTGTGATCCGCTCCATCTCCCAAACCTCCCTGGCTGCTGAACAGGGGAAGGAGCAGAAGCGTGATAAAGGGAGGACACCAGAAGTACTTTGGTGTAGGGAGTTTAAGGAATGTGTGCTGCTTCCTTACGTACCCTTCCCTCCTCTCTCGATGGCAGTACCAAGAGCAGAGCATTATGTGAGTGGGGCTGGCACCAGTGACCGAGGCTGCAGGTGTGGCAGAAATAAGACAGTCCTGGTGTTCACTTGCTGTACTCTGCCCACTGTCACCAGCTGCCAGTTTTGCTTAGGATTAGGAGCACACAATTTACTTGTCCTCACATTTCCTTCCTCTATTCCTTTTTTTTCTTTCGTCTCATTCCCAGGAACTGCAGGCGGAAGTGAATGCTCACAAACAGCAAGTCCAGCGGGTCCTGGATAAAGGAAAGACAATGATTGTAGGCCAGCACCCATCAGCTCAGAAAATAAGTGAGAAATGCCAGGAGCTTGTGACTGCCTGGCAGGGCTTGGAGAAGTCCTGTGAGGAAAGGATGAAGCAGCTGCAGCACTCAGTTGGCTTCCAGGAGGTACAAATTAAAGCAAAGAGCTTACACAGCAGCTTCTTCAGCAAACAAGAGGACCAAAGTGTTAAAGTGAATTAAAAAACCAGCTTTGCTGGGACTGGTATTCCTTCAGCAGCTTGAGGCCAGGCTCATGGGAATGAAGGGCTGGATTGCATAGCTGAATAGAGCCCCCACTCCAGACCTGCTGCCCTACAGGCTTCCCTTGGGTTCTGTACCCATCCCCTGGGGCTGTGCACAGAACACGCATTTCTCCTAGCAGCAGCTCCTTTCTCTGTGTCTTTATACACTCTCAGGCTTTGACTTAATTAAGGTAATGGATCCTGAACTGGCCCTTCATACTGGAGAATTATGACACAGAAATCAAACAAGAGGGGATTTCTTGTGCTATCCGTTGTTTACCTGTTTCAGGCAACAATGTTCCAGGCAGTAAAATGATACTGCAGAACAGATAACATTCATTCACTCTCAGAGCAAGTTAGGGATCTTGACGCTATTCTTTTATATGGGCTTCTGGACCTTCATGCTTAGCCTGTTTAAAAAAAAATTGCATGCAAGTATTTATATTGATAATCCAAATTTTCTGTCACCAGTGGGTCATGTAGGAGTGCAGTTATTCAGATAGCACATGCAGTTTTGTAGACATAAACAACATTTGCACAAAGTTCACAGGCCCAGCTGAAGTATGTTCCCTAGGATATTTGATCATCTGGCCCATATTTCCTCTATCTGTAAAAACACTTTTCAGTACTCTAGACTTAATGAAGCCTGATTCTTACAGTGATTTGAACTTCTCAGGCAGGGGAAGGAGAAATGTAACAGTGATATTATACACTTAGTTCCTGCACTGAAGTCTTCAATCTGTGACCCCTTCATTGTTTTATGGCTTCACAGAGAACAGTGAACTAGATATTTAGTAAAAGGTTGTAGTCAGCCTTACAGTGCACCATCTATTTAGAATTTACTGGGTAAAAAAAATGACATGAGTGTTTTGAAAGTTGAAGTAGAAGCTCATTTGTTTTCTCTTTAACTCATAGTTTTTAATGAATACTTCAGACCTGGAGGCTTGGATAGCAGAAAAATATCCACTTGTGACAAGCAAGGACTATGGTAAAGACGAAGATGGAACACTGAAACTCATCAAGAAACATAAGGTATTTCTCTGCTTAAATTCTGTAGACTAGCCTGATCTTTTGGTCTCTCTGCAGTCATAACATTTTTTGTCTCATTGGTAGTTGAGTGCCCAGCCATCTACAAGGTATTTTGCATTGATATATGTCTATATAGGGATAGACTGATAGAAGAGATCAGTGCAGTTTACTAACATGTTTGGAAAAATGTAGTTTGGGGAAAAAGGAGGATGGTGAATATTCTTATATTTTTCTGAGGCCAAAACTGACTATCTGCTTTTCACTTTCAACAGATGCATGCAGAAGCCTTATATTTTTTTTCCTAAAATCAAAGATACAGATAAAGTATTAATCCAGGAATAATTTTCTCTACCTAATATTCCATCAGAAAGTTTCATCAATTGATGAAAATAATAAAACAATTAATTAATCTAATTTGTTTAAATTTCTGTACATTTTTTTTTTTTTAATGTTGCTAGAAAATAGTCTAAAATTAATCAAGTCTTGGAAATGTCACATCCTTCCCAAAAGTATTTCTCTTTCAGTGGCTCAATCACCACACCCTAGGCTGTTCACAAATAGTGGGTATCTTGGGCAACTGACTCTCAATTCACTGTTTTTCTTTGTCAGGCACTGGAGCACGAGATTGCAATTTACCAAGATTTGTTGAAAGAACTGAGTGAAAGTGCCCAAACTCTTCCTCTTGTGGGCTCCATCCAGTATATTGAGGTTGATGCACCAAAGGAACAAGTTCATTCAAGACTCCAGGAGTTACAGGGGCTGGCAGCAGCAAGGTAGAAACTAGAACTGCCCCTCGGATCCTAGATTACATTCAAAGCCCATTGAAATCAATAAGGGTTATCTCCAGTTACTTCACTGGAATTTATGTTCATTATACTGTCAATAATTTTTTAATTATAGTTATAATGTTGTTGTTATTAGTACTTATAATTTTATAATTAAATTATATTCATTATCTCTTCTTTTTTCAATTTTATTTAGGAAATTGCTTGTTTCTATATTATATTCTGTGCATTTATGAGCTTCTCATTTTACTAAGCAAGATCTCTACATTTTATTCAAGGAGTTTTGCTACATATTAAGAATTTGATACCTACAAATTTCTTCTTTGCTTTTAATCATCCTCCTGTAAAGTAACTTGAGGTGACAGATTCTGTCTCACATTTGTGGTATTTAGAATCCGCTATCAATAGGAAAACAATATTTTTAGAAGATTTCCTTAATGCTACTTGAAAATTACTTTATTTTTACATATCATAAAGGAGCCAATAATGGATACACTTATTTAGGTGCCCAGTGACTGTGCTAGCATGGGAAGGCTTTTATTCTTGAATGAATAATTCTTGAATGAATAAATATTCTTGAATGAATGAACGGATTTCACTTTCTTTCAATAATTATTACAGCAAGATGCTTACAACAAGACATTTGGCTTGTACAGAGGGTTTTAACACTTCCAGTTTGTTGTCAAAAAGGAAAAAATGTCTGAACAACTTTGATTTTTTCCCCACAAAAATTTCACTCAGAAAAGGAATGGGGCTCTGCAAGCAGAGTAACAAATAAATTAATCTGAATACTAGAATAATTAAGCCTAAAGAAAATGCTGGTGTTTTACCTTTCATTTTTATTCTTGTTTATAGTTGAAAAAGTAAAACCATGAATAGAAAGTCCTGTGAATGAAAAGTTCAGAAAAAGAAATAATCTAGAAATATTAAAACATTTGCATGTGTTGAACACAGAAATGTTTTGTTTTCAATCTTTCTAAATGTTAAGCTGGGTCTTGTGGTGCCTTATTGATGCTCTGGTTTGTACCTCTGATCTGCCTTCTCTTTTGCCTGGACTCTTAACAGGTTGCAAATGAACATCTGTTATTCAGACTGGGAAGCCAGATTCTTCTTTCCTGGAATATTTGCACAATGGCCAGGCAGTGCCAGCAGATGGAAAATTGATTTGCTTGAAAATTGATTACAGGAAGCCCTGTAATGTCTGGCTGAATCATAAAATAATCTAGACCATCTGAAATATGTAACAGGTTGCAGCAATTCTGCCAAACAGGCAATATGAGCAGAATTACAGCAAAAGGCTTTCATAGCATCTGCTTTCCTGATGCACCACTCTCGGAAAGATTTCCTTCTCATTTTCATAAGCAATTCAATTATCTTTAGAAAGAGAGATCAGGACAGACCTGGGAAAAAGATAAAGGGTATTCCTTTTCACAGGAAGAAAAAAAAAGGCAAAAACAACAAAACAAACCCCAACTGAAATCGAAAACAGAACAGGGCAAGAGCTGATAGGCACAGTGCTCTTCTGGGAAACCCAGCTAATGAGATGAGCATGACCTGGCTGACAGTTCTCATCCTACAGTCATAATTTCCAATTTTGAGAAATAATCAGCTCTTTCGTTAAAGGGAATGAGTCTTGATGATGAGAGGTTTTGGGGATTCATTGGAAGAAATTTACTGATTGCCCTTCTCTTATATTGCTTTGGGCTTATTATATTATCTTGTCTCCTTCCCCCAACAGAGGGAAGAAGCTCGATGAAACTCTTGTCTTGCATGAGTTTCTACGAGAATATGAAGATCTGGAGGACTGGATCACGCAGCAGAAACAAACAGCCAGCTCTGAAGACTATGGAAATGATTATGAACATGTCTTGGTGGGTTTTTTTTAGTAACAGATCAAAAATCAAATGAATTGCATGTAGTGAGACTGTAAACAGATACTAGGGTTGTCCTTGAATACGTAAAAGACAAAATAAGGAATAAGTATAAATAACTGGAAGATGGGAAGAGGAAAGGATGAAGAGTGGGTGGGAAGGATTGAAGAACAGGCAGCACTGCATCCTGTTATCATGAGGGCTGAGGTGTCTGAAACAACTGCATGGTAAAATGTCTACACCTTCAGAAAGCAAATCTTTTCTATTTTTAATAAGCAGATATTTCAGGATGGTATCCATTTAGGATTTCTTTTTTAATTGTGATTGCTGACGTACAGACATCTCTAGGTATATCTTTTCACATGGCACAGAAACCAAGCTAATGTCAGCCTGTTAGAAATCAATAGACATTCAGAATCTTCATTTCCATAATTTATTTCGAAATACCTTGTGTCCTAAACCTTAAACTCAGACTACTTTATCCATTTACAGTACTGAATACATATTTGCATTCATTAGGTAAAAGCACATACTTTAATACTTGAAATTCATTGTACATAGAATGTTTGTTTCTATCCCTAGTAATAATGTTTCTGCCTCCCATCTGCATCACAAACCTCATGTTTTGCTAAGACTTTGAAACTCCTCATGGTCTTTGAAGGTAGAATCCAATCATGTTCTGCAGTTTCTCCATCTCTAAGTATTATCAACTTATTACCTGTTTTTTGGCTGTGCTCTGATAGATGAGCAGGTGTGTTTGGAAAAAGAGAGCACTCAAAAGGATTTTTTCTGTTATTCTTGTTTTCCCTTCAAAAGCAACTTTGTGCCAAATATGACACATTCCGACACCAGTTGGAAGCAGCTGGGAAAAGAGTTGTAGCTTTCCAGCAGCTGGCAGACAACTTGCTGAACCAAGGGTATTCTGAGTCCTGGGAAATTCGGCAGATGCAGAAACAACTAAGGTAGGAGCCTTCTGTTAGCTCTAAAATGCTTTGTTCTTTCATTTGCTCTCGAGGAGGAGGAAGTAACAAGAAACTAGAAAAGGATAAGTCATGTCCTCCTAATTCTCTAATTGCAGACTATGTGGTTTGCTCGCTGATACTGGCAGAGTTGCTGCCAGCCTCATTTAAAAATAAACATATCTACTTGCTGTTTTGGCTTCTTGTAAATTGCTTTGGAGGTGCTTTACAAGTAAGGATGAGTGAACTTCCTTTTGCCCTTTGAAACAGGATCACCAGCTGAAAGACTGAGAGTTTAGATGCTTTTTATTGCTTCTTATTTTTGAGTTTGAATGCCATGGCTGTTCTGCAGAATAACATCAGAATGCTCTGATGTTCTTAGTTCTGGCATCAGTCCAAACTGGCCCAAAGGAGAAGTGTGTTTGCAGTCAGTTGTGGTCACCACCAAGTCATACAGTTACTAAGCTATTAGAAAGTGTCCAAAGGAGGGCCATGAGGATGGTGCAGGGCCTGGAGGGGAAGCCATACGAGGCGTGGCTGAGGTCATTTGGTCTGTTCAGCCTGGAGAAGAGGAGACTGAGGGCAGACCTCATTGCAGTCTGCAACTTCTTTATGAGCAGAAGAGGAGGAGCAGACACCAATCTGTGGTGACCAGTGGCATCACCACTCTGTGGTGACCAGTGACAGGACCAAGGGAATGGCCTGAAGTTGTGTCAGGGGAGGTTTAAGTTGGATATCAGGAAAAGGTTCTTCACCCAGAGGGTGGCTGGGCACTGGAACAGGCTCCGCAGGGAAGTGGTCACAGCACCACGACTGACAGAGTTCAAGAAGTGTTTGGACAAGGCTCTCAGATGCGTGGTGTGATTCTTGGGGTGTCCTGTGCAGGGCCGAGAGTTGGACTTCAATGATCCTTGTGGGTCTTTCCAACTCAGGATATTCTGTGATTCTATGACTCAGTCCTCCAAGTACTGCATATAAAACCTGAAAAGTGCAATTGAGAGGGAAACTCTTAAATAAGAGTTTCTTTAAGTTTCTGGAGCAGACAGGAGGACAGAGTAGGGTGAGAGACATGCTGCCATTCAGAGAATCACCCCAACAGGATTTAATGGCAGGAATGAGAAACAAAGCAATAAGAGGTTTTGTTTTCACTCCTTCTTCAGACTGTTGGTCTCTTTTATTCCTAGTTTAATGTTTTACATGGTTCTTTTCCCCATCCTACCTTGAAGGAACTCTTGGGAAGAGCTGTTAGAAATGACCAGATTACGAGGTGAGCGGCTGAGAGATGCTGAGGCAATTCACAAGTGTTACCAAGATCTGACAGATGCTCTGGCCCATATTGAGGTAAAAATTAATGGGAAAATCTCATATAATGCAAAATTCATTTCAGCTTTTTTTAATGGAATATTGTTATGATTCTCAGCTGACTTTGAAAAAATTCTCAGCGAGAAGCCAGTGTGGTTACTAATAGCATTAAAAAAACCCCTGGGTAATCCTTAGACTCTTGACTGGTTACCTTAGGAGAACCATTGGTGAAACCAGGTGGAGCTGGAGTTGCTGATCTGTGGGAAAAGCTGAGAAGATCAGGGCTTGAACTGAGCTGGCTCACAGTGCAATGCATACAGTAATGTTGTTCGCAGTCATCAGGCCTAAGAAACTACTGCCTTACCGTGGTGGTTCTTTGCACACTCTGGTAGTTTTATGTGTGCTGAAGAGCTGCCCTGTGAAAAAGGCATTTGTTTGGATAACAGTGACCATTAGCCTGGAAGGCTGTCAGGCAGTCATGTGATCTGGTGGGAAAAGCTGGGCCAAAATTCTTTTCCTCTCATTCCAAGGCCCAGTACTGGCAGTAATCTCAAACAGTCCCAGTGTGAAAACTGCGGGGAGGAGTCCCCCCAAAAAATCTTCAGCCTTCTGTTTTATCTGAACATCCCGAAGAATTTCACAGAGAAACCACATCCTTGCTGTAATGAGAGGTGTGGTTTCCCTAATGCAGATATTTACAGGAGGCAACGATCCAAGGGGTTCCACTGTTTGCAAGGCAATAGGGCTTTGTTTAGTTACATGTAATGGATTTTCTACTTGTTTGTGCTGGCAGAGGCTGCCCTATTCAACCATGTTATTCCTGTTTTCTTTCCCTGCCATGAATAGAATATCAAACATAATATTTCACCGTATACCAGCTGGGATTTTCAGAACCTGGTGCCTATTTAACTTCAATGATGAAGCAGTTAATGCTGAGACAGTGACAAATAAGGGTTCAGAAACGCTTCACAGACCAGCTCTTGGTTTATCCCCGTGCTTAGTTTGGTCCAGGCAACCACTACACCCTTCTGGTATTGCATGTTGTTGATATCTCCACAGCAGTGAGGGAGAGCAGTCATCTCGTCCACCCCTTCCTGTGCACCCTGGTCAGAAGTCTAGCAGGGAAAGCCCATTCTCATAGGAACATTGTACTAGAAGACCTTGCTTCAGTCACCAACTCCAATGCCACCACAATATAGGCAACTACAATATGCATCTCCTTTTATAGCCCTTCACCAAGACGCATTGTTGGTATCCCAAGCTGGCCTGTGATTCTGTTGCAGAAATGCACTTCTCCAGTGGTTAGAAATGTTCTAATGCTAATTTTCTCTAAATTGACCTGGAATGAGTTTCTAATAATTTTATTCTAGCCAAAGTGCTGTTCTCCAGCTGAAATGCCTTTTCTTTTTGCATGCATTTCCAGTGCATGTCTGGGTAACAACTAAATCCCTTCAGAACCTTTGTTGAATTAAAAATTTTGTAAGTTTCCATTTATGTAATGGTCCTTCCATTTCTCTCATCTTTACAGTAATCTTTCTTGTGCATCTATAACTAAAATTTTATCTAAAGGTGGTTCACAGGAAGACCAGCTGTATTTCAAAGAATGGGCTGAAACTGTTGCATGTTAATGCTGCTTTTAAGAATTCACTGTCACTGCAGTACCTATTCAAGATTGAGTCCCAACACAAAGCCTCTAAGACATTTTCTTGTATGGTCTGATCACAGAAAGACACAAACCTTCATTTCTAACTGTCCATTGGAATCGTTTAACCGTTTAGATATTTAGAAGTGAGTTACTAGGAGAGATTTTTCTGCCTTCCTTTTACCTATCATAGTTGAGTAACTCAGAATGTCCTCAAGTGTGCAGTATGAGTTACAGTACCCAAAATTATTAATGTAGGCTGGTAGCAAGTTTTGCTTGGAAGTAGGAAAGAAACAAAGCTTTCTCTAATTTCATCCTTCTAGGAGAAGTCCAAAAGTATTCCAGATGATGTTGCTAAGGACATGAGAGGTGTGCAAACCCAGCTCCGGAATCATGTGGCCTTGGAGCACGAGCTCTCTGGGAATGAGCAGCAGGTAATGATAGTCACTTGTGGTCTTCAATGTGCAGCCAAAGTTCAAGTTTCCAAGATAAGCATAATAATAATTTGGTACTGTGAACCAAATTATTACTATCTCTCACAGAAAGCCTGGAAACCTCTAGGGATTTTCCTCGGTTTTCTGGAGGTTTTCATATATTTAAGGTCTGATGGCAATAAAAAAGTAGGTAATTAAAACTTCTGAAATAAGGCACATACTGTAATAACTACTGACTATTGAAGTGATTCATAGGGATATTTTTGATCATGATTTGAAATGCAGGATTATGCCAGGCTTTATGATATGCTTATCATCTTCTTCAAAGTGTTCCAAGTAATTACAAGGAAAAATGCAGAAGCAGAGAAAATGAATATTGATAAAAATTGGACTGTGAGAAAGAAGGATAGGCGTCGCAACACAAATATGTAAAAATTTTAGCTCATGAGAACAACTGTCTTGTGTATGGGAGGCTTGATTGTCTTCAGTAAGACCAATAAACCTAGTATGAGTTTTCTTCACTGCTTTGTTTAATACATGTAATAGTATACAACCGTAGATACAGTAAAAAACATGACATGACTTATACTGAGATTACTGAAGTAGTTATCCCAGTATTACGTGTCAGTGGCCTCACATATTTTGGCCTTGGGGCAGTAACATTAGAATTGATCCCATCATCTGCTTGTTAGTTTTAAAGGTTGAAAAGCGTGAGACAGGCATGAAGAGAATGTAGTCACAGTTAAGCTATGTGGTCAATGAGGGAAAAAAAAGAATGTTTGGCTATTTCTTGCATTATAATAGCAATTATAATACTACTTGCATTATTCATATCATAAAGGATATAGTAAAAAGGGAAAACGAAATCTGCCTCTGAAAAATCACTGTTGTGATGAGCTTTGGCAAACACTGGATGTCACTATTACTTCATAGAACAGAAATGAGAGAAGTCTTTGTTTAATATGAGAAAAATTGAGTGAGAAAATGTTGCTTGAATTGTGTTTTCATGTTCAGAAAACATAGCCCTTATCAGAACTTTTGTAATATTAGCAGGACCTGAGTGACACTCTCCTTACCCTCTTCTTTCACCCCTATATACAGCTGCAGGAGCTGATCCACTCTGCAGATCAGGTGCTGCCCCACTGCTCCAAGAAGAAGGTGGAAGACCTGAAGGCAAAGCAGCAGGCAATAGTGACCAACTGGAAGGCCCTGAAGTCCAAAGTGGAAGGGCGCAGGAGACTCCTGGAACAAGCCTACAAGCTTTACGAGTTTCAGGCACATGTAAGCCCTTCTGCCCTCTGTCCCTCACTACTCAGGGGAACGTTGCCGGCAGTGGGTATGAATCCAAGGTGCACTTCCAGCTGCAAAAATCTGCAGGAGCTCTGTGTCATCAGTCAAGCATTTAGTACTTGTAGATATTTAGAAAGGTCTTACAGGACAAGGATCTTTTTTATAGGATAAGGGTTTTTTAGCTTCTGTAAGAATGGAAGCTTACATCCAGATGTGTAAGGAATAATTGTCAGTTTTCAGAAGTGGTCACTGCTTCGCAGGAGTAGCAGTAATCTTTTCAAAGGCTTGTAATTTCCACTGAGTAAGAGTGACAAAAAGAGACGTTACTCTCCCATTTATAATGCATAAAACTTTGTTCTCTCTCTCAGGGCATGCAATAACCCTTGATTAACTTAATTCATGAAATGTATCGAATACAGCTCACGGGTTTTTGCACTAACCTCTCAAGTTGCTCAAACAGTGACACGGGTATATCAGCATAACTTCATAATCAGCAATGCACAGTAGCTTTGTCTCCAAAGAACTCAGCAGGTCACTGAGCTGTGATTTGCCATGGAATACTTGGCAAATGTCAGTAGTCTCAGTGAAGGCACTTGAGCTACACCCCTGCAAATCAGTAGATATTGCTGCAAGCACTGCAGGTGCTAAACCAGCAAGAGTGTCCCTTTATATCATGAAAGGAGCTGCTAATGTATATTTCTAGAATACATTTATGTTTTTTTATTCTTGAACTGTTCCAGGTGTAACTATTACGTTAATTCAGGATACCTCTGGTTTTTCACATTTTGTTTCCATTTTTAGTGGGAAGCAAAGAGTGTCTAGAGTATGTTCACCCGGAAAAAACTCTTTGCAAGTTTGTCTTAGGATTGTGATCTGGGATCAAGACCACAAGAGGGTGTATGTGGTTCTTTCTTTTAGCATGAGAAGCATCTGCACATTCGATTAATCCACTTTAAGTCTGTTATAAGTGTTTAAATCAGCATTACCTGTCATATTTTATAAAAAAATATACTCTATAGTTAGAAATAAAGGAAGTTTATGACAGTTTGGGGCTTTTGAGGATTTGCTTGGTTTGTCTTTTAACTGTTACAAGTTCCATTATCATGTGCGGAACTGTTGATGGGGAAAATTAGCGTGATTCTACTGATGCAGGTGAAAAGTTAATTTGCCCACTGTCTGTCTAACAGTCTCGAGGACTAATAGGAAGAACAAGGCAAACTTTTAGAATGTATTCTTCTATCATAGATTCTTGAAGTCTTAAGTCTGGAGGCATCTTCATCAGGACGTGGATCTTGGTGGATTTAGCCATTAAAATGTAGTCACTCAGACTTCACTTCTTTATTGATTTACTTCATAACTTACATCATAAATTTAGTTTTTGACTTCAGATAGAAAATGTCAAGTTGTCCCCATCCTGTGGGAGTATTATTCTAATTTTTATCGATGGAATGATATAAAACACCTTTGGTTTGAATTTTGTCCGAAATATGTGATGCATCCTGTGATCCGAATGACAAATCTATAGCTCGTTTCTCACTCTGCCAGTGTGTCCTTTGATCTTCATGACTCTCAACATCATAAAAGAAAAGGACAAAGCCAGGTGGCTGTACTCTCAGTGACGTGTCTAGATGGGACTATGCCTCAGGCAACTCCCTGTTCCTTTGATGTTGGTCTGATGGCAAAAAGTATTCCCAATCCTCTCAATTTTCACCACCTTTCCCAACAATTCCTGAAGAAGTGAAGAGCTGGTTCTGCAATTTGGTAAGCCTGTCTTTCTGCCCAGATGGGACAAGGCAGGATCGTGCAGCCATGGCTAATAACTGCAAGAATTTCAGTGACTCTAGGGTAGGTTAGAGCAACTCTGCTGCAGAATATCACCCAAACTGCTGAATGCAAAGAGGCACCTTTGCTACCTTTCCTCTTCAGCTGTGCCAAGAGGCGCGCAAACTTAGTCACAGCTGTTCAGAGCACTTTTTTTATTATATTGTTCATATGCAGTCCGCAGGGCGTTTTCATTTAAAAATTATGCACAGATTAAGTGAAACAAACAAACAAAAAAATCGATTTCCATAAAATGAGAATTCTGCACAATCATCTAGTGTATCTCCTTACACCCCATCCAGTACAATTTTAACCAAATAGCAGAGCTGGGCCTCACTGACAACGCACAGTACAGCAGAGGGCTTCAAAGCTTCCATGGAACTTTGTCAAGGAAGATGAGTGTAGACACAGACTCAAAGTATTTCTGAATGATCTGAGGCTCTTATTCTGAAGTTTGTGCTAGGATCTGCATGATTTCAGTCAGGCTTTGCTTAGGAGTTTCCTGCAGACTGATGCCTAGTCTATCCTTAAATATTGCTGGCAGTGGCAGCCCAGTAACCTCTTACTGGCTCTTGACTTGTTCCATTGCATTAAATATCCTGAGGTTTATGGATTTTTTCCTAATCTCAGGGAGTTTTAGACATTTGCAGTGCCAAGTGCAATGTCAGTGTCTACAGTGACATCCAGCTGTGTGAATGAATTAGTTCTACAAATCAAAATGATGCCAACACGTGCACTACATGGGCCCCTTTAAATGGACCACAGTCTTTTTCAAGAATCATTCAGTATCTGTGTTCACTGGCTTTAAAAAGCAGTATCTTGGCTTTAAAACCTATACTCAGGACTCCAAACTGGCCAGTTTCAATTTTGTGGTGCTTTTCTGAATTTTTTTCCTGGCTGTCTTTACAAGGTTTTGATGATATGAACAAAAATCTATGGGTAAAGTGGAGCAGCCAAGAATCTATCTCCATTGCGTAGTTTCCTTCAGTGGAAAAGCCAGCAACCATTTAAAAGAGAAAATTTTTAGTTTTCTGCAGTAAATGAGAAAAGCTACTATAAATAATAGTCTTTAAAAATACATTTTAAAAACCTGAAAGACCATTAACTACCTCAAAATTGAATCAACTAATCCAAACATAGTTAAACTATAACGAAACTTAATCATCGTATATAATCCCTTGTCTACCCCTCCCAGTCCCAGTTTTTACCAGGAGCAAAACTCCTACTGCAGATTCAAAAAAGATGCCTAAAGTAAGCGGTTATTGAAGGTGTAGAATCAAATGAAGGAATAGACATACAGAGAACATAAAATTATTTTTTCTTGCACAATTTTCTTCAATCACAGTTAGAAAATAATCCTCAGGGATTTGTTTTAGAATTTTCTTGCTCATAATTGGTTCAGCAGAATGCTCCAGACATGTTAAGTTATTGCAAACATATTTACTCGTTCATCAGATTTTGAAAGTAAACTAGCATGACATGCTTGTTCCTCCCAATCTCAGTCCTATAGTTCTACAAACCAAGAGCTGAATATGTATACCCGATATGCTTATGCAATTCTTTCTGACCTGTGATTTACCCTTTTCCCACTTCTATTAGAGAGCATTTTTTTCACCTGAAAATTCTCACTTTCATTTTCAAATATGTGCATAACCTAATTTTCAAATAGACTTGTATTAGACAAAGCTTTCACAGAAAAGTAGGATGATACTGGTTTATCCCATGAAGGAATAACATCAGAATATACTTAAGGAAAGGTGGATTGAAGGGCAATAAATTATATCATGCTGTCACTGATGTGATATGTCAGTTTGGTTACAATTATGATATTACAAACCACGTAACACAGTATAGACATTCCTCCAGTTGTGTTATCTACCCTTATAAAGTTCATAGAAGTACTCTAAGCACTGATGAAATATTTTATTTCTTATCTATGACTTTATTACCTATTATTCACTTGAAGAGTCAGCCAATGGTTTTCCTGCCTGCTAACCTAAGCTTGAGCCCTAATCTCCTTTTTCATATTATACTGGGTTCCAGGTGTGGGACTATTTCTTATGGACAGCCGAAATAATAAGGGAAATGAGAGCCAAGGAGACTATTCGGGACATCTCTACCAGCAGCCTGAGACTCACCCAGCATCAGCAGCTACTGGCAGAGATGGAAGCACGAGAGGAGAAGTACAGTCATGTGGTACAGCTAGGACAGTCCCTCTTGCAAGATGAGGAAATGCCATCAAAAGAGGTAATTGAAACTCCTCTGACTGCAGTCATACCTGTTCAGCTACTGGACCCCAATGTTACTATGATTCTATATTGTCTCACACTGTGAGATAAGAAAACGTGTACACTCACTGGGCCATAGGCATGACCGACATTTGCCTCAGTGCATTACCTAGCTTGGGCACAGAAACATCTGTTCCATTTCCTACTTCAGCAGTAGATGTGTGCAGGCATCTCCTGAAGGTCCCCTGCAGCAGAGCTGGACTTACTCAAGAAGTTCACCATGTTCTGAGCAATGGAGTCAATTGTACCAACTTCCCAAACTGGATTTTCACACGAATGCTACACTTGATATTACAGTGGTGTACCCACACCAGAACAGTCTGGACAAAAACCTGTCAACCAAAGAATGAAAACACTCAAACATATGAGAGAGTTTAAAGTTTGATTGAAACATTTTCTGTAGTAAAAAATTACACTAGTAAAATATACTCCCTGGAAATTAAAGATTTAAGTCAAAATGTCAGTTTACTCAAGACAAATAGCATCTAGAATTCTCACGGCATTTATTTCTTTTCCAGTACCTACCAGTTCATTTCTCCCCTGACAATTCATTAACATTTCTCCTGAATATCTTCAGAAAAATGCAGAGTTCTTGCAAGTTACTCTGCCATCTCACCAAGCTATTTCCTGAAAATCTGCTGAATATTGCACTGTATGACTATGGTAACTAGAAATCTTGCTGACTATAAAGTCCTTTGCCTGTAGAAAAAAGGTAGGAAAAATCATTTATAGAAGGCATGTGGTATACAATGTTTGAAAGCTGAAATTATATGAAGTCTAACCTTGTGGCATGTATTCACTGACTAGAAGAATATGCTATGTTGATAATTTTTATTTTAATATCTGTCACATGAAAATTTGAAGTGCTATAATAGCACACAATGTTTAATGATAATGAAGAATTAGGATCTGATTCTAGAAGTCACACTTGAGAAACAGTTACCTTTCTTTGCTCTTGGTTTGGACTGCTGTATATGCTGTAAGAAGCACTTCTCCATTGCTGAAATGAGGCACCTCTGATTATCTCTCTGACCAAACAGTAGTGTTAGAACTTGTTCTACTTTTTTTCTGTTTAATAATTTTGTTGCAATTTAAAGAGATTATCCACCACTCCACTTAATCCTTTCTCCTCTCAACTTACCCATATCCATGGGATATAAAGATCAACACGAGTTTTTAACTGGAAATTTTGTTCAGATTCAGCAGAAGCTACAGGATTTGTTGGAAGAGAAGAAAAATGTATACAATGCATGGAGACAGAAGAAAGAGTGGCTGGAGAAAATACACCAAGAACAAATGTTCTACAAAGATTGGGATCACCTTGACATGCTCCTCAACTCACAGGAGGTGAGCAAATTATAAACTCAAAATAAGCAGTTATACTCTTCAAGCATGTAAACTCTCTCAAGCTGAAAAGCTGTTCACCTACAGCTTGAAATCCTCATGTCTGTGTACAGACAAGACAGTCTCCTTTGTTGGTATTGTTCATGTTGTGGTATCACTTGGAGACTGTAGTGATGTACAGGATGCTCTCCATTCTCATGGGACTTAGGTGTGGAACAGAAACAAATAGATGAACCTTACCTAAAAGACAATTCGCTGCAAATAAACGTAAGAGGGAACATATGAGAGTCACAACAGAAGAGGGAGACAAGAGTCCAATATTAGTTCACTTTATAAACAGATCTCAGCATGCCAGCTGCTTAAACACTGGCAAATTTTGTAGGCTTCAAAGAGAAAGGAAATGGTAAAGAGGGTTTGAAGGGAGTTTACTTTGCAGGTGTTGCTGGAATTCTCACCTCAAGCTGAGAGTTACGCTGGGAAAATGCAGCTAGTGGAAAATGGATGTTGGCAGTGTGAGGAAAAGACAGGAAAGCGAATTGACTTCTCAGTTCTGCAAGGGCATTGATAGGAGTGTGTAGAACAACAGTGAAAGAGTTTGTAAGGAGTATTAATTTCTGTTTGATGCACTTGAGAAAAACAAGCTAGTGAAATAGGCCCTCTCATGAAAAAAGAGGACAGATATAATTAATGCAAAGATACAGAAGGATGTTCTTTTTATCATCATTTTGCAGCTCTTGAAATAGATTGTTTTTTTCACCATTATTGAATTATCTTTTGTCTTTCTTGCACCCTCTTTGATTCATGTAACTATTTTAAAAGGTTCCAGTTCGAGGTCTGGCACTTGCTATTACAGAACAGAGCGCAGTCACTCTGCAAATTCATGAATTGATAGATTGTTGCAATTGTGCTGAGACTTGGCATGCAAACCACATCAGTGGGTTGCAGGCTGCCAAACTGAAGGATTGACGCAGCGCTGGAGGAGGTTGCACCTCTGGGTCATTTTTCATTAAGGAAAATAATCCTTAATTCTCCAAGACCACTGACAGCAAAATATAATGGCTCTTAGTCTGTGCTGTGCTCTGTTTTCCACCAGCACTTTGCCATGGCACTAAATCCTTTTGGAAACTGACTCTGAGCTGTGCCATGCAGTGATACTTAACCCTTTGTGGCACATGGACCTGGAGCTTCCTGCTGCTCCTTCCTTGAAGGAAATGCATGTCTGCATAATTCCTTATAATTGGTTCTTTTGGCAAGTGTGACCGGCATTCTGAAGTTTGTGACATGAAACAAAGAGTTTTACCCAGGTTCAGGTTTCTGAAATAAAATATTACATAGTTCTGCCCAGTATTTGTTGCTTATATGGCAAATGACATGATTTGCATTATATCTATCTCAATTCCCTGCCAAGCAGTGGTACATCATTATTAAGCTCCTGCATAGGAGCTTATCAGGGAAAATTGAAACTCTACAAAAGTTTGGCCACTGTATTTTTTCTCTTTTTATTTAATTGATACCAGCCAACACACAAAGGCACTATCACTATGGTATCTGTTTGCTCTGTGTAATGCAGAGGTAAATGTGTAGGAAGCTGCTGTGGGTAGGTGATTTTTTTGCCCCTCAGTTGTGATTACTGGTTGCAAAAGTCTGGATTACTTAATATATAAAATATTAATGCACCTGAGGTTTCTGGTACGGCCACAGCACACTCTACAAGTAAACAGCACTTCATATTACTTCTTTGTTCAGATGAACTTGCCATTGCCTTAGGCTGTGACATAGACTGCCACAAAATGGGTGGGTGTTCATCACAGGCTAGGTAAATTCTCCTGGTGGGATCAGAAACCAGAAGCTTCTTCAGCCAAAGCAAAGCCTGAGAATGAAGATTGTGACCTTGAGGACCACAAAGCGCAGCTCTGTTATCAGAACCTTTTTCCCATGGTATCCTCTCTATGAACTTCCAAGGAGTCTGGAACTCAGTTTTCCTCCCTGACACTAAACATCCAGAAGGTGGAACTTTTACTATCCAGTAAAACGTGGATACTCAGCTGTCCCTTCCAACAGCCCTTCACACAGACAACACCTTACAGTCAAGCTGTCTTTTGCAGCTGCCACCATCTGCTGTAGATCAGAATAAACAATCTGACAGTGGAGTGAGGTTCCTTAGTCACCACTTGTATTTCACTTCTCTGCAGTTGAAGAACACTTGGAAGAGAAATCCATTCCTTTTGGATTGAACTCTGTTATATGGAGTTAAATGTGGCTGCATAGTGATGCAGAGCAGCAGGATGATAGGAAAGCAGTTCTTTCAAACAAGTTTTTCAAAAAACTCAGCCAAGGCATCAGCTGAAGACTCTCAAACCATTTTCCCAATGGGAATTTCATCATTTGCTGCTTTCAGAAAGGACAAAAGGAAACACACATTCAAAAAGCATTCCTATCAGGCAAACAAATAGAAGCAATGTCTCCACCCTTTGAGTTTCTTCTGACTTTTGAGTCAAGGCTCAGTTACATGCATTTCACTTCTTATGTCTGCAAAATGTCTGTGTAAGAAAGCGTGTCATAATTTTTCAATGCTATATTGCCAGTACTTCATGTGCCACAGACCAGAAGCAAGAAGAAGGGGAAGGAAGAAGGTAACAGAGGAGTATTTTAAACTAAGAACTACTACTGAGAATTGCTCTTTCATTCGCTGCCTGTGCCACTGTGACAGGTTTGACTTTAAGCCAGCATCTTATATTACATCCAAGTTACTTAAGCCTTCAAAGGATTTCTGCAGAATATCATCTACCGTTGTTCTGTGCTAAAGAAAATAAAGCAGATGTGAAGTTAATTAGGCAGACATCTATCTTTTTAATTTTTTTTACGAATTCAGTTGTGCCATCAAATGGAACTTCTGTAGGAATCTCTTCTAAGACCTGCAAACTGAGATCTCATCATCCAGAGTGCAGACAATTAACAACTAAAAAAGGGAAAGAAGGAAAAAAATAATTTTTGCTTTGAGCAGAAACTGTGTCCAGAACTCTCTGCTCTGTTCTGATCTTTTCACAGCAGCAGATCCATTGCTAAGGTTAACTGCTTTTCTTTTTTCACAGATGAAATAACAGCGAGTTCGCAGGCTGTCTCTGGCAGGCACTTTTGGCTCCCTCCTACTCTGTCTGCAGTCTCACTGTCAGAACACTCAGGGAGCAGAGCCGTATGCTCCGTAATTTATCTTTCAGCCCATCCCACACTCATATTGCTTTGCAGACATGACAAGAGGTGGTAGCAGTTTTAGAAGAGCTGAGATTTTTTTATTTTGAATGTGGATTTTTTTGGTTCATTTTTTTTTTCCGGGAGAATGTTTATTCATCTCTCATTCCTTTGCTTCAGAGGAAGAATGGAAATTTTCAGTGCCAAAGGAAAAAGGATTAGGACTTGGTTTTAAGCACAGGGGGAAAGGCAAGCTTCTGTGGCTTTGAATTTTGCATCATTTAGGAATAAGCTTCAGAATGTCATACAGGGACCATCGCTGCAAACCTTCATCTGCAAACTATGTCTCCACTGTGGAAGTGCTGCTTTCTTCCTGTAGAACGAGCCCACCTCCTCATTTTGAATCTGCTGTGCGGGGCAGGCCTTTTCGAAAGATGCCAGCAGCAGCTTGGCATCCTCCCACTGGTCAGTCAGTTGCAGAGCTTGCTCCTGGAAATGCCATCTCACCACCCAGCAGTGTGTCTTACTGCTCAAGGCTAGATGTCATCCTGGCACACACAGACCAGAGGAAAGGTTTTGGGAGCGCTAGTCACTGTGTCAGTCCTGATGAGACATCCACGTGTTCCAGTGCTTGCAAGGATCCTTGGGGCCACGGATATGAGAGGTCTGGCAATCAGTCAACATCTGCATCTTACAAGCAATATTCAAAAAGAGAAAAAAGTGTTAATTGTATTTCCTCTGGAAAAAGTGATCCCTTGAAGCTTGCTCTATCTTTGCCCTCAGATGTTCTTTCCTGCAAAGCTCCATCAAGCTGGACATCACGCCTAGACGTTGATCTGTCTGCTATTCCAGCTGCTTCTATGCTCCACAGCAAAAATCTGCATGCATCCCTGGAACCCTGTGATTCACTGCCATCCCGACAAGGCTCTAGCCAGTGCAATGTCCAAATGTCAGACCTCCACACTTCAATGAAGCTTTACATTTCAACGTGCAGCTTGACAATAAAGCCTTTTCGAGCAGGTTCCCATGGAAGCAGTCATGCTCATTCAAGTCTGCTCATGCCGCAATTAGACGAGGTGCCTGGAACTCCATCTGGTCTTCCAACACGATCCCAGAAACAAAATCAAGGTTTTCCTTCAGCTGGGTCTCCAGCCCTTCAAATCACAAGATTTCATGTGACTTCCTCGAGGTATCCTGGCCTTCCCCAGCAAACCTTATCCAGAGATGTATGGCTGTCCCCAGCTGTGCTGACTGGAAGAGAAAATTCAGCTAGTGGGAATGAGGTCATGAGCAAGGATTTAAGTCCAGAGCTGATTGTCTTTCAGAATTATCCCTCATCTAGGCCAGAGTTTAGGAAGACTCCATGTGATGGTCTAACACCTGCTCACCACAAGGTTTCCAAAATCACCCTGATACTTGCCACCCCTTGGACTGCTATGCCTATCCAGGTGGTAAGAGAATTTAGAAGAAGCCCAAATCCAACAGTCTTTATCAAAACACGTGATTCAGATAGAGCTGGTCCACCCTTTCACCCTGTGGAGATTGGAGCTGGCCTCTCTCTATCGGTGAACCAAGTTTGTTGCCCAGGATTGCTTTCTAGTCATTGGACAAGATCTGTTTTGAGACCTGCCCAGGAAGCGTGCACTGTGAAAAGTGTTTGCCCTGACAACCTTTTGACAAACATACCAGCTCACACGACAGCTTCAACTCACAGAGACACAGAGGGCCCAGGGTGTCCATCCATTGCCGTCAACATCGCATCCTTTGGATCTGGGAGGAGAGTGGTGAAGATCTGCATTCCATTCTAGGAACATTCGCAAACAGAAGATCTAAGCTGTGTTTAATCAAGCCATGTGGATTTCTTTTTGTATGCATCTTGCCATGTTTCAACACCCTAGAGATGATTAGGAGACAATGAGAAAACTACTTGTGTTCTGCTGTGTCTGAGGCTGTAGCTACAGCTTGATCCATCCTGAGTGAAGATAAGGACTCTGCTCTGATCAAACACTCAACAAGAGCTGCATTTGAACCATTAGAATGGTGTTGGCAACACAGCGTGCAAGTGCTTGCGGACTTTGCATGATTGGGCCATAGTGCTCAGCGCTTTGAAGATTCAAGACTTCAGAGCCGAAAACTGGGTTTCTTCTCTGCTAGGTTGGACTTGATAATCTCAAAGCTCTTTTCCAGTCTAGTCAGTTCTGTGATTCTGTGATTCCGTAGTCAGTCTGGGACGTGGAAAAAATCCTCTAGTTCTTTTCTGTTTCACTGTTTTCATTTTCCTAGTTGTCAGATTATGCTATATTTCTAAATGGTTAATTCCTGGTTTTGTAACTTTAAAAGTAAGGCTCGTTTTCAAAATCCAAAGTATTTAAGTATGTAGGAAAAAATCACTTTTTTCCCCTCTTAGAAAAGGAGAGGTACCACCCTTTCCTGAGGGAAACAAAGGGAATTTAATGTCCACAGAACATCAAATTTGGATATCCTAGCAAAGTTTCTAGCAGTGAATTTCAGAGGAATTTAGTCTGCTTTCAGAAAAATGTTTCATAAGTAAATACTTAAATGATGATGTTGTATGGGTGTGAGATTCTAGTTTAACACCTAATACTTACAGGGTAGGGATTAAGACTGCGAATTTTGAAGGAGGAAATAAGTGTGAGAAAGGAACCACAGCAGTTATTGGAAAAACACCAGTTTTATCTCTGTTTTTTTCCCATATACATTTCCAATATCAGATAACTGTATTCTTATGCCAAGGAGAAGCATGCAGTGGGGGGAGGGAAGGAAATTGTAAATACATTAAACATTAGAGTTTTGCATATAGACGATGAGGACAGATGACAATAATATGTGTCAGTATGACAGAAAAAAGTCTGTTTTCTTTTTATAAACAACTTCAGTGTGTTTTATTCCTCTTGTGGTTATAGTATGATACCTTCATATAACTTTTGCTGAAATGAAGCACAGTAAAACATTTTTGTGAACCTTATATAGTCATGGTATCAAGAACATTTACTTACTTTGCTAAAGAAAATTTCGGATTATTTTCATTAATTCTATTTAGTGTTTACTTTTATCAGAATTAAGTCAAATTGAACCTTATTCTTCTCTGTCTTGGCAGGTAGTTTGAACTTGATTACATGCTTTAAGTGAAAACTGGGAATAATTCAGGCTTTTAGTACATGGTTAGAGCAGAAAAAAATTTTGTGGAGTTCCAGCAATCTCAGCAGCAGGCTCATGGCAGGCAGTGAGGGGCAAAATCTCTTGGATTTTGTTATACTTTGATGTGGAGCTTGTTATATTGTGAAGAGCAAAAGCAGAAGAAGGAAGTGGATTTGCACAAATACCTAAAATATACTTTATTGTAGAGAAATAAAAACTACTCTTCTTGGAATATAATTGCTTTTGGGGCTGTGTCATTTTCCAGTGCATATAAATGTGAGGTTGTGGCATCCAGAGTGCATAGTTGTGATAATGACTAAAATGTTTCATTCAGGATTTCTCCAAAAGCTAGAGTTGGCAGATACTGTCACATAACTGTGTATATAGTATTGGTTTATTTTAAATGATATTTTAAGTGGACTTTGCTTTTAATTCTACATTAACCTGTATGAAAGAGGTCTTTCTGGCAAAAACTATGCAATGAACTCAGAAATGAGGAAAAACTCCAGTTCAGTAGGGTTAAAACCTCTGCTTCTATGCTTTACATTGTTAATAACCTGAAAATTTATTCCAGAAAATCTCAGAAATCTCAAAACTTGTTTTGTGGTTTCGAGCATCTTTGGAAGTCTTCACTTAAAAACAAATCTGTTTTATAGTGAGGGGCCAAGTCTTTTGTGCTTTTTGTGGCTGAATATTAAATTTCCAATGATTGGCCATGATTCCTAATAGAAACAAACCTGAAAGAAAGTTTATACCTGCTGTGCTCTGTGGGAGACCCTGGTGGGTTACCTGAGGAGAGTTATGCAGTGTTTTGTATTTGAAATCAATGTGTCTCGTTCAAAGCAGGAGTTAGGAGGCCTGTCTAAAAATATGCCAAAAAGTGATGTAATTGGCAACAGGCCAGCATTGTGGCATGGGAGCCAATTTTTATTCTGCTTTTCAGACTGGTATAACAAATGCTTAAATGAAAAAGATGTTGTGGTTCTGATCATAGCAATGGCTGTCGTAAGATTTCTGTGTAAAAGAAAAATGGAAAATTTTTACCTCAGCAGCTCTCCAGGCAGCAGCACTGTTGGTGCTACAGGGGCTGCTCTCCTCTGAGCACCTTGCCATTGCCTCCCCTGAAACATAGGTAGCCACTTCCCTTTTGCAGTAATTTGCTTTCCAAGCACCAGTTTTCCTACTCGGTGTCTAAACTTTGGTTGCCAAGAGCATTTGCACTGAATTCTACTTGGAGGACTTGATCCAAAGCTTTCAGTAGTCAGGAGGACTGTTTCCCACTACTGTACCACCCAAAGGGGTTGAGCTTTGAATGCCCAGAGTCATTTGTGTTTGGTGGATTTCAGTGGGAGCAAGGCACTGAGCTCTCCAGTGGCAGCTGCTTATGAATCACCACGCCACGCCCCTGCTCTCAGATGTCTCTGTTCTCTTTCTGTAAAGAAAATAACCATCTTTACCAGTAGATGTCCCTTGCCTTTTTCTTCCGTCAGAGATATATGAGCAGGAAAACTAATAGCTGACCCTTTCTTCAGGTATCAGTTTCACTGCTAGGAGTTACTAAATAAAAGTCCTGGAGGTAATTCTTTTTTTGACCAGAAATGGTAGATAAACCACAAAATATATCAAGAAGCTACAGTATTTTTAAAGCAGTGTTTAATAAAAATGCAGCATGTGGCTCTATGTCTCCATACCCCAAACAGCAGTGGGCTAGATTCAGCTGATAACTTTTTATTTCTGTGTTAACAGCAGTGGTGTAAATATAGATGATAATTATAAGTGATTTAATAAAGCATTACAGTTAGACAGACTTGGAGCCCACACATTTTTCTTCAAAAGAGCAAACTAAATCCAATAACACTCTAAAAAATATATCTCTCATAATTTCATACACTGGATGAGTAGGATAGATCAAAGGATTAAAGTTTGAATGATGAAGTATCTGCCTTCTGGTGGGGATTGTGTGTAGCACAGAGGCATAGCGGAGGCATTAATCTATTTCTTCAGACATTCTGGTGATTTTTGGGCTAGACTTACTGTAAACTTAGGCCTGTTGTGCAGTGGCCTTTCTCTCATCTTGACAGCGATTACTATGATGGGAATGGATTAGCATAGAGCAGTTTGAAAATCTGGCCTGGGCATGATATTTATCTGTGCATTTTTCTGCATATGCAAAATATTCACTCCCCAGAAATGGGCCAGAACATCAGATCAAGTCTGGCTATCAGTCCTTTTATCCATAGCCACCAAGGAGGGTTGAGTGGTGGCAGCAGTAAAAAAAGTCCATCAAGCAGCTGAAGATCAGAGCAAGTTGGTGGCTGAAATGTGGGGTCTGCCCAAGGCAATCAGGGCAGGATCAGTGCAGCTCAAGGCAGCTCAGGAGGGACTGATGTCCAGGGCTGAGCCTCAGAGAGATTCCCAGATGGAAGCAGGGGTCTATCCAGGGCCTGTCAGTGCAGTCAGACCCTGACAAGTAGGTGTGGATTACCATGCACAGGGGCTCACACTTGGGAAGCCTCTCAGAGAGATTCCCAGATGGAAGCAGGGGTCTATCCAGGGCCTGTCAGTGCAGTCAGACCCTGACAAGTAGGTGTGGATTACCATGCACAGGGGCTCACACTTGGGAAGCCTCTCAGAGAGATTCCCAGATGGAAGCAGGGGTCTATCCAGGGCCTGTCAGTGCAGTCAGACCCTGACAAGTAGGTGTGGATTACCATGCACAGGGGCTCACACTTGGGAAGCCTCTCCTGCAGAAGATGCCCTGTGGGGTTAAACAGTTGTCCAATACTTCTGTGCAGAGAATGAACATCATGACTGGTTTTCTAAAGTAGCTGCCAAAGAATATCTTTTCCCTTTTATAAAAAACACTCTGTAAGACTGCTACAGGGCTGTGATATTTTGCAAAGCAAGAGTGATCTCTCCAGATGCTTTTTTTCCTGTGCATATCTATGGCGTAAAGGCAGAGACTTATCCATGTCCTTTACTAGCCCTTTTCCGTAACATTTAGCAGTTGTGTTGTTTCACTGATTCTGTTCAGTTTCTTTCCTGCCTATTAATTCTTTCACACTATATCATTGATCTCAAATTCCTCTTCCATCTTTGCTAACTGCGCTTTACACAGGCAAAGTTACTGATTGGAATTTCTCATCCTTGTCCAAATACTTGTGATTCCATGAGCTCACAAAATGGGTTACACATTACACACTGCTGATAAATGCAATCCCTCACAGCAGTCTGATTTCCCAAAGTCTGTCCAGTCATTGTCACTTCAGTGTGAACCTTATCCATGGATAGTCTTTGCTCATATCCCATCAGAGCCTGTAATTGAGGATTTTATTCTTCTATTGTCTCATCACTGAAAAAGAAAAAAGCCTGTGGGCAATTACATCCAATGAAAAAGAATAAATTCCTGCCAACCTGCAGAAAAGCATAGTTTTTTCTTGATAATAGATAACTATATTCTTTATTCTTTGTCATATGACAAAACTGAGTATAACAGAATGTATGGGACAAGTAATTGGGCAGTCATTTTTTTTAACACCAGAACAGAGTTAGGGAACACTGCAATGCCTTTGAGACATGTGTGAATTAGTTGGAAAATGTGCACACTTGCACAGTGTTAAAAGGTGCAGGGGTCAGATTCCTTAAAATTGCATTTGTTATTTTAGACTAAAATCTTTCTGCATCAGAGACTGGCGGAACAAACAGTGAATAAAATTAATGTGGGCAAGTTGGAATGATGGCCTGAAAAAATAACAGATGTAATGTAATGCACTTGGTACAGGTGCAAGCTATGACATTTTTTCAGGAACAATCAGCTGCATAAGTACAGGATGGGGACAAGCTGGTCTGACAGCAGTTCTTCTGAAAAGTTCCTGGAAGCTCACAGTAGATTGCAAGGTGAATTTGAGTTCATGGTATTGTATAAAAGATAAGCACTATATGCAGGTGCATGCTGAAGATCACAGTTTAAAAGGCATTCTGCTGTCTTCACAACCTTCATGCTGGCAGTCTTACTGCTAATTGCCACTTGTTACATCAAGTCTCAAAATAAGTGGAAATGGAGAAAACCCAGAGGGGAGCAATAAGAATAATCAGAATCAAAAAGGCACAGCTGTTGTGGAGTGATTGATCAGATCCCTGTCGTTTTAACCTAGAGAAGACAGAAATCCCAGTATGCAAAAAACTACAAACACATACAAGGCTGAAGCAAACGTAAAAGGAATGATCTCCTGAGTGTGATGAAGAGGGCAGTACATGACAGGATGTACTGCTAGCCATGCATTTTCAGGCTAGATATTTGGAAAATCATGGTAATGGCTGAGGTAATAAAGCACTGGAGTAAGTTGCTCAGGCAGGCTGCAAAGTGTCTGTTATGGGAACTCTTCTAAGAAGGAATCATGGACATCTGTCAGACGTGACAGTGATCTTGCTTGGGATTACAAGGATATCTTAGACCTCTGAAATTCACTGCCTTGTGACTTAGTAATTGTGGTAAGGACTGACAGGTCACTTTCCTTAGCTAGACCTGTTAATGCTCATCTTTCTTGCTCAAGGCCATGGACTTCTACTAATTAATTTCCAGTTTCAGTTGCCTCCTGTTCCCTTTCTTCCCTCTCAAGTGTACTCTCAGCAGCAGAGTTAATACCTCTTCTCCTATTTATGAATCAAGATTATGGGATAATTAATTCACTGAGAAAAATAATAAACTTTTTTTTATAGGTTTATTTGAAAAGCAGTGACCTCGGAAGGTCTGTAGATGAAGTAGAGCAACTGATAAGGAAACATGAGGCTTTTGAGAAGCTTCTGGCATCACAGGATGAGAAGGTAAAAAAATCAACAACAAATATCTTACCAGCTAGAATTCTATGAGCTAAAATTATATATATACTTTTTTGATATGGTAACACATTGACTTGGTGACAGGCGTGAAATGCCTGATATGCCTGATATGCTTGAAGCAAAGATAAGAAGGGGAAGCTTAGGGAAATAGGATGCAGAGCACTGGAGAACAACTGTCAAAACACTCCATGCCCAAGTCCTGCCTGTATTGTCTTGCAAGAGATAGGAAAACCACTCAGCAAGCAGAACAGTGGGACTTACAAGAAGAAATATTTAAAGCAGGCCATATTGTGTTATGGATATCAGAAATTTCTGCTTTTTTCATTTAAAAAACAGTGACTTTTAAAACAAGTAAAATAGAGTAGGTATTTTACAAAATGCAGTGGGTATTTTGACATTAAAAAAATTGCCAAAGTGCTTAAATATGCATTTGGTATACAGTGGCTGTACCAAATGGGCAGCCTCTCTGCACCTTTGGAATGGAGACTGAATTGCTCACCTGCATGTAAAGGAATCTGCCTGGCTGGTGGCCACTGCTCTAACTCACCCAGGCTAGCACTAAACTTAAACCTGGGACTGTGCCTGGGTTCCCCAGAAGGAATCAACTCCCAGAACTCCTGCCAGCTCCCTGCCAGTCTAATGGCTCATTTTGAGAGCTACATTCCAACACCTGGTTTCCCGAAAGCAATAAAATCTGAGCACTCGTGGGTGTCATGCTTGCTCCATGACTCCTTGCACTGGATAATCAGTGGCATAAGCACTCCGGGAGCTACAACTTGAATTCATTCATGTAGCCAGGATGCACCATAGAGCCCAATGACAGTAATATCTTAGATGTAACATAGTACAGGGTGAGAGGGGAATGCTGGTTAACTTGTCCCTGCTATTCTTGGTTCATCACAGAAAATTATCTATGGAAAGGAGCTTGATTTTGTTTCTTTCACACTAGTTGGAAGCATAAAAGTAATTTCAGATCTATTGCCTCCTCAGATGATGTCTCTTCAAGAACAGGCAAGCAGGTTGGAAAAGGCTGATGGACTGGAAAGGCAAAAGATTCAGGACAAACTGAATGTCATTTATGGGAGGAAGCAGCAGATTAAGGATCTATCCCAGGGCAGGAGAGAGAAGCTGCAGACTGCCCTTCTTCTGGCACTTTTCCACCAGAACTTGGAAGAGGTAAGAGGGTTTTAGACTGGGATGGGGAGGTAAAGCAGAGTAACTGCCTAGCTCTATTGGATGAAGTGCTCACTCTTGCCAGACATTATTAGGTGGATGGGTATAGCAGCTCCTGCCATGTTCATGCAAAAGGATGCTCCAGTGCCATTCCTGTTCCTGTACTATTGTTGTGGCATTGTGCCCATTACAGCCACTTTACTCATCAAAAGCGCTACTAAAATAAAACAGTTGAAAGGAAAACTGCAAGCTACTACGTATTTTTCCTTTGGTGGGAAAGAAGATATATTTCAAATCAGGGTGAACGCAAAGCGGAAAACATTTTGGCCTGGGCACCAAACGTCATTAGTGGATGTTCACTGAAGGCTGTGGCTTGTGGATGTTCACACTGCTGTGGCTCGGCCTCTGCAGAACATGCTGGTCTCTGTTTGTCTCCTGTTCTGGCCTTAGTCTTGTAACTGAGTAGCTCTGCTCTGTCACTACTGTTGGAAAGACAAACTAGGTCAGCCTTTCAAAGGGCAGCACCACATGTGTGACTGAGAACTGCGCTGGCACAAACACGAGCACACAGACCCAGGGGCACGTTTTCAAGCACTCTTGCTGGTATGGTATCCACCCCTTCTGCTGCCGGGTCTCATGGAATGTCCTCAATGGTTTAAGGAAATCTGCATGTGTTGGTCACCTCCCAGCCCATGAAAAAGATATGTGTCCTGACACAGGTCAAATTATGATTGTCACCAAAGGAGAATGAATGCCTGTAACACAACTGCTGCTGACGCCAAATATTTCGGATTATTTTCCTTTTTTTTTTTTTTTTAAATATTTGGAACTCCTCACCACTCCAAAATAGTCAGATATTTAAATACTCTCTTCTTTGGCTACATTACAAACCCAGAACTACTTTTTTTTCTTTTTCTTTTTCTTTTTCTTTTTCTTTTTCTTTTTCTTTTTCGTTTTCGTTTTCGTTTTCTTTTTCTTTTTCTTTTTCTTTTTCTTTTTCTTTTTCTTTTTCTTTTTCTTTGATTATTTATACACTCAAATATTAATTTGAATTGTTGGGTTATACTTTCACTATCACATGATAGGAAAGTAATGAAAATCCACCAGTAATGGCCTGTCCCCATTTTGGACTAGCCGAGGGGAGTGGAAGGACTGGATGGTGCATTGCACAGGGCTTATAATTTCAGAAGAGCAGTGTACCTCTGACAGAAAATTCACAGGACTGCCAAAATCCTCTTGGTACAGAAACTGTCAGTGTCTGAGAGAAACAATCAACCCATTAGGTAGGAATACTTACGCATTTCTTTCCATCTCTCTGTAATTGTCAAGTCAGTGCTTGGGCTGGGGTCCCCCTTCATGCTTGAATCACACACACTTAAAGCAGAAGATTTGGCCCTCCATAGTGAGGAACATTTCCCTCTTCTCATCCACTTTCTCCACATAAATTCAGCCAAGAATTCATTGGGGAGTTTTTGCTCTTAAGTTACATGCTCATTTACCTCACCAATCTAGAATCATTGCCTACTGCTATAGAATGTGAATGTCACCAAGGAATTAAGAAAACAAAAATCTTACAGTAATATCTTTCTTTTTCTTTGTTGGAAAGATGGAATGTTTAATTTGATTTTAATTATATTCTGGGTGTGTACAAGTTCATGTGTGAGCATGATTCCCACAGAAATGTTAAAATCCAAGATGAGTTTTGAGTTTAGCTGTGAAATCAATTAGGTCATTGCTTATTCTTACTTATTAAAAGAACAAGACCCATAGCCCCTGAAAACTCTCTATCCTGCAAGCATATTAAGTAATTTCTATTGAGCAAACAGAATTTTTTGTGTCAGCAGAAATTGGTGATCACTGTCATCATTAAAATTCTCCTAGTTACTCTCTAAAAGCAATTACATAGAGAACTCCACACACTAGTACAATGACCCACAATGACTAACTCAAGAGATGACACACAGTTTACAAAATGAGACTCGTCCTTGTACAGTGGAAATATGGTGCTTTTGTCTCACTCAAAGAACTGAGACAGACTTACGGACTACCCTATTGCCAAGAAGTCTGTAGCTCAGTGTTAATGTGGAAGGCAAATGTGCAAGTTGCTACTTCGAAATGAGAGTATTTAAATTATTGCAGAGGGAATATTATAAAGTTAAAAGTTTTGACTTCTAAAGCTGGCTCTGAGTTTTAACACTGATTCTGAAACTTGCTCATCATAGTAGTAGTACTTCCTTTCCCTTTACATAAGAATAAAAAACCATTTACATCTTTATCTTAGGAGAGTGAGAGAATTAGTTATCATCTCTAGATGTCTGGAGTGGGCACATCCCTTTATAAGCTTTATACTTCTGTTATTAAAACCCAGTGTGATTTACAAACAGTTTGTGCTCACGAGGTTACAGTAACTCATAGTTTGAAAATGTAAATTTCTAAATTGGTAGCGCCCACATTTTTTGTGATTCCCATAGAATTAAGTCTGGTCTTGTGCCTATACTGAGCATAACACTAGTCTTACTGTTGTCTTCAATGAAGTGAAAATGCCTGTCCAGACAACCATTAAATCTTTCCATAGAAAGATCTTGGGAAAACGGATGAGCTTTGCTTCACATCTGAATGTGGGCACGAGGCCAGGAGAAGGATCCCTCACTCTCTAGAGCCATCCTAAACAAGCCTTAAAATAAACCAAGACACTAAGAGTGCAGATGTTCAGTCTGTCATTAAAGCCACAGCTTCTAATTAAGAAGCAGGTGAGAAATCGACCTTGAAGTGGCTTTATCCCCGGGGTTGGTTTGTTTCTCATTCTAACTGTATGGATGAGCCTCCCATTCAAATGAAGGGTCACTTAAGTGACACTGAAGCAGTAATGTGTGGCTGGGAGAAGGCCATGGAGGAGGGTGTTGGAAGTGAAAGCAGCAGGTGACAGTGTGTAGTCCTGGGCAAGTTTGACATGGCCTGTTTGAGTCTCTAACTGTGCTTTGGAGGGAAACAGTTTCTGGAGAGCACGCTGCTAGTGAAAGCTATTTCTGCTATTGTTTATAGAATCTCAGCAGCTGAAACAACATTTCAAATCATTAATTAACAGAGAAAAATCCTCCAGCTGACAAGTCTTGTGTGCATGTAGTTCACAGTTCCACAAGGACAGCCAAGATATTTTGAAACGAATAAAGCCGCCCTTCAATTTTCAGATCTTGAGTTGTCAAAACATTACATTACTTCAGTGCTCTAAGGACAACAGGATCAGTTACAACATTATGTCAAGTGTTCAGTTCCCAGTGTTTTGATGGATAGAAAATATTTCCTTCACTGCTAAGGGCTACAGTTCAGCAGAACTTAAATAAAATGGTGGAAAATTTGCTATCCTTTTCTTCATTTTATTCTGCATAATTTTAAATCCCCTAAAAAATATTCTCCTAAGAGAAACACGTAACTTTTGCTTTGTTAGCACTCATAAATCATCTGCTTTTCTGAATCTAATATTCCTGACCAGACCATTTTGAATTTTATGTAGGATAAAAGCAAATACAGTTGTATTTCCTTTCAAATAATCTGACTAGTGCTTGGGCCCCCTTAGTAAATCTTTATTTGCTTTGCCTTTTCCATTTAGCTCTCACAACACCACTGACATGAGGAAATGTTAGTGCTGTTTTATAGGTGAGGGACTGAATTCTAAAGAATCTTTACCCAGTTTGCAGGTGGGTCAATGGCAGAGATACCAGATGAAACTCAGAGCCCTAAAGCCTCAGACTCAGTGGTCATAATTTCATTTTAAATGTATGCCATGTTAAGGCTCAAGGATTCGCTGTATATAATCTAAAATTTTGTACAATCTGTTTATGCCTTGTGATAAAATCTGAGGTATTCAAGGAGTTTTTCATTACTCCTGTGGTCAGTTTCAGAAAATTAGTTTCTGTCCCACCTGCTTTTAACAATGTAGAGTAAGTTCAGAAGCTGGAGAGCCACCTCAGCTGTCAGGTCCCACTCAATCTCTCCAGCCCAGGCACAGACACTGGCACAGAGCAGTGACAGATGCTGGGAGGAGGCCCCAGGATCCCAGGTAGTTGTTGTGCTAACTCGGGTGCCTGTCGCTGCTGCAGGCAGAAGACTGGATCAGTGAGCGCATGCAGAAGCTGGAGGATCCTTCCATACAAGACCCCAGCAATCTGCAGGACAAGATGAAGCTGCTGCAGAAACATCAGGTCTTTGAGGCAGAGATTCTAGCAAATGAAGAAATCATCACAGCTGTTAATAAGGTAACCCTCTCACTCTGTTAGTGTTTTTAGAGATTATTACTGCTCATCCAAAGAAGGACAGATTGATGAAATGTAAAGGAAGAGTAGCTTGGTCATTGCTTTTGCATCAATTTTCCTACTGGTGTGACAGGAACACAGTTGTTTTGCCATGGAAATGAAATGCTGTTATTTACAACAGGGAGATACTTTAATTGCTCCATCCAAGGAGCTTCCATCTTTCCTTATAGCCTAAATAGGAAAATATGCACTGACTTCTTCCTTGCCTGACATGATTACTCCCACAAAAGACAAATAGGATTTCATGCCCAATTTGTGAACGTTCTTGTTGGAACTGGGTGAATCATATAGCCAAAGGGGACAGTCATCTGTAATACTCAGTGCTCCCATTCCATGAAATCTCCTTCTTGGCAGGGACATATTCAAATCCCAGTGTTCTATGTGTCTAAATTCCCTCCAGATGTAAAAGCTTTCCAGCTGGCTTTATCATTTGGGTTATAAGAATTTATATAAGTAATCTATTGTTCAATCCAGGTTAGGAAGGTGAAAGACTCCTCCTAGGAAGGTCATGCATCATGGTAATCCCATTAAAACTTAGTGGCAACTTTATTTTTCTAATGTATTCTTCTGAATGTGAAGAAAGGAGAAGCCCTGGTATCAAAAGGCCACCCAAAATCAGGAGACATCCGTCGCCAAGTCCGCATGCTTCAGGAGCACTGGGAGAAGTTGAAGAGAGCTGTTGCTGTTCGTGGAAAGATGCTGGAGGATAGTCGGGACTTCCTAGAATTTCTTCAGAAGGTGGACCAGGTGGAAGCCTGGATCAGGGAGAAGGCAAGTAGATTTTAGTATTTAACCCAAGCAGCACACTAAAGAGTTGCTATTTAGCAACAACATTCCGATAAATGTGTCATCTTCCAGAGTATTTGCTTAGTGATTTTTGTCTGGAAGAATCATGACATGTTCTACAAATAATATGAAAGGAATGACTGAACAAATTCAGTGGAGTCTGTCCGTACCAGAGTCAGTTGGGCAGTATTATCACATCTTCTCATGTAAACTGTGCACATGAAGAGTTTGTGATTATTTGTGGCCATCTCACGTGTCTCTGCTGAGATAGAAATGAAAGCAGATTAGAATGGAAGAGACTTGACAAATCTGGTAACTGGCTTTCACTCTCACTGTATATCAAATCTGAAAGTTTCTCTTTGTAGGAGTGAAGGAAGAATCACTTTCATTCAAAGGTTGCTTCCATAGCCAGCAATAAATCAAAAAGGGAGTTGGGACTAAGTCTCATAATTATCTGAAGATCAGAAGAGACTATTTCAGAAGCTGTAGGTCTGTGATTTATAGACACATCACAGAACTTATCGCATCAGGGTAAGCATTAGGAGTTGCTGTGTTCTTGTACTCTTCTCATAAATATTTGTCTGTTTGCTGCTTATTTTCCTAGGAGGTCATGATTAATGTAGGTGATGTGGGAAATGACTACGAACACTGCCTGCAGCTCAAGAAAAAGCTGAATGAGTTCCGTGGAGCAACATCAGGGGTAAGAGGTGTTTTCCATGCCCATGCCTTGCGTGGCTGTAAGCAGCAGTTAATTTTCAGTCCAGTTAGCAAATACAGTTCCAGTACTCTGAGGAGGTGTAAGATCAAAGTGATAGGAAACATCACTACCTCAAAAGTCATTAAAAAAGATAGAATTTTCCCTTATTATGCCTTCTGCTTTGAAGATGTCTAAGCAGAACTGTCAGGCACTCATGACACAACCTAACATTTCAAACTGCATTAAATGACTGGAAAACTTGCTGAATTTGAGCAAATTTTGTTTGGTTCATGTGGTCTGCAAAGTCCCAGTGATTTCCACTCAAAAGTAATTTTAAAATGGCTGTTTCAGCCATGCTTGTTGAATCTGAGAACGGATCTAGACCTTCCATGAACAAGCCTGTAAAAAAAAAATGCTATTTTCTCTGTTTCCATCCTTTATTTCTCCATTTCCCTCCTCCCAAGGAACAGTCTCATACTCCTTCATCCAAATTAAGCACATAAATCTGGGGGGCCTTTGTTTATGCAGCACACATGGTTACTCATGAATCATAACATGAACAACCAGACATTAAGTAAAACAGGGAAGTGGTTTACACTCTGGATAACAGCCACATGACAAGACAGCTGCACACTTCACCTTTCAGTGCTGAGATCTCTGACCCTCTTTCATGGTACTGAGTTGTGTCAGCTGCCTCTCCTGTCCCTAGTGAGATGTGCTAACTTAGGCACCAAACCTGGGGAGCAGGGGCCTCCTTGTCATGGGTTCAGCTCCCACCATAAGAGATGTGAGGCCATATATTGAGGGGATGCATTTGCAGCAGCCTCTTGTTCTCTCTGTGTGAATTGCTACAGATAAGGACTAAGAGGTCTGTGTGTCACACGGGGAAGATTGCTGTGCTGATTTGCTAGTCTGGAAATTGTGAGAAAAGTCTGGAAAGAGGTGTGTTGGGAATTTGCGAGTGATGTTAGAGTGACTACTCTAATGAAGTCCCCTAATATCTTTATCCTTTGTTTTCCTGTTACCTTGTTGTTGATTCTTGTTAGGGCAGCTCCTATCTTCCACTTTTGTTGCCTGATAGCAGAAGGAGACAATCCTCTTCTGTGCAAAGTAGCAGTGTCAATGTGCCAGACACCGGGGAGAAAACCCTGAGCTCCCTATTCCAGAGTCCAGCAGAATTTCATGACAATGCATTCACACTGAATTTGGATAGAGAGCCAAATTACTTGGCTTCAGCACCAGGGAATTAGTAAATTGAAGAGACGTTCATTGTACTCACCAGCTGACTGTGAGCTAAGGGATTGAGCAAGGGCTCTTCTACAGCTTGTACCAGCCAAAAGAAGGATGATTAATAGGGCTGAAACAACCCAGTGTTCCTGTCAGCATAAGCCTCTGAATAGGAAAGTCTTTCCATAAACTAAGGTAGATCTTATGTGCCACAGGACACCCTTGGCCTTAGACACTATCAGCTTGTAGCCACTCCTCTTGTAACACTCTGAACATGACTCCTGCAGATAAAAAGCTGAGACAGTTATGCAGTTATGCCCTGGCAGATGATGCTCAGTTATGCAGTGCTTCCTAGGGTGATACAAACAGAAGGAGGCTGCTTCTGGCACAGTGTGTGCATCCATCCAGTCTGGGTTTTCCCACTAGAAAAATCTGAGGTCAGGGTAGGGAGTAATCATCCTGCATTGATGGCTGCCAGATTTTCTATTCATTATGCTGCTATTATTTCCCAGGAGAGAAGACTGCAGGGTTTCTGAAGAATATCTGGCTGTCTACTGGTTTCTCCTGTTTACTTTATGTCTGTGTATAGTAGGAAAACACATATGGAAGCATACATATTGGTATGGATGCAGCATAAACAAAATACACAATGGAGCAAATATTTCCATTAACAGCATGCTGACATCTGGCAGCTGTGCTTCTTTACACCAGTGATTGTCTCCCTGCTAAACTTGAGCTTTATTTGTCCTAGAAAAATAAAGAATATTTTTGAATCTTGGGGCAGTGTTCAGTGTTGGTCACCCGTAGTGATCCATAAGAAAAATTATCCCAGTGTAGTCCAGATTATATGAGCAATGTGCAAATATTATCCCTTCTATGGTATGTGCATGGGAAGCAAGTCGCCTTGAAGACTTAGCAAATGTTTTAAAATGCACTGATGTTGCCTGAGAAGAAAACCCAGTGGCATAGGTTGTCAGGGAGTCTCAAGGCTGTATGGATTTTGAGCCTGTTGTCTACAGTACAGAAAGCACTCCTGGACAGAAGCTTATCTAGATTAAACAGCCCAGGATTAAGCAGCCCTCTGCCTGCTTGCCAGAGGAACAATCTGCCACACATCAGCTGTTCCACAGCAGCCACCTATGTAACCAGCAACTGCACCTGTATTTCTTCACCAAACGAATGCTGCTGGAATATCTGGCTTAGGAATGAGGGTCTGAGGGCCCTCACCTAGACTGAGATCACTGTTATATCTAGAGCCGCTAATGTTCTTTCTTGCCTTTACCGTCTTCTCATCAGGGACATGGTAACACCAGCAGTTGTAATAGAGCAAGCTCCATGTGTCTGAAATGTTAGTGAGACATCACCCTTTCTTGTTGCTGCTTGTGTTGTTTTTCACATCTCGGTGGAAAACTCAGTCACAAGCAATTTGAACATGTACCTTTGTTCCCTTTTTCACTTTACAGGAGTCGACAGTGGACGATGCTCACATCAGGACTATCAATGCCCTGGCCATGAAACTGGAGAGACAGAACAAGGAAGAAACAAAGACAATCTATGAGCGCCGAAAGCAGCTCAATGAGAAGTGAGTATGCTTTCAAATGTTCTGTGTAAAGCAAAAACAAGACTGGAAAATTAGGTGTCTTTGGCCGAGATAAATGGAGGAATTGGAACATTTGTTTTCCTGCTTAATATCATGACTACTGGAGTTGTCTTTCAGACACTGGAGTTGTCTTTCGAGACTCCCAGAGCAGGTAGCTTAGAAGGATTTTTAATTCAGAAGTGCCAAAGTCATGTTTCTAGCCTTGGAGGCAAATACTCTGTTTCACATCACTTGGCACTCAAGATTCATGAAGCCTGGACACTTCCATCTGTTCACACAGCTGTCCTGGTGAATTGCCTGGTGCTTTTGCTGCTCCACAGCCCACTACCTAAGAAATAAAGGCATGAGGGTATCGATTGTGAGGTTATTGAGAGTTTAAGGAAACTGGATCAGTACTTTTTAGCTTTTAACCCCCATGCCATCCTGAAGACATGGAATAAACACAACCAGGTAGTCTTCTCAGGCTAATGCTTTATCCCTGTGACAAGCCCCCTATTATGGGGAATTGGGGATCAATACATAAAGTTCAGAAAAACTGTGGTTTTGTTTAAATATGAGCATTATGAAACTCATTTGTGGAAATCCTTATCTCTGCAACACATCTCTAAAATATTATTTCCAATTAAAGATGGAACAGTTTTCATGGTAACCTGAATGCATACAGGAAGAAGTTAGAGGGAGCCCTAGAGATTCATGCCTTAATCAGAGAAATAGACGACATCACAGAAAGAATTACTGAGAAGGTGAGTTTTCTGATTTTGATTAACTGAAATGGAAAAATGTTCTATCAATCTTATTCATTCAGAAAATGGAGGTAAAAATGCCTATCCTGAATTATAATTTTTATATTAACAGAAAAAAAAACCATATAAAAACTAATTATTTCATCAATGTAAGTAGTTATATTTGTTTAATTATCAGTCAGTAGACAAGTGGTACTACTTAAGGTTACAAGACTGTTGGCTTGAAATTTTTACAACAACTTTTAAAATGTATTTCTTCATTTTATGGGATTAAATTTCTTAGGATCCTGAGGGTCAACTTTGTTTTTTTATATTTTCATAACCCATACCTGAAAATTTCTGTGCCACAATTTATTGGGAAATATTTTTCTGGTTTGGTATATGACAAAAAAAAAAGAAAAGAAAGATTGAGAAACGAAGAGAGGCACGCCTGTCTTTGTTTTACCTGTGAATGGCCAGAGGCACCTTAAGCAGGATTATGACTGTTCAAAGATATGTGGGTTCTTGTTTCATCTCTAAGGAGAGCATACAGTGTGCTCTATTGACATTTAAAAAGTCAGTAAGAACATGGAAATGGCAATGCAAAGAGGTGAAGGAGGAGACTCTTTGAAATAATTAAGATACAGATCCTTTTGTTTGGTGTCATCTTCACCATTTGCACATCCTACTGCCCTCTCCAGAGTGTATTGATACAAGCACTGGATTATGGAAAAGATGTGGAAAGTGTGGAAAACCTGATTCGAAGACATGAAGAAATGGAGAGAGAAATCAGTGTTATTAAGTCCAAAATGGAGGTAAGAAGTAGGGAAGTACAGAGGATACTGAAAAAATTTCACTTTTCCTTCTTGAAAACAAAAATCATTGTTACTCTTCAGATTGACTGGCAGGAATTTTCAGCAATGCAAGAGCAGCATAAATTTCTTCTCATGACAATGCCATGCTGCTTAATCCTGCTTTATCTTATCAAATATTATTCTTCCTGATGCACCAAATCTAAGTCCCTCTTTAACATTATCTAATTCTCTGGCCCTCACCTACAAGCCAGATCAGACTGCCCTATACATTTTGGAAATTGTGGACTCCATCTTTCCTGCAGCTCCTGTACTGAGCTGAACCAAAATCACAACTCTATTTCTGTTCAGAACTTAAATGCAAACCCCACGCTGAAGTAGTTTCCTGACACAGACATCAAACACACAAGTTTTAGGTTACAACAGCCTGCCTGATCCACTCTGGCTTTTTTTTTTTTTGCATCATTTAGGACTAAACTTGAGCATTAACTATGGGTCTGAGCTCCTTTATACTTGTATATTTTTAGTAAAAATAAATACATTCTGTTGAACCACAGTAGTATAAATCCTATGACAACCTCTCACATTTTTTCACTGTTGGCCAGTGTTAAGCCCTTTCATGTAGAAAATATGAAAAACTTTCTCTTCACAATAGTATACAAATAGTGACAATATGTGTGGTACCTTCAACATTGATACTTTGTTAGCTAATTCTCGTATGAAATGTGGGTGATTACTAAAAGGCATAAGCAAGGCTGTATGGAGGAGACAGGCAAGTTTTGGGGTTGGGTTTTCTAGTATAATAACTGTACCTTTTTTTAAAGTTTAAAACCAGTCTGGCATATCTTCCTTTCTGAATAATTAAAACTGTTCATTTTCATCAGCCTGATGGAATTTCACAAGAAAGTTTTCAGCTTTAAACCTGGGCTGATGAGTGTTCATTGCTGTTCACCAGACTGCTAATAGAAGCTAGAATCAGCACTTCATTTTCCTATGTTTGTCCATATTCTGCAAAACTGTTTTCTTAATTGTAAATTAAAATTTGTGGATGCAAAGCAATGCACATAGATCTTTCTTAACATGGATGTTTGCTCACAAATGCATGTGTATTTTTTTTTCCATATTACATATCCCTCTGTATATTCTGTTATTGGAATTTAATTACCTACCTTTGAGAGCTGGGGTCTTAAAATGAGCTATTTTTCCTGAAATGCAAACTCAGGAATGAATATAAACCCCACTATAAATCTCTTCCCAGACACTGGAACGGGAATCTTTCCGCCTTTCCACAAGGAATCCATCCATAAACGACAAACTGACTACGAAGCAACAGGAGATGAAAAACAACTGGCTACGACTCCAGGGACAGGCCAAACAGAGGTGAAGACTTAGACTGGCTTAGAATATCTCTCAACAGGAGCAAAGCTGCTCCCTGGGGTCTAGGCCCTACTTGCCAGAGGTCTTTTAAAGGTTTTTAAGGATTTTTTACCACGTTTACTCAGGCAGCTAAGTCACCTGCATTGGAAAAAGTGTGACTTGATAAACAAAAAGTTCCACTTATATGACTTTGGGAAAACGAATACAATGTTTTTGTGGTTTATCCCGTTAAACAATGTTACTAAAATGCCTTCAGACTGTCAAATTAAATCTATCATAAAGCCTTTGTGAAAGACTTGTTTTTGGATGGTTCTAGAAGATTTTTTTTTCTCAAATCTTTCCAAAACAAGAAAGGCTTAATCCTGATCTCTAATCATTGTTATAAGCAACAGCTATCAAGGCTTTTTTACCTCTCTTGAACTGATGTTGAAAAATTAGTAAGCATGTTGTCTCCAACGCTGTGTGCATCTCCTGTGTTTTTGGTTAACATGAGGACTCCTAGGAACTGTAGGGGAAAGCTTGAATTAATTTCATTTGGCTTCTGTTAAGATACTTTCCTCTGCAAATGGGGAGGGAGAGGCAAGTAGATAATTTTGTGTCAGATAATGCTGAACTGCACCTTGTGTGGCAGGAAGGAGAAGCTGGCAGCCTCGTACCAGTTGCAGAAATTTAACTTGGAGATGAAGGAGATCCTAGACTGGGCCCAAAACACCAGAGCTTTAATGGAAGCAGGGGGGCTGCCTAAAAGCGCAAATGAAGCCGAAAGTATGATTGAGGAGCATCAGGAGAGAAAGGCAAGTACCTTCCGTGGTTCCAACTGAGCATACTGGGATTCTTTCCCATGGGAATTAATTCCTGCAGACACAGCAGAATTTTGCTGCATGCATCTGTCAATAACATGGTGAAAAAATTGTTTTCAGTACCAGGCTGGGGATAGAAGTCACCTACATACTGACAAACCTGTCTCATGGGCTGTTTGACAGAGACACAAAGCTTGTGTCTTTGCAAAAAGGCTCAGAAGCCCCATCAGCTCTCACCTGCACCGCTGCCCAAGCCAGACGGTGAAAAACAGGTCCAATCTCACACCATCCTCATTACTTATCTCTTTATTCAGATTGCCAAAAAAGTTAATGCCAGTTAATCATTGCTTCGAGCTAGATTTTTTCATGAGAACTTAATGTACCTGAGAAGAAAATAAAAACAGCAGTTAGTTTCATACAGCAAAGTAAATTACCACTGAATGGTGCTACACATTCAGTTCTGCAACACTTCATATCCCAATAATAATTACTTGACTAATGTTTTGGTGGCTAATTTGGCTAATACTTCTGGTTTCTTTTCTAAAGGGAGTGATATTTTAATTAACATTAGGAAAAAAGTCAATATTTTACTTTTTCCCAAGAATCACAGCTATCTTTCAGCTGTTGCACTACATTCTCTTTGCAATTATGTTGCTTCTTCTAAAAATCATGAATCATTACTAATATCCAGTGCTCTGTGGATCCCATTACTAGCACAAACAGTTTGTAGATTCCGATTAATTTTCTAAATCTGAATTTAGTATGAAGTACTTGAAATCCCCTCCTTCTTTAGAGTCATCCATTTTAACAATGATTTCTCATACCACAGACTTAACAATGTTTTTGCTAATAATTCTTTGTCATATTAGAAATATCACAAACCACTGAGGTACTGTGATCCAAATTTAGATGGCAGCAAGATCTAAGTCTTTAGTATCTGTTAGTCAAGGAGCCCAAATGGCTCGAAGGAGACAGTCACAGAGAAAAGAAGGAATTCAGGCATTATAGTCTTATGTTGACTAAACTAGAATTATAGACAAGACGAGAAGGAGGGTTTTTTTCATTCAGGTTAGTTGCTCAAGCTAAAGTCCTTAGGAGAGACTAGAGCTGAACAAAATATACTAATGTGAATTTTAAAAATATTTTAATTACTATGTGAATTTTAAAAAGATTTGAATTACTATTTTATAGCTGTGTTACTTATGATTGGACAACGCCACCCCAAAAATCCCTAAAAGCAGCAGTTCTAATTTCAGAAATTGCATAATACATGCCATAGTGTTCAAGGTAGTCTATGAGTTAATATATGGCATTATTTCAGTACATAGTTATTTTCATTTTCAAATTGCATACATTAGAAATTCCACATTCAGTTTGGAGGGGTCATAATTGCTTCTTATGCTTTCACCTTCAGGATGCAATATGGGGTATAACTCATTCCTCAGACCAGGTGCAGAAGTTAAATGTGTTTTCTTTTAACACCACAAAATAAAGTAAAACCATGTCTTTAATGTAAAAATCTGATGCCAACTTATTTGTCAGGAGAGGAAAAATTCTCTTTCTTGAAAGAACCACTTTTACGTAGGAAGACTGGGGGTGGGGGTATGATGTTATGGATGTTTGAAGTTGTGTTCATTTATATTTCAGCATTTTCTAATCTGTTTCTAGGTAAATCCCAATTTTCATTTGTAGGAAAACAGTTGTTTCTAGACCAATAAAGTAATTTATTCTTTATACTTACTCTCTCTTAGGCAATTCTATGCTCTTCCAGTAACACAGCTCAAAGATTAATGATTCTCCATCCAAATATTAGTGCTGGAAAGTTACAGCCCAAAATCTTCCCTTTAACGCTTGTATTCTGAATAACTGGCTTTTCATAAACCCTTGACATCAGCCTTAGTAATATATTTTAGGAGGAGATTGAAGCCCGAGTGGAAAGATTCAACGCTCTCAGTGACTATGGTAAAGCACTTGCCAATTCTGGTCACTACGCAACCCCTGAGATTCACCAGTCCCTCTCCAGACTGCAGCAAGCCTGGTCTGAACTGATCCAAGCATGGAAAGAGCAATATATAAAATTGTTTCAGGCACAAGATTTACAGGTGAGTAAAAAGGCATTCAAGAGAGAACGCACATGCCACTGACAGTTTTTCTTGATAGAAATAGCAAATTTATGAGATGGTAGGATGAAAGATGTGCTAATAATAGCCAGTGTTTAATCTACATTTCACTGGTTTCTGGAAGGCATGCTGAGGGCCAAGCACATTCAGTTGTGACAGGACTTTGAGAAATTTTACCTCTACAAATCATAGAAATTTCTGTGGAATATGCACTCATTTTTTTTTCAAAGACCGAAAACTTAACAAAATTCGGTCAAACTCATACATTTGGAAAAAGACACATACTTATAACGCAACATCACTACTCTTCCAAATTGTATAACCTTCCCAAAAAAACATGGAACCAGACAAGTATTTTTTAAAAAAAACTGAAGAAACATTTAGCATGGACAGAATAATGTATTTTTTCCTGGCTTTTTTTTCCTAATAAAAGAACTATTTTGGCTGCAGTTTTCCAGAAATACTTCCCTGTAAAAGTCATCTCACTTGAAAAATTTCTGCTCAGAGATTTTACAATGGAGAATGTCAAATACTTTAAATGAGAGCCGGGCTACTAATCCCATCTAAAATCATCATATACATGAGAACTTAAATCTTATGGTATGGGCAGTTTCAATGCTTCTTTATGTATTGCATTAATTTTTGAAATAGCCACGAAAGTTTGGTTTTTTCAGTGTAGTCTGCTGAGGTCAGGCTAGCTCCTATTTTACAGCATTTCAGCATATTGTCATGTTTGTGACTGTTGGGTTTTTTTCCCTATACAGAAATTCTATGGCTACGTGGAACAGATTGAGAGCTGGCTCAGCAGCAAAGAGGCTTTCCTAGCTAATGAGGACTTAGGGGTATGTGCTCTGAGAAATTACAATTTTTTCTGCAATCAGCCTGGGAGAGAGGGAACTGTGAAGTACAGTGATGTGCTCTGAATCTTCCTGTGCTCTTTCTCCTGAAGTTACTGCTCTGCCGTGTTGGTGGTTTAGGATCAGATTTCTTTCCTTGATACTTTACACAGGATGGGAATCTCAGCTCCAAGAGTAATGAAACAATTCAACTACTCTGATTATAGCAAGAAAGAGTAATGAAACAATCCAACTGCTCTGATTAGAGCAGGAAAACAAGACTGCATAGACACATAGAACCCTAGAATGGTTTGGGTTGGAAGGGACCTGGAAGACCATCCAGTTCCAACTCCCCTGCCATGGGTGGGGACACCTCCCACTAGCCCAGGTTGCTCAATGCCCCGTTCAGCCTGGCTTGCCTTATCTGTCCCAAATACATCTGCCAGCAGTGTGCAAGTCTGCACTGCTCTCACTGCTGGCATACCCAGTGTAGCTTTAAATGACCTACCACAGGTATCAGTAACGCTGCAAGAACTGAGACTGCAGACTGATGCATGGGTAGCAAAAGCTGTGCAGGATGCTGGATATACCTTCCAACACTTAGCTCACCCTACACCCTGTACAGGTAGTGCTACTAAATCAGCTGGCTCTGCAGGAGCTGCAATGACTTCTCAGAGTTCAGTGTATTTACAGCCCCTTCATTACAGTGTATGAGACGTAGAAGGACTCACCCAATCATATTTAGCTCAGCAATGTGCAGAAAATGCTCTGTGAGTAATTTCTCACCCAGTGACTCATGGAAGCAGCCAGAAGTTTAGATTTTTTCCTGACCCGTTTGATGTGAGCTTTATTGCTTCCTTTAGAATAGTGGAGAAGCAGAGTTTACTGCAGTAACAACATTTTGACACCACTGATTCTATAATTAAAGTGCAGAGGGGTGCTGGAAAGAGAACTCTGAGTCATTAAGCTTGGGATTCAAACATTACAAGAAGTTTTTTCTTTCCTGATTAACTGTAATGTCAGATTTCAGTCCTCAGATTCAAATCTGGATCTGAGCTTTTCCAAATTCCATGAGTTGAAACTGAGACTCTAATTTTAACATCCTTCTGTGACATATTTGTTCTTTTAGCTCTAATTTCAGTTTGGCATCCCACGTTTGCTTTCAAAATGGCATCTGTCTTAAGACTGATTTAAAATTAGGTGTTGATGTTTTAATTCTTGAGAAGTTATGTGTTCTATGCAGCACAACAATATGCACAAGAAGCTAAGCATCCAGCACTGAAATAATGGCCTCAGACCTTGCATGGAACATTATTTAGGTCCCAAGTGTCAGATAAATGCCAATCAATGCCAAAGAACAATAAATTCTCTCGACAGCTAGTTTGCAAATGTGGGGTAAATGCCATTTACCTTCTGGATTATCAGTGTTTTGGATGGAAAAACTCTGACTGAAAGCAGCTTCCCTTTGTTGAATTCTATCCAGGACTCAGTATCTAGTGTGGAGAGCCTGCAGCGGAAACACGCACAGTTTGAAAAAGCCCTGGAAGCTCAGATGGAGAAAATCAATGAGATAGCTTCATTCGCTCAGCAGCTAACGCAGAACAAGCATTATGACTCAGAAAATATCACCAACAGATGCCAGGCTGTTCTGAGGAGGTGAAGTCAAACCCTTCCCATGTCAGCCACCAATCTCTTCTGCAATTAGACCCTCCTCCTGTGATCATTATCTTTAAATTATTGAAGAGAACTATTAGCTGGTTTGCATTTGCTCAGCTTTGTGATTTGCACTGTGGTCTTCCCAAATTGGCCATATTTCATTGGGAGGCTTCCAAAATGCAATTAGGTGGAGGGGGAGCAGGATTCAGAAAAAGGCAGTGTCTCTGTAATTCTGTGTTCTGGCCTGGCCTTAGGGACAGTGCTGCAAACAGAAGGCCTGCCATGCCATTAAATACTTCATTATCATTAAATACCATCAAGAAAGGTCATTGGCTAGACAACTGCTTTTCTTTGCTCTAATGGGGTTGATCTTTAAGCCCCACTCAAATTATCCATTAGGGCATTTTCAAATTTTCTGATCAGATCTTGCCCTTTCATGTGAATTACTTTATTCCTACTTGCAATTTGCATAGTGTTCATCTTAAACAAGTGCTGACAGTAAAAGGAGTTGTATTCACTGCTGTGGTAGATGAAAAGAGCTACATAAAAGTTATGAAAAGAGACTGGAGATCCCTTATGATTTAAGTGAACATACTAATTTATTAATATGATCTAATTTGATATGATTTATTAATATGTCACATCTGCATTAACACAAATAAAATGCTGTAGGTCCAAAATTGGGAAAAAGATTAAAAGATGGTGTAGCTTTGGTTTATCCATGACAAACACCATCATACTTGCAGGACTTCCACATTGTCCTTGGCATCTTCTCTGACAGCCCAGGTCAAGGGGGTCTGTATATTGTGGACATATCCCTCCTAGGGAATGGAGGATTAGATCATGTGTGTTTTAGAGGTGAAATTGGAAAACCCTTATCTATCTAATTCACTCTGTGACTTTTACCTCACACATCTGTCTTCATCTCAGAAAAGAGAGACTACTGGAGAATGCTGCTGCTCGCAGACGTTTGCTAGAGGAATCAAGGCTTCTGCAGAAGTTCCTGAAGAATTCTTTTGAGGTAGGATTACGCAGGATTCATAATATTCTGATTTCTTAACACATACTGTGCTGCATAGATCTGAACCTCCAGACAGATTTACTGTGAGAAAAATCAAGGAACCAAGTCTGGAATGAGATAATATTGGGAAAGACGAGGATAAGAAGGAAGGGGTATTTTTTTCATCTTCCCTCTGGTCTAGTCTAGTCAATGAAAACTCTACTGTACATTGGATTACAGCACAGTGCAGAAGAAATAAATGAATTAAAAGGGAATGGGCCACCGTTAAACAAAACATAAGAGATAAATTAGTTCTTTTTTGTGAGATGCTGACATTGGGTTAGAAATAGGGGGATCTTTGTCTGCTCCCCCAGGCACACATGTGCCCATGAATTTTCTCACTACATGGGGCCTGTCTCATGGGCACAGCTCCCTTTCCAGGCAACAGTGCTGGCAAACAGAGATAGAGGGGTGACTTCGTGAAGGACAGGAGGAGCTTAGAGAAGCAAAAGCTCAGAAGGACAACTCATTTAGGTCCCCACTCACTGGTTCCCTGTTTTATACATATAAGAGGAGAGCCTGGCAAGCTGGAGCCGAAGAAACACTGACAGGTTTTTTTTTTCTGTTCTTCCCTCCCCAAAGGTGGCTGCCTGGATTAATGAGAAGAACAGCATTGCCCAGGATGATAGCTGGAAGGATCCAAGCAATCTGCAGACCAAACTGCAGAGGCACCAGACTTTCCAAGCAGAGATCATGGCCAATAGAAATCGTCTGGACTCCATCAAATCTGTGAGAGAAACAGGGTTTTGGGCACTGGTGGGCAACTGGGATGAAAGACTCTGCAGACAGTGTGAGTCAGTGATCTCAAACAAGGGAGGGGAAGTCACTGTACCCTCACTGGCATTGTCCATGTTGTCTCTGAGTGTACTGGGAAGCTCATTCTTTTAGTCCATCAAGAATTTTCTGTGTCCATCTGTTTCTTCCTTCTCTTACTATCTAGTGTGAGCTTGCTGTGCATATTCACTGTGCATGCAATGGAAAAAGATGGGTGCTTGCAATAAAAGATTGAATCCACTGACTTTAGGGACATCTCTCTGGGTGAATGCCACTCTAGACGTATCCTTGTTTCTTTCCAGCAGAGAACCTACCTGTTTAGAAGTACAACTTTATCAAGTCATACAAGATATATCCAACAAGAAGGATAAAGAAGAGTTTTCAAGTGCTTCCTTTGCAGAGACGTGCTAGTAGGCGAGATATGAAGGAAGCCTGACAAGATTTGTCAGATATTTGGCAGAAGCTATGATCAGATGATAAGTTTGGAAGGACAGACTGTTACATGTTTTATTAATTTTATTTTCAGCACACTGCTTACTAGATGTATTTTGCAGTAGATTACTACATTAAAGGTAGATTCCCCCTCCAGATTCACTTGCATCCAGTGTGTTAGAAACACCTCCCCTTTCCTTTCCTTTCCTTTCCTTTCCTTTCCTTTCCTTTCCTTTCCTTTCCTTTCCTTTCCTTTCCTTTCCTTTCCTTTCCTTTCCTTTCCTTTCCTTTCCTTTCCTTTCCTTTCCTTTCCTTTCCTTTCTTCCCCTTTTCTTCCAGCTGTGTGCAGACACAAAAAGAGGGGGTTAAAGGATGGAGTTAGAATCCTCAGTAAAATTATCTGTTTTTAAAGACTTGTTTGCAAAATCACATCATTTCATTTTGTCCTGCCTTCTTTGTTGGAAATAATAGTCCTAGTAGCTGCTCTTTAGAATGCCTACTGACCTGGTATAGCAACTTTCTCTTGCTATACCTCTTGCTTGCCTTGCTGTGCAGTTTTTGCCCTAATTTCAATAAGACTTTTGTCTTTATTAGATTTTTCTCTGTCTCTACAACCTCCATCTGTTATGCCAGGAGGTAAAGGTTGCAGCTGGCCATCTACGTAAGAGTGCCAATAGACTTTGATTATGAAGGCAAAAGTGATACATTCTGGTGCATTCAGCAAAGGAAGAATACTCTGCCTGTTCCTTCTGCTATAGGAAGGGGAGAAGATGCTCCATGAAAGGCACTATGCCCCAGAAGCCATTCAGTCCAGACTACAAGAAATGGAAGAGCTATGGGAGGAACTGCTAGCAAGTTGCCAGGATAAATGGACCAAACTGCAGGATGCTTACAAGGTATTACAGGGATGCCAGTGGTTGGATCTTGGTGTTGTTTCCAGAGATAGCACAGCTGCCTAGCTGTATGTCTGGTCTACAAGTGTGTCACTTGATACAATCCAACCTGATTCCTCAAGACAAGAGTGCAAAGAAACTACTAAGTATGGACTGACTGAATGGAATTGGCAGGAGAATTGGAGATCCCTATGGAGGGAAAAGGATTTGTATGCTGGGCTCCATTCTGCTTTCTGCTGCTGGTTTAGATCCAGATTCCAGGGAGAGACACTGAGGAAAAATGTGTTTACTCGTATGTCCCAACTCTCTGCATCTGTCTCAAGGGCATCTTTTCTCCAGCACATTGAGAAAGAAACCTACAGCTGCTTTTCATTCTTCTAGCTCCAGGCACATGAATTCTCATGACTGTGAGTTATGCTTGGGCTATCAGAAAATATGTGGTTATAAAACAGAGGTCTCCCTTTAATTTTTTTTTTTAAGATGCTATGTCCATGATCTGCATTTGTGCAACACAAATAAGATAAGTTCTTGATGTTTTATGCATCTGTTCTTGTCTTCACCATGACTGAATCCTCTTCTTCATTTGCACCACCACGATATATGGAAAAGTTCACTGAGCGCTGGGAAGTTGCTCCATGTTTGTGTGTAATCTTTACAGGAAGTGACTGATATTTTTACATCACATTGTCTGTCCTAAAGGTTTAAATTATTTTTTCTTCTTGCTTGTTCTCAGGGTCTTCATTTTCAGCGTAATGTAGAGGATACAGAGAAATGGTTGGAAGGTGTGGAAAATGACCTGAAAGCACCATATAGTGACAATGATCTGGTGGTTTTGAACAGTCACCTGAAGAAACAAGAGGAACTGGAGGAAGACATTGCTGCCCATAGGGACCGGCTGCAAGAGCTTGTGGTCACAGCTCAGCAGTTCCAGAAGGAGAAACATTTCCTTGCTGGTGAACTAGAAGAGAAAGTGGATGAACTGGTGCAGAGGTGTGTGAGTGCCTGGCCTGTCTTCTGCCATCTTTTTTCTACTTTCATCAGTTTTTTTCTTCCCTGAATATTCTTTTTCCTTTCCTTCTCTACACTATTCTGAAATGAGTGTTTTGCATTCATTCCTTATCAATCTGTAATCCTCATTGGATTATCTTTAAAACCTACAGATACAAAAGGCTACGTGATCCTCTGCAGGAGAGGCGTGGAGGTCTGGAGGCAAGCAGACTTCAGTACCAGTTCTTCCGAGATGTTGATGAGGAGTTGGCTTGGGTTCGTGAGAAGCTCCCCATGGCTTCCTCCAAGGATTATGGCAAATCCCTGGCAACCGTTCAGAGTCTACAAGAAAAGCACCAGGTAGTGTCATGTGGCAACGATTCACAGTCTCTAGAATCAAATACAGAACACTGAACTCAATTTGTCTCTAACAAACTCCAACTGCTGTGCCTTGGCTAACAGGAATCATGATGCCAGGGATCACTTTCATCCTCTTCTTTTTCAAGAATATGTCCATGACTTGGCAACATGCGAGATGCCATCCTGCTTATCATTGCAGTGGTGCAAGTACCACACCATAGGCTTTTCTGTGGACATGTTGGCTTTTCTGTCAACTGAGTTCAAACCCGGGCTTTTTCAAGACAAAGTAGATTTGACAAACTTGTGCATGTTTTCATAGGTTCTTTGGTCCTAACAAAATGCTTTCAAACTCAGTAAGTACACCCAAGAAAGCTCATTCCTCAGATGTCCTAGGATGAGCTCCCAGGAAAACATTTTTCCCCAAAATTTTTTCTGCTCTGATGGGAGGGAGTTGACAGGGAATTATTATGCTAGCTGACCTTCATTCCAGTGGTAGCTTTCAAGACAGCTGCTGAATTATTTCACAAGGTTCAGATGGGCCATCAGAGAAAGCAGTGCCTGGAATATCGTCATCTCAAATACCAATAAATACCTTCCTGATAGTTCTTTAATAAGGAACACTGTCTCTTTGCAAACACAAGGTGGAAGAAGAAATATCCCTGCTAAAAGTTTCCAGAAGGTATTGGTATTTAATATTAATACTAGCACATGACATCCCATTTAAGTGCCATGTCAAGTGCCTTTAGGGGAAATCTGTTCAACCTGCATTAGGATTGGGAAAGACAGAAGATCATATAAATTGCCAATGTATGTGATATATACAGTCAGAGAGAGAGAAAGCCCAAACATCTGGTGCAATCGTTGTGAAACAGTAAGAATGAAAACTTGTTTCATCATGATTAAAAGTATAAATGTTATGTGTGCAATTACTCCTAAAAAATATGAGCTCGTTGACATGGTAAGAAAGTAACTAAGTTCACAGAAGAAAGAATGCCTGAGCTGAATTAATCTCAGAAAATGTTTCAAATAACTGAAGGAACAGAGGAGATACTGCTTTAGGCTATAATTATTTTTTGTCAATTGGCTAAGTCTCAAAAATTTTTGACTAACTGTGAGAATGGGAGATATATACCATAAAATCTGTGCATAATAAAACTCTCTGACATTTTACTTTACTATTATTCTGGAAACAGGATTAAAATATAAGCTTTTCACTCTCAACGTGTTATTAGCTAGAGCCTCTGTACCTTCTTTTTAATGTTGGTTTTCAAGCAAGCAAATGTCAGAGCTAACATAACAATCAAAAACTGAATATGGTATTAGTTCCACCCTCTATTGTTTTTCCTAATGAGCCAGATTTGCAAAATTCCGTTCTTGGTTTGTTACCACAAAAGAGATTGTGTGTGAACTGTATTAACCTAAGGGGGAAAAAAAAAAGCTGTCTTGCAAAACAGAATTTACACACAAATATATTATGCTTGCAAACAGCTGCTTGGCTCGGAACAGATATGGTGTCGCTTTTCAACAACATCTTGAAATTAATAGGGGGAAGTTAAAGGCAAGATTAGAATCAGAGCTCTTTTCCAGCCAAGTTTGACACTTGAATTGAAAAAGCAGCTCCTCTCCTCATAGAGGGCATCTCTTCTACATTAACACAGCACTGCAGTCTAACTCCGAACCTTCTTATTCATAGCTATGAAATTAAACAGAACAATGATAGAATTGTCGGGCTTCTTTGTGCTGAAGGTGCTCAGGCACAGTCAGCCAAAGAATGCATGTATGCTCACAGAAAAATCACAGCATGGGCCTCACCTACCCAGGCAAATATCATAGGAGAGGGTATATGGAGGGATATATATAGTTTTTAAAACTACTCAAAAGTCTTCAAAAATTATTTTCAAATAAAGTCTTTGAGGATTGGTTCAGGTGGTTTTCTTCTCTCCTTGTCCTGTTGGCTGCCTGGTACTCATGAACCCACAGTGTTTACAATGGCTGCTATGCAAAGGTGCATCTTCTACAAAGGCACTGGCAAGTGATAAATATTAATGTGCAGGCAAATTGGTCATTCTTCTCTAGGCATGTTTTAATTCAAGAAATGACATCTAATGGAATGGAAGTAGGTATATTTCAGTGGAATTTATGAATAAGAGGTTTGTTATTAGAACGTCTTCACTCGAGACTCTGAGGTTGATACATATCAAAGTTCAAACTTCATGGCTAAATTTTATTTCTGTGATCACTTGTTCACCCCAAAAAATTCCTCCACTCCAATTCAAGCATGCACTCAGACTTTGTACCTCTGACATACTTTCAGAATATCGTGAATAGAAAGCAAATTTATAATGGAATTACATTACTACATTTTCTGGAATAAAAATTCCATAACTTTAGTTTTTGGTCTATTATTTTATTCTTTACTCTTTCCAGAACCTGGAGAATGAGATAAACAGTCGGGATGCTTTAACCAAAGCAGTGCTCAGTACGGGACAGAAACTGGTAAGAGGAGGCCACTCAGCCTCTCGCAAGATTATGGAGCATCTGAAGGAGCTTGAGACTTCTGTAGAGACCTTGAAGGCCGAGGCTCAAGAGAGGAGACAGAGGCTTATGCAGTCCTACGAGGCCCATCTATTCCTAAATGAGGTAAAGATGGTTCCTGAGGGATTTGTTTTGGCCTTTCTTTTCTTAAAACATCTGACACCTACATTGTTGAATGGACATAAGTGCTGAGAAAGGAGCAGAATTCACAGTGCCCTGATTTTTCATACCTGGTAAATATGGATAGAGTGGAGTTATCTTCCCAGCTAATTGCAGTGAGTAGCATGTAACTGCAGTTACTGGATTCTGGGTACACATTGTTTGGAACAGTGTCTGCTAGACTGCATTACAGGGAGACACCTAAGGTGCTCCCTGTTTTCACTGATGTGTCAGTGCACCACTGCTGTCAGTTTTCCTTGTCTTGACCTAAATCAAGCTGCATTAAAGCTCATCCCTGTGTTTTACACAGCTGCTGGAGGTGGAGGCATGGCTGGCAGAGAGGAGTTTCATTCTGGAGACCTCTGATTATGGGAAGAATGAAGAATCCACACAAGTTTTACTTCGTAAACTTGAAGCTACCAAACTGGACATGGATAGTTTCAGGTCTCGGATCGAGAAAGTACAGGAGACAGGTGCCAGCTTGATAAACAAAGACAGTCCAGAGAGGTAGGAAAGCAAAAACTGGTTTCTCCTCCAGGTCTAACAGAAACGCTCAGAGAAGGCAAATACAGAAAAGTTCAATTATGTTTGATGGCTGATTCAGAAATAAGACTTCAGGGGACATCCATCCCTCCTTCATCATCATCACACACACTGAGCTCCCCAAAAGCTCTATGGTTGTTTTAATGTTTCCATGAGTTTGCTTTTTTTTTGACAACAGACCAGTAAATGCAGATCAGCTTCTTTGTCCATTGTCTACTCCCAGGAATTGTCATCTAGTTCTAATTTACCACAAATGTTCAAAAACCACTGTGCTTGGGAAAGGAAATGAACATTTCTGACTGTTTTTCATTGGAAGTTCATTTTTATATCTGGGGAGGAGGAAGTGAAAAAACCAGCCATTTGTATGATATACTTTAATTTCCTGAGCTAGCTGGCTTTAATGGCACAGCATAACTCACTCCATTATGTTATCTGGTTTATTCTGTATTTTAAAGGTGTTGCAAATTAAATGTGTCAGAAAAAACTGTGTTCAAAAAGAACAATAAAACAAAGACATACCTTCTGCTTCTTATTCTTTACAGTTCAGTAATACTTTCAAAGCTCCAGGGGATCCTAGCAGACTATCAGTCTCTCCTACAGAAGTCTGACACCCAGAGAAAACGCCTGCAAGAACAATTCCAGCTCTATCAGTTTGAAAGAGAATTCCAGCTGGTGGATGCCTGGCTTTCCAGTAAACTGTCTGTAGCAGAGTCCGATGACTATGGGCAGGACTTAGATGATGTTGAGGTAAAAGAAAATAAAAGGTATTGCATTTATTGTGTGGCAAAGCAGGGATATATTTGCTGCAGTTTTTGTGTAGCTGCTAACAGTGAAGCATGTTACAGTGACAAAAACTAAGCAGATCAGTTATCTCTATAGCAAGAACTCAGACAGGCTTCTGCCTGCTCATACAGGCTCTCTGAGATAGCATCCTCCAACAGAAAATTAGATGGATCAGAAAGTTAGCTTTTCTTAGGATAAGGTGAGGTCAGCACACTTCACTGCTTGCCCTGATTATAAATTTGACAGGACCAAAAAAATTTGACTATGGGAAATGCCCTTATAACAATTTTGGTCAAAAACACTGGGCTGCAGCATTCATACCTCTAGCTGCTGATTTCAAGGACAAATTTCTCCTTGGGGCACACAGTGCTGAGAGGTATAATTAGCAGTGTCCACTCCTCAGTAACTGCTGCATATGTAGACAAGTTCTGTTCATTCGCTTTTGATCTGGGCAACTTCTGCTTGTCAGGATGTGGTTAATTTTTCTCTGTGACACAGGATGTTAAATGATCAAGACAATAGATATCCTTTTCTGACTCCAGATCATTTGGGTTTATCAAGCGATTTGCACTTGTAGATTGCAGTGCGTAGCTTTTGTGTTACACAGAGCAGAGAAAGTGATTCCTCCTATGTCTCTCACAGAGGTAGGCAGAAATTCTTAGATCTAAATTTGCATACCCATTTATTCTGCAGGTGCTGGAGAAAAAGTTTAAAGATTTTGTAAATGAGATGAAACCTCTGGGACATTCCAAAATTGGCTCCTTAAATGATTTGGCATCTAAACTGGATAAAGAAGGCCACAGCAAGATGGATGTTATCCAGACGAGAACTAAGCAAATCAATGAAACGTGGGAGAAGCTATGCAATGCCATTCAGATAAGGACAGAGGTGGGAAACACATGAAAAACTGGGGCACTGTTTTCCCTGAAGTCTCCCATGTCCTCCTTTCTTTCCCAAACCGGTGCATTGCTCGTGTTGAAACACAAGGTTTATACGGGCAATGCGTACATTTTGTTCATTTTTTTTTCTAGATTCATTTCCCTTTATGGCCACTGCTTACCCTACTGTTCCTGGCAAGGCTTATATGTATCAGCTCCGAGTAATTGTTTTCCTTAATTCATTGCTAACTCTGGTTTCCAGAAAAACAAAGCCAATCTAACAGTTTACCACTATTAACAGGAGTTTGGCTCTGACACTTACTGGTCTCTTTATGGAACTACTTATTAAATAGTTTGCTAAACAAGATCAAAATTCTCTAGGTTTTTTGCTGAGTTGGCTAGTTGAAATCAAAGAAGGCATATGGGAGAGAATGAGATGGAGGACACAGAGCCAACCCCCTACATTTAGGCAGCAGTTAGGTGTTAAATAAGCTCACTCCCTCTCAGGAAAATGCAGTCACAGATGTGTTTGGAAAAGCAGAGGTGACACACAGAATGCAACAATTTTTTTGTTTTAAGGAGAACATAAAACATCAGATGTCCTCAACACTTTTTTTCTCTACTGTTTCATATACATGTTGCTTATGAAGTAGCTCAAGCCCACTAATGTCTTTTAGCAGAAATAAATGCATGACAATTGTTTATATAGAGTTCGACTATAAAGTAGTATTAGAACATTTTTTTAATCCTCTTATTCCAGAGAAACGTGATTTTTGTTCAATTCCTTTTATTTTCACTGTTTGCAGTGTAGACATTTATTCCAAGCAAGTATCTTAGGACACCTTCTGTGGTGTAGAGTTACTTTTAGAAGGGCAATGCACGCTCTCCATTTTGAGCATTCTTATTCAGTAGGGATAAATTGCTCTTTGGAGACATCTGTTTCTTTCCATCGTCCAAGAGAACTTGGGGAAATTAGGTTATCTTAATGCCTCACTTTCAGGTGGCTTAATGGGGAAGGTGTTTCATTCCCTCTCTTGGGTATTTCGTACCGCATTATGACATATCAGGGTTACCCTTTTTTGTGCTGTGGACACAAAATGCTGTAGAGTTATTACCATTAAATTACTTCTTTATTCCAGAACCTAAGAGCAGCCCGTCAAGTTCACCAGTATGACCACGATGTGGATGAAGTAAAGGGCTGGATGCAGGAGAAAGAGGCAGTGGTGGATATAGAAGATTATGGGTATGATCTTCCAGGTGTACAGACACTTCTCAGCCATCTCGAGGGAGTAGAGGTAAGAGGATCTGTGATGAAGCAGTAGCAGAAAAGCACAGATGGCAAAAAAAAGGAGACTGATGCTTGACTGGTATCTCTCAAGGGCCTTGCTTGCAAGACAAATTTATTGCACCTTTAAATATTCCTTGTGCCTCAGAGAAGAAGGCCTTTTTCTCCTATTTCTAACATTGTGATATTATATTATTAATGCTTTTGCTTCTAAGGATGAACTTCCCTTCTAAAATCCATTCCAAGCTGTTACTATAATTGGAAAGGTGTCATCTGAACTACAGGAAACTTCAGCTCCACATTTACCAAAATAATCTGTGCATCATGTCTAAAGAAGCTTCTTTTATGTTTGATGATGAATGCCACAAGGCATTAAAGGAAAACTGAGAGGCATTCATATTTCCAGCCTCATACAACCAGAGGGTAGAAAATCTATGCATCATCGTTAAATCCACTTTTGATAGAACTAAGAAGTGACTTGGTCCTACAATCCGCTCTGTCTCTGTTCCAGAGAGATCTAGGAGTCATCATGAAAGAGCTGGAACGGATTCGAGGAGAGGCTTGGCACCTCAGCCGCACATACCCTCAAGTTAAGGAAAACATCATGGAGAGACTCACAGATGTGGATGAGTGCTGGGAAAATTTGGACAAAAAGTTTCTGGAGAGGAAGGCAAGACTGAACCAGGCAGAACAAGTCCAGCTCTACTTCAATGACTGCAGGGAGCTGATGTATGTGTTGTCCCTTTGAGTTTGGCAGTGGGCCTTCTTTCTTGTCTTTCCCATATAGGATTTTCTAAATTATACCTGTTAGTTATTTGATCCCTGCCCCAGGTGCTCTGCAGCTTGCTTTCAAATCTCTTTGAATAATAATCCACAGCATCTCCTCCACAGAATTTACCAGATATCAGAGGTGACCATGACACCTCAGCACAGTGTGCATAACAAAGACACTTTTTTAGACTATTTCCTAAACAGTCTTGGAGAATTCAGTCACTATGGATAAATTAGGTAGTTCCACAATTCCAATTGAAAATACTGTTGATTCTGTAGGAAGATAGAGTTAAATAGTGAAGTAATTTGTACACCTGCATAGACACCAGTGCCCCTTTTTCTCAGAGTCACAGCAACTGCATTAAAGATAATCTCCTAGAACAGGTAATGAAAAAGTTCACCTATGACAGGAGTAGAAATACAAAGACAGTGAAGTGGTTACCACTGACTATTGAACATTTACTATGCTAAGGGATACATCCTGAGCTCAGGTAAATCATGCATTAGTTTGTGCCAGTTGAGAGTCTTGGAGTAGAAAATGTTTCTTTAAAAGTATATATCAATGTGCTTCTTTCCATGAGGGCTCTCTGTGCATATAAAGTACTTTCATATGTGGTGGTAAGGCTGGATGTGATATTATATTATTAATTATATTATTATTTGAAAGTCTCTGTGTTCCTTTACAATGTATAATAAAAATACTGTTAACGTGTGTAGCCTAGTCAGTTACAGTTAGCTCTTTCTGGGAATTTGAATGCACAATGCTTCAGTACATGCAGATGCTGCAGCTATCTTTTTAACAGTATGTATGGAAATAATAATATGTATGGAAACAGCACTGGGAATATTATAAAACCCCTAGATGTTTGAACAAACCTTCATCAATGTATTTGTATATTGCTATGGTTTAGTCAACCCCAGTCAGCAGCTAAGTACTCCACAGCCACTCACTCCTCCTAATTCCCAGTGGGATGGGGAGGAGAATCAGAAATAAAAAGCAAGCAAACAAACAAAAAACAATTCATGTGTTGAGATAAGAACACTCTAATAACTGAAATAAAGTAAAATATAATAATACTAATGGTGAAGATAATATTGTCTTAAAAAAAAAAGGAAAATAACCCCTCCCCCCCTAGAAGACTATTGATGCACAATACAATTGTTCACCACCCACTCACTGGTGCCCAGCCTGTCCCTAAGCAGCCATTGCCCCTTTGATGCACAATACAATTGTTCACCACCCACTCACTGGTGCCCAGCCTGTCCCTAAGCAGCCATTGCCCCTTCTGACCAACTCCCCCCAGTTTATGTACTGGGTATGGTGTTCTATGGCGTGGAGTATCCCTCTGGCCAGTTTGGGTCAGCTGTCCTGGCTGTGCTTCCCCCCTGCCCAGCTGCTGGTGCA
>VYXC01008599.1:259241-316006 GCA_013397175.1 Platysteira castanea | reverse complement strand
GAGAATCAGAAATAAAAAGCAAGCAAACAAACAAAAAACAATTCATGTGTTGAGATAAGAACACTCTAATAACTGAAATAAAGTAAAATATAATAATACTAATGGTGAAGATAATATTGTCTTAAAAAAAAAAGGAAAATAACCCCTCCCCCCCTAGAAGACTATTGATGCACAATACAATTGTTCACCACCCACTCACTGGTGCCCAGCCTGTCCCTAAGCAGCCATTGCCCCTTCTGACCAACTCCCCCCAGTTTATGTACTGGGTATGGTGTTCTATGGCGTGGAGTATCCCTCTGGCCAGTTTGGGTCAGCTGTCCTGGCTGTGCTTCCCCCCTGCCCAGCTGCTGGTGCACCTCCTCCCTGGCAGAGCCTGGGAAACTGAGAAATCCTCGGCTTAGAGTAAGCACTACTCAGCAACAACCAAAACATCAGAGTGTAGTCAACATTGTTCTCATAGTAAATCCAAAACTCAGCATTGTACCATTTACTAAGAACATTATTATCTCTATCCCAGGCAAAATCAGGACAATATTAGTATCTTTTGTGAGCAAATATAAGTCTATGTACATGTATCCACAGCCATGGGATGTGTGCATTCCCAAATGTCCAACAGACTCAGATTCCTTTCCTTTTTACCCTTTGTCTCTGTTCTGTAGGGCCTGGGCCAATGAGATGCATGCTCTGGTGATATCTGAGGAACTGGCAAACGATGTCCTGGGAGCAGAACTGCTCATCAAGCGCCACGAGGAATATAAACGTGAGATAGAGAAGCAGTGGCTGAAATATGAAGAAATGCAGCGGGCAGGAGGTGACCTGCTGAAGAATGGACATTTCATGTCTGTGGAGGTGTGTTGAAGAGTTAAATACTTTACAAACAAGAGTGAACAAAGACATGAAACAGACAGGAGGAGCAGCTTTGGCTCTCAGAACAGAAGAACTGAACAGGACAATCAGGTTCTTTCCTATTAAAAGCTACGTACTTCATGTGACACATAGGAAAAGAAAACACATTTTAAAGTTCTTGTGCTACATCACAGTGCAATCACCTTGCATTGCTGATGTACCCCGAGTTCACCAGAAGATTTGTAATTTTTCAGAAATGTCCAAAGGGGCAAGAATGTTAAATTTTCTGTGACTCTCTTATCTGTGTGTTTTTAGACTTTGCCCAAGACACTGTCTGTAGATCCAGAGATCACACCACCAAAAACATCGTCAGAATTTATGCAATATTACATTACTTCTGTTGTAGAAAGAACAAGAAAACTTTCCACAGTTGAAGTCTCTCCATTGTTGCCTTGCCATAAGTGGATGTATTTGTTGAATCTTCTGGTTCTCACTAGTTTTATAGTACAAACTGCCTGGGTATAAAGTATTGGGAAATCATATGGCAGAATATTTGTCATACGTATGTGGAATCTTCCTAAAATTGTGTTATCTAGCTACACAATTTACCTTCTAAATTAATTCAAGTAGGAAAAATGAGGACTCAGACATCTTTTCTAAATTATGCTAACACCACAAAGTTATCTAGAAGTCGTATTCTAAATCATGAAGGCAGATTACATGATAGTTGACTGTCATGTGAAAGTCTGATTTGATTTTTCAGCTCCTGGCATTACAAATATTCTTTTCCTAGATTGAAGAAAAACTGTTAGAGCTGTCAGAGCTGATGAAGAAGGTAAGGGAGAGCTGGGACATGAGGAAAGTGTTATATGAAGAAAACTGGGAGATCCAATTGCTCCTCAGAGAGCTTGAACAAGCAGAAGCGTGGCTGGCTGCCAAGGAGAGCTTTCTTTCAGATCCCTCCTATGGGGTGAGTAACAACCGTGCAGCACTGCTGAGCACTGTGTGCCTCTCAGCATGTGCAGAGGGCCTGGCTCGTGGATCAGATCAGGCCTCAAATTAATCACAATCTCAACAGCAATGCACCCTTGATATTAGAAAGGGCAGGAGCTCTGTCCTCTTGCAGAAGTGAGCCCAGGGCAATTGCTGCATTTGACATGGTGATGGGTTCCTGGAAGTGGTGGCTTCCAGGAGGTGGTAGAAGACTTGGGAGAATTCTAGGCCATTTTTTCACATAACTTGCAGAGGATTCAACATTCCCTGTCTTGCTGAGAGCCTATTTCAAAAGGAAAAAAGGGGTTTTCCCCACCCTGTAGGGGAAAAAATGGGGCCTTTCCCACCTTCCCATTAAGCAGAGAATGTTTTACACAGACATCTTGATAGCTAGCTTGTAAATTCCTTTTTAAACACCAGAATCCATATTTTTGTTTGTTTTGTTGGGGTTTTTTCTCATTGTTGACTGTCTTCTGATAGTTTATAAGATTGGAAAAAAAAGTCATGAACTTGGGTATCAGAAACAAAGCAGAGGACATGACAGAAGTCTCAGATGCATTTGTTGTAGGGCAGGAGCAAACACTGTATATAGCACAAGCCCGAATCCAAGTACTTGATCTGCATGTAAACAGTTATTGCTGGAACCCGTGGTAGTACATGGCCTTGCAGAAAAGGGAAGGTTGGTATCTGAGCTCTTTTTCTCCTGCACAGCAGACAGACTGCAAGATACAGACCTTTTTGTTAAATGTAAATTCAGATTTTTTGTCAATTAGCAGGGGTTTAGATATTCAGTTACAAAATTTTCAGAATTCTCACTTGGATAAATAGAATGGATAAATCTGAAAATCTTAGGCATGATCTCTTCTGATGGACATGATTCTGGACTTCTCTATGTGGTAATTTTTCCACTCAGGATTCAGTGTCTGAAGTAGAGGAATTACTGAAGAAACACCATGACTTTGAGAAGATGCTTGCAGCACAGGAGGAGAAATTTGCTCAGCTCAGCAGGAAAACTAAGGTGAGTAGTTGAAGGCTGATGAGGTGTGTATGAAACAGCATGATGTGGGTCACTGATTATTTGAATGGCACTCCACGTGACAATGAACTCCTGTGCTGAGATGGGATAAATGAGTAACCGAAGCTGAGGTATTTCAGACAGAGCAAGACCTATATGTGGATCAAAAGAGATCAGTTAGCTTGAAAAAGATGAAGGGGAGAAGTGGAAGTTTTCTTGTGCCAGGACAGTGGAAAGGGTGTGAGAAACAGGGTGATCCCTTGCTACATAGATGGAGAGATTTTGTTTCATTCAGGATTTCAGAAGGGAGCTGGCACACACCTGAAAGTGATAGAGGATAGCAAAGGGCTGAAAATAAAAGGAGACCAAGGCACAGATAGGCCTTTTTCCTTCTGGCATAAGATTTTTACAATGGATTGTGTTAAATATCAAAGATATTCAGTGATCCTCTCCAATTCTCTTTCACTGGCAGGGGGGAGGGGGCGGGTGTTAAATTCTTTTCCTGAAATAACCAATAAAACATAACAGTTATGTTTGACTTTAGGCTGAAAATTAATCTCTTTTGTTCAGTGATTTGCAAATTGGCTAAGTGAAAGGACAAAAGTTCTTCCCTCCAAAATTTTCCACAAGAACAACCCTAGATACTCAGTGTTCTTACAGAAAACTTAAAGAAGCAGTGCCACAAGAAAAGGAGCACAGTTTCTCTTGAGGTTTTTTTTTTTAAATCCACCTCCAAAGAACTTAGCAAGGGCAGGATTAACTGTATTTGATGTTAACTGCCAGTAGTATTCATGGTTTGGGCAACAAAATAAAGCTTAGCACATAGCAATTAGATTCAGATCTAACTCTAAGAATGCCCGTGGAAGTACAGGCCTTAAGATTCAATGCCAGGAGACAGTTCATTTGAAAAACTATTCCTGCTTAAAATAACGAAATCTTAGGTAACTATTCTTGAATGCAATGAAGGTGGTTTTAAAAAATGTAATACTGCTGTCCTACAGAGAGAGATGAATCTTCTGAAACAAGTGGACACAGAAGAGAGTGAGCAAAAGGATAAAAGCAAAGTTGTACGGGTTCCTTCTCTGAAAAGAAAACCATCTGACAAAAGGAATGCACTGCCAAAAGTGACAGAGATGAAGAGCACAACGCCACTGCCACCTGTGCCTGTACCCAGTGTGTCCTGGAGGGTCCCACTTGAAACTATTTTCTCCCCCGTTGAAAAATCTCCAACAAGGTTCCAAGAATTCACTTCTGAGGAAGTCCCTGAAGTGCTGAGCAGCAACAAAACAGAAATGAAAGCTGAGACAAGGCTCAGTGAGATTATCACTCCAGCTACACCAAAGATGTTGGGCCCACAAGCTACATCTTTGGAAAGTCACAGTTCTTTAGGCTCTCCTTTATCTCCTACTCCTCTAAGCCAGCAACACAGCAGCAGTTTGTCAGAATCACAAGCCACGGAGCACATATCTCCTCAGGAAGAAGGTGCTATAGGCTCCTCTTTCTCCAACCTGCAGACCAAAGTAATGGCAACACCACCCAGGCCTGGACAAAGGTTGCTAGATAACTCACCAAACTTACTGCTGTCTAACTCCTCTTGGGAGACATTACAGAATACATCTTCGGTAAGTCCCAGGAGTTTCTGTCTCTCTTCTCACAAAACCACTATCCTGTGCTAGTTAAAGTAAGGCAATAATAGGAAGTTCTGTGTGAAAGTCACAAAGAGCACCATGCATTTCAGTGGGTACACTCCTGGATTCAAACAAGAGGCATTTTATGTGCCTTTGCAATTCAAACCATTTCCACAAAGACTGTTGACTTAAGTAGCTATGTACAGCTTAAAACCATTTTTAATTTGCTAACTTTATAGCCTAGGACTTAACAATTGTATTGGTTTCTGTTTTTCTTTTCCTGAAGTAGAGGCTATTCCTGCTGCTGAATTCTCAGCAGAGCACTTAACAACAGCCAGGAAATGGTGTCTCACAAAGAGGATGATTTACCTACACCCTCTGTGTGAGGTGGCAGTGCTTAGTGTCCACTCCGTTTCCAACTCAGAGAGCAGCAGGGCTTCATGGCACACTTGTCAAAGAGCTGACCTGATGCAAGACTAGAACCAACAACTCCTGTTTGCTCACCCTGGCAGGAAATTCACTGTTAACTCATGGACAGATGAAATTACTTCTTTTTGCTCCTGTACTCTTGAGAGGAACATGTTTGTCACATACCCAAGTGTACCAGTACAACACTATACATTGGTGTAACTCAGTAATTGTGAGGTGGTATGAATAACTTGAACAATTTAAGTTGTAAAATGTACGTAATAATATAAAAAATAATATTAGTTAATTAACACACTCTGATAGAGTAATTTCCATAAGCAAATTGTTCAAGAAGGATTTGAATTCTCTTCATTTAGGTGATCTATCAAAGATACCATAGCAACCTAGTGAGGATTTCCAGCTGTGCTGTCAATGTAAGGGCTAGAGGAATCAGAGATCAGTCTCTTTGCATGAAGTTTATCTAAAAAAGACCTTCAGAAATTTAACATAGGCCTAAAGGCCATTTTAAAGTTAAGTAGCAATATTCTTGTGTGTCTCAGGTTTCTGCAAGTCTCCAGCACATGGAGGGTTTCCTAGAGAAACGAGACCAGCTCCTTCCAGGAAGACAACAGGTAGAAATGAATACCATCACTCTGAGTTATTTCAATTTTCCTTGAGTTATAGTCCAGATCTGGTCTGACTTCTCCAGGATAAGCTCTTGCTGAGGAGGAGCTCAGTAGTGTGGGTTTGCTTCAGCTATCCATAAAATGCATGAGGAAGTGTCCATTAGCTTTGGCAGTACCTGATCTTTCAGAGAAAGAGACAATGCAATTTTTGCCTGTCATGGGAATTATGCAGAACAAGGTCTGTCTACAGTTAATGGATTTATAAACCAGAGTCCAGGCTGTATGAACCTGTTAATTACAGTTTCCTAATTATAAACAATATATCAACTGGTTTCAGTATATCAACTGAATTGGGGGGAAAATCCCCAAATTTAACAACAAAAAAAAACCCCAAAACAACCAAAAAAAACCCCACCACACCATAAAAAAACTAAAGCTTCATGATCCTGTAACAGCATGTGATAATTTGTCAGCAGTGGAAGCCCTCAGTCTCATGCTCCCAATATTTGTAATTTCTAACTGTACTAGAACAGAATTAAGATTCTGTTTATGTTTGAAGAATTGGTTTGTTAAATACAGGTTTGAATGAAACTGAAATCTAAATTCTTACCCTGGGCAATAATACCAGTTCAGGTCAGTAGCCTAATGATCACAACAGGCTAGTTTTCTGATATTCACCACAAATCTGCAGCCATCAGTGTTTGCTGAGTGTTTGCACATAAACAAGTTGTCTTGGATTATTTGTCCCATAGAATATTTCCTCTGAAATTCCTAACTTGAAAGACCACTTTTAAAAAGTGAATCTGGTATGGATTCCATCTTCTGGAAGAGAAATTCAGCTTTTCTTCATTTCTGGATGCACAGAATGTAGTCTTCAAGGATACTTCCATATTACCAAACAAGAAAAGCTATGACACACCTTCCTCAGAACTGTTTCCTTCCTTTTCTCTGAATGACCAAATTGACAATTTGGCTCACTGGCATAACAAAATAATAAGTTATAGGATCCTTCATCAAGAAGGGTCTTTTTGCCTCAAGGCTAAGCTTTCAGTGCTACATAGTTGGGGTTGGAAATAGCTGCCACTTTTGCACATTGTTCAGTAGCATTCCACTGCGGTGATTTTAACAAATGAAGAAGAATTCAGCAGCCACACACTTGATAAAAGTAGCCTGTGACCAGCAGGCAGGGGCTGGTGTTCCAGCTAGGGAAAAAAGCGGCATTTTAGTGGCCAAAAATTAGACAGAACTTCCATTATCCACGTTCAGAGATGTTGCCGACCACATGGTGTAGAGCTTGCTTGAACGAGGTTACATCATTTGTTCAGCCCTGACTCATAGAGACCCTTTCTTGAATCACTCCCACAGAAACTATAGTAGGTTCTGTTTTTCTAAGAGATAACGATGACTGTGAGAACTTCTGTGATCATAACATAGACAGGTCCTGGCTTCCTGTGGAAGAATATGAAAGAATATGAAAGATTTCACTACTCCGATAAAATACATACTTCATAACAGAATCTTATTACCATTTCTATTCATGTAGCCACACTCAAGGTCTTGGGAATCCTTCTATGTAAAACTTGATGGATTAAAGCTTGATTTCTATAACGATGACAAAGAAGCATCTAAGGTAATTTGGTTTTTAATCTTTCTAGCAAACTTTGTGTCTACATATGTAAAAATGAATTTTAAAATGTCACCTTTGGTTTGGGGCTGGGGTGATCTGTTCCCTTTCAAATGTCAGCTGAGTGAAAATTCAGCAATTATTCAACTGATGCAACTAAAAAGCAGAATAATAAGCTTCAAGAAATTTTTAAAGATATACCTTAAAAGAAGTATCTTATTCAAGAGTTGCCTTCAAGATGTAATGCAATCATCCATGGTTCCTCTGTGGTTCGTCCGATTCAGTGATCCTAGTTATAAAGTTAGAAGCATAAAGAGATGGGTGTGTAGTCTGCCTGCAGGTTGGTATGGAATTGAATCTTAGCAGAAAGGATGCAGAAGACATTTTGTTTTAATTTTATCCCCCTTCAGAACATATCCACAGTCCTGACCCTCAGCATTTCTGGTGCCAAATGCGAGACGCTGGTGAATTATACCAGGAAAGACAATGCCTTCATGCTGCGGTGAGTCTTACAGAGAAGGGCACAAATAAAAGCCTGCACAGCTCCCTGTCCATGTCACCTAAGGCTGTATGTTGTTAGGAGGCATAACTGAAGTGTCTTACGCTCACAGGCACAGAAAGCATAAGGCAAAACTGACTAGAATTTGCCTTTTCCTATCCTTATTTACAGGCTGAGAGATGGGGCAGAGTATTTCTTTGCAGCACCTTCTCAGACACTGATGGAGGACTGGCTGCAATCACTACAGCATAATATCGGTATGTTCTCACTTCCTTCAAGAACGAGCTGTGCTTTTAGCAAGTGATGGTGAGAGAAAGAGAAGAGAATGACAAGATGTCCTGAGTTTGGGGCATTTTGAGTCATCCTTTTTGCCTCTGTTGGACAGCAATACACAAGTCACCCACACCCCTGTGATGTAGTGATGTGGCAGAAGAATGTCCAGGGTGACTTGCAAAGCAGTCTTTCAGTTGTACTGTGGCCAACACCAGGTTATTCCCTGGCAGGGGCATGCAGCTGTATTCATCCTCTAATTAAGCTGCTTTGGATCTTGATCAACAGTTTTTCTTCTGGATCTAGATATCCTTCTGGACATCTCTCCAGGCAGTGGCTTATTGGGAAGGAAGCCATAGCATAATTATAACTATGATGGTCAGAGAAAATTGTTATGGACCCAGAAGTGGAAAACTCTGCCTCTAGTATTACTTTTTATTTGTTGTCTTTTTTGACTCTGTAGGACACAGTAACAGATCCCATTCTGCAGTGATGGTGCAAACTTTCATTTCAAGCACAGAGACCTCCCAGAAAAGAGTGTGGGACTTTCCAGACAGGGACTCTGCTGAAAGACTAACCAGCAAAAGCTCACTCCTGAGGTATGGGCTCTGTGCTGCAAAGCTGAACAGATGTCAGTGCTGTCTGTGCTCAGGTAGCAGTCACTGACAAAGAGACTGCCATGAGGTCAAAAAGTCCTGCCCCTCTGTTACTAATGTCACAAAAATAATGTGGCCAGCAGGACCAAGGCAGTGATTGTCCCCCTGTACTTGGCACTGGTGAGGCAACACCTCCAGTGCTGTGTTCAGCTCTGAACCTCTCACTTCAAGAAAGCTGGAGTGTGTCCAGGGAAGAGCAATGAAGTTGGAGAAGGGTCTGGAGAACAAGTGCTACCAGGAGAGGCTGAGGGAGCTGGGCTTGTTTAGACTGGGGAAAAGCAGGCTCATGGGAGACATAGGAATGGAAAACACAGCCACAGCCAAATTCAGAAATTTGGCCGGTTTAAATCAATTTTTCTTGCTTTTGTAGTCTGTACAAATCTTACAGGCTATGATGTGAAATCCTAGTCCCAGCGCTCGGCAGACTTCTGCTGAGCTAGAGGCTTAACAAGTCCTTACATATATAGAGTGACTTAAACTCCTCTAGATTATACCTGATTTTCTGATGATGCATTTTGTTGGTAGGAGAACACCTTCCTTCAAAATCAAACCAGAGAGAGAGTCTGCAGAATTTTCCAGAGATTTTAAGGAAGATGGACCTACAGTGATACGAGCCTCAATCACTACCCGAAGCCTAGAACAAAGTGGAAATAAAACAAAACTGCTTCCATCTCTACTAAAAGCAGGAAGAGAAAAATGACATTTGCCTCAATGAATTCCAAACAATTATAACTTAACTCAGCCCTCTGGAAATGTATTGATATTGTAAGTTAATCGCTTCCCTCTGAACTTTTTAAATTATGTATTAAATCTCATAAAATCTTTAAATATAATTAAACAGGATTGCATCTGGTATACTTTTGTGTGCACAACAACTTTGTCATTTGCCATTACCACCCAAGTGTTACCTACTCCAAGGTACTAAACCAAAGGGCAGGGGGACCTTTAAGCCTGACAGCTCAAATGAAATGATTCTGTGAGACAGGAATGGGGAGCACTGAGCAGAGCATGAGGTGCAAAGCTGTGAGTGAACTACAACCATCTGCAAGTAGATTGGCAGATACCAGCAGAATAGGTTTAAGAGACTTGGGTGGTCTGTGCAGCCAAAGGTAATGTTATATACTTCCTACAGTGCTTTGTGGTCTCCACAGTCTTTCCTTCTTACAACACATTAACCAACAATTCTGTATTTGCCAATTCTTTCTGGATGAAGCTACCAGGAAAAAAAGTCCTGCAGTGTTACTCATTTTCAATGAAATCTGAAACTTAAATAAAGCATGAACAATCAGTGTTTCAGTGTAAAAGGAGAAGAAAATTTGGATAGCAAGGAGGAAGTCTAGTCCCCAGACAGCAGGCTTCACATGCTAAGGTATGGTGTAATCACAGGGAGGAATATATATTTTTCTCTCTACTTATCTCTGGTTCTGAGCCCAAGAAAAGTTACCTAGCACGAAGCTGGAGAGAAATGGCATTTCCCCCCACCCAGGACAGTAGTTGGGGGCTCTTCCCTGACAGGTGGAAGCTAGAACTTCAAGTCCTTAACTCCTCTGACAAAGACTTCAGCCTTCATCCCTTTTTAGGCAGTCTGAAACATGACTCTCGCTCTCTGCTCGCAGTCCTCTCCTCTGCACTGACTACTTCTCCAGTGGCAGAGGAGGGGAGCACTTTACACCGTTTATGTAAATACTTTATGGGTACATGCAACATCTAGTGTTTAAATTTGTGTTCAGTCTGATGCAGATCAGTCACAGGCATCCAAGGTGAGTTAATAATTCCATTTTTTTTTGCTAGTCCATCTCTCCCCTCTGTTGCACCCCAACTGGAGCTGCTGCCTGTCACCAAAAAAACCCCCAACAAACAGCACATCAAATTAATGGGAAACTGATGCATTTCATTATTGTTCATCATTTTTAACTGATAAAAAACAAAACTAAACAAAACAAACAAAAAAAACCCAAAAACAAACCAACAAACAACTTCAGTATTTTAAACTTAACATGTAATTGAACAAAGCTGTGCCTTGGCTGTGGCTCAGTACAGCTGCCTCCTTGCCCTGCCTTGCACTGTTCCACTGAAGAGGGTTTTACCACAGGAAGTAGATTTTGTTCCAGGCTCTCCAGACCTTTGTAAACCAGATCTTCTCCCAGATTTCTTCCATTCAATCGTGAAACCAGGAAATGCCCAGTGAAGTTCTCAGCAGGCGTTTAGCACAATTAGTGCTTACAGAACTGGAAAAAACCTTGTCTTGCGTTTAAGCACATAAAGACTTTCATGGGTCTGGTGCTCTTTTGCAATATTTTATTTTTAATTAATATATTATTAAACAGTTAAAAGACACAAGCAAGCGATTTCTATGAAGAGCAGCTAATAGTTATAAGAACTGTCTTATTTCCTTTGTGTTTGGCAGCAGATAGCGAGCTCTGTATTTTTGGGGGTTTTCCAGCAAAACGTTCATCAGCTAACAGTGATCTGGGGTGCATTTCGGGTGAGGTGTTGGCGGGCATGCATTCATCTTCAGTGGGTAAGCAAACACAACACCAGACCAGCAAGGCCTGGTTTACAAGTACGGCACGTGCCTATTTCCAGTGACATGCAGAGAGGCAGCTTTCTCCTGAAGTGCCTGCTTTGGTTTGCATGAATTCTGTTCAGTCACAGCACAGTATGTGGCACTAGGCCAGGCAACAATGGGGCCAAGGAAAAAAGAAGTCCACAACCTCTGAGGAACAAACACACAAAATTTCAGAGGCCCTTAGACTCCCTGTTTACCCTAAAGGGAATAAGGATCAGTCCTGAGCACAGGTCACTGATCAGCCTTATGTCACTGAAACTATGCCCTATATTTCTGTGGTTTTGGGCCAGTGCAAATCAGCATGCTCTGAACCAGAGCTCAGGGGTGCTTTGATGGACAGACAACCTGTGCCAGCCACCACTTCCCACAAGCTGCACAGACAAGACTGTGCAAGGTGTAGGTCCCTCCAACCTGCAGAGTTCTCCAGCAGCCTCTGTCTTCACAAATGCCCTCCAGGTCCTGCTACTACACCATCAAGCCAGCAACACACTCCTTCAGTGTCATAGAATCATAGAACCGTTTAGGGTGGAAAAGACCTCTACAACCATCCAGTCCAACTGCTAACTCAGCACAGCCAAGTCCAGCACTAAACTGGGTCCCCATGTGCCACACCCACATCATGTTACAAAAGCAAAAAGGCAACCAGAATAAAACAAAAAGGCACTCTGATGGGCAATGACACAGCCCTCACATAACTTCAGGCTCTGAAATGCAAAAATATATTTGAAAAAAACTATTATCATTTAAGGCTACAGAGACACCACATGGGGCGCCAAGGTGATGAAGGGGCTCATCCCTGTTTGTGCCTCTGGCTGCGAGATTAGGCAGCAGCTCCCAACCTGACTTTAAGTGTTGGCAAAACCTTTGGTGACAGTTCTCCCAGCAGAGTCAGACCACCTTCCCCACTCACAGCTTCCTCCCTCCCACCCTCCTTCCCTCCCTTTTTAACAGGATTTAACAGTCCCTCAGAACAGTAATTCTCCACAAAGTGTGGGTTACCTGAAAACCTCGTGGTTGTGTGGCTCCTTCACATTTTACTGGGCTTTTCTGTTTGCATTAGCAGCACTGTGAATGCACCAAACACACCCCAATTATTGGTCTGGAGCATTTTGAGAGACCAAATTTTCTCAGTGTGGCTGAGCTGCCTCACTGCTCGGCATATGCTGCCACAAGGGCTTTCTGTAGCCCATGAACAAAACAGGGATATCTTTTTGCAGCAGCAGAGCTTTCTAGGACCAGCCAGAGGAGCACGGATATAGTGCACATCCCGTGCACGTGTGTGCACAGAGCAATGCTGTGCCAGGACATGCTGCTCTCCTGTTTGAAGGTAACAGATCCAGCTGGATCAACTCTCAACTCAAAATGGCTCTTTCTATTTTGCCTTGCAGCCAGAATCTGATTAGTTCTTAACTTCTCATGATCTGAATCCCGCAGTACAGTTGCATTCCAGCTGTTAAGACGCCTCAGGTTCTGGATGGTATTCCTTAGCTCAGCACGTAAGCATTGCTGAGGCTTACCCATTGCCATTTCAGCAGAAGCAGCATTTAGGAGATGCATGCTTCAGGCAATCAAGTCTTTTGTAAATGCTCCCCCTTTGAGGTTCAATATTGCCTGTGTATACCAAAAAGACAGACCTCTTTCTCTTTCTTTGTCTAATTTTGAATTTCAAGTACAACTAATTCTAGATCTCAAGTAAATTTCCAACACAGAAGAAATATGTAAGATTTTCCTTGGAAGTCCTGATGAATATGCTATGTTTGGAATAAATAATCCAGAAGTAGGTCCAAATTCTTCTGTGTGAGGAAGTGTGCAAACTTCTCCCGCTTCTGTGGAGATCTGTTTTATATTGCTCAGCATCCTTCCCCATCATCTTTTTAATGTAGTGGAGGGCTAAAAAAATGTTCCAAGCTTCTAGTCCAAGGCAAAGTCTCTCACTGCATTCCAAAGCAAATGAAAACCAGGTGTCATTTTCCAAATATTTTCCTCCAGCAAGGAGGAAAATCGGTGTCCTATTTTTTTTTAACTTGTGCTCTATTTTATGTGGTACCTATTAAAAATACTTTGCCTGTGACGTTAGGGATAGAAGACTATAAAGAGAAAAATCTTCTGTCTGTGAAAATACAATGGCTGTGTACTTTTTTAGTGAGGTATGTTGTCCTACGTTCAGTTTACGTCTGTAAGGAGAACCATCTTATATCTCAGTCATGATTACTAAATTAAATGTACTTGAGTCTATGGTAATTATTCCTCTCAAGGTTCTGCTACAAAAAACTTGTTTCAGGCTCTTGATACTTTAATGCATAAAGGCACTGCTGGTATAAATCAGTACGATCACTTATGCTTTATGCAGAACTTTTCCTCCAGTCAACGCGCAAAAGAACTGTGCTCACTCACTGAAGCTACTGCCCTCTCTCTTGAAATGCAATTCTACCTCACTTAATGCAAGGGAGGTAGAATTGAAATGCAACCGCCCCCTTCATGGCTGTCTGGAGCAGCGTTTCTGTGCCAAACTCTTGCAGGGCAATGGAAAAAAGGAGTAACTTCTAAATCAGCAAGGGGAATCAGCCAGACAGAGTGCAATTGTCCACACTGCAGTTTGGCTGCTGTTCACATATATATGCCCAACTTCAAAGCTGAGCCCACCAATTCAGTGCAAATTCTAGTTGCTCAGCCTATCTGAAAATCTGGACATCACTGAATGCAAATGGCCAGGACTTGATTTGTAGTGAAGTATTGAAAGGACACTGACAATGGGCTCAGGGTTGAAGGGACAGGCTCAGACAAAGAACTATCACCACCACCATAAGCTGTAACATCAAGGAGATCCTGGGAAGTCTCTGCTAACCAGGACCTTAATTTCTTAACAAGACCACACTGTGAGGCTCTTGTAGGCTGAAAATGTGGAGGAAGGAGATTAAAGAAACCCTTTTGAAAGCTAGGAGCTTGAACACAGCAAGGTGAGAAATGTACATGTTTCCTCAGTTTTCTGCAAGTAATGAACACTGTGATGTGCTGTAATGTGACTGATATGTTGCAATGTGCTGCCATAGCCTTCAGTGGGGAAAAGTGCAAAAACCCAGCCTAGGGGTATCCAGAGTAGCGGGAGAAATTCCCAGTCCTTCTGCTTCTCCTTCGTTCTACAGCACTCCTGATTGCCTGGAGGAGCAGGTCTTTGTTGTTGAGGATGTTGTATTTGCTCAGGTTCACAAGTTTATCAAAATTTTCAGAGGAGTAGATCAGCCTAATGAGGTAGTACGGCGAGCAGTTGTTCTCCAGATTTACTTTGCCTTCTTCCATCTCTGAGTGACTGCGCTTTACCCCTGCAGAGGAAGACAAAAGCCAGCACAGTGAGCTGAATCTGGAGTACTACCACAGGGTGTTGTAGGGGACTCATCGACCTGGCCAGACCCACTGTTGAAAACAGCCCCCAGGAAATACTGCAAACCCACTCCACAGCTCAAAAGAGCCATTCCTGGTCAATTTTCTGAGCTACTCCTCCTCCCTCTCCTGCTAAAGCTCAGACCTGGAAATCCCTCAGCAGAGCTGGCACAAATTCTTACATTCCTCCTTGTCCTGCCCCTGCAGACATCATTCCTGGGCAGCATGTCCATGGCTCCACACCCTTTCCCAAACTCTGTAAGTCTGACTCTTGGACAAAGACACACACTTGGAACACTTCAAAATCCATGATCGCCCCTGGATTAGTGGTGACAAGTGCACATCTGCCAGCTGGAGTGAGTGGACAGCCTAGTACATACAAGGAAGCCTTGTGATGCTAACCACACAAGACTGCCTGTTGCAGAGGGCAGAGGGACCAGAGCATCCTACATCAGACTCTCAGCAAACTCCAGCCTGGCCTCAGGTTATGCCTGAGGACCCCCTAATTACCTGTACCAAGGACTTTGGCAGTCTTATATTTACGTTTCCACAAAATTTTTAGCTACGTTTCTTTGCTGGTTTTTTTGCCTATCTCCTTGCAGTCTGAACCAAATATGCCCAAAATACTAATGTAATGTGAGATGACTATCAGCAGGTATACAAACAGACTGCTGAGATATTCCTTATGACGTCAACCAGAACCTCATGAAAAAGACACAAGAATTGTGCTTGAGACACGGCAGGTTTTAGTCTAACATAGGGGTTTCTGAGCAGTGTGATCTCAGGGTGCTGGGCGCAGGCCACCACTGGATGTGGCTGAATTAAAAATATGCAATGTTGCTTCACTGAGACTCACAGCATTCAGAGAGACATATTATCTATGCTACCCACATCCATAACTGCTGCACTGCAAATGGGCACATCACAGGCTGAGTCTTTTTAGAATTGAAATAGTTAAAACCAAGAAAAATAAGTATCCACATTCCACAAGATGTCTCTCATCCACCTAGAAACAAAAAGCTCCACTGTTAAACTTGAAATCCCTGAAAGCAGGTTGCCAAGGACCCTCCTCCTCCAACCACCCACATTAGTTGCCAGTTGTCAGCTTGATGGATGAATCACTGACTGCTCAGAGACATGCAAGTGAGTGTCAAATCTCACCAGTTTGGGCCTGGAGTACTGAGAACTGGCAGCAGCCACTCTGCTTTGCACCATCTCATCTATTTTTCATTCAGAGAGATTCCAAAATCCTCACCTGCTTTACCTGCCACCCACTGCTCAATGGCTGGATCGCACCACACATTGCCATTTGGATCATTTCCAGCCTCCACTGAACAAGCCTAGTTCCCTCTACAGAGTATCTCCTCTTTTCATCCACAGGGTTTCTAAATGTGATTTTCTTGATTTAGCTCTTACTGTGCATATTCATTGAGCATAATTGAACATCAGAGCAAAAAAGTACCTTTACTTTTTTCTGCTATTCCTACCCTTCCCAAATGCTCCCTCAGAGACTTCTATTTTGCTCTGGTTCCACTCAGGGCCACAATAGAATCTTGGGTAAAGCTGGAAGGAGCTCGCCCCAGGCACTTGAGCAGAGATAGCTGCACATCCCAGGCTGGCGCCACATCTCTCTGCTCTGCCCCAGCTCCTACCAAACACCGGATGGAGCCTCTCCCACCACAGCCACACGTGCTTTTCCTGCCCAGGTCCCTGTGCCCAAGCCTGCCATCCCTCGAGGCCTGGGAAGGAGGTTCCCTCTGCACCTCCCTCTCCACCACAGGCAGGCTGCCTGGGAAAGGCAGGGGTGCAGGGCTAACCCTGGGGCTGGATGGCCCACGGCCAGCTCCTACTGCTGCTGCTTTCCAGCCCAGGTCCTTCAGGAGGCCCTTATCTCCCCTGCTCTCTGCGCCTTTCTTTACTCTCCCTCTTCCCAGTGCCAGAAAAACTCCAGCACCCTGCATGTCTCTTTTGGCAGGACATGGCACCAGGCACAAGTGAGGAAGACCTGTGTCTCTACTGCAAGGGACAGTGACAAGAGCCATCTGCCACAGGCAGGGCTGGAGGAGGCAGTGTGGCACCGAGTTGCCCAGGACTGTGTCCTCCATGCTTTTCAAGTGGAGAACAACTAGCAAGAGTATGCACGTTGCTCTTCTGCCTGCCATCAGTGGACACATAACACATACTGGGGGTAGAAAACAGTGCATAGTTTTGTTGACTGCGTTTACCTGGCTCCTTGAATTCCTTAAAGGTGTCATTCACCAGGGGGAAATGGATTACTATGGGTGCTCTGGGGTCCTCTGCATCTGAAAATATGTAACATTCCTTTGGGTTCTTCTCTTCTTCTGGACTTAGCTCCACTTTGGGGAATGGGATATTTTGTATCTTGCAATATTTGTATGTCATCTCTAATTGCTGTGAACACAGAATGTCATGAAGTTAAAGCTCTAAGACAAGAATCAGGTTTACCCAGGTATCCTGGAAATACTATGGCATCTTAACTCATTCCCTGGAAACACTATGAAATGAACGTTTAGTCCAAAGTAGCCACAGTACAACATTACTTTTGACCACCACTCAACATAAGTCAGACTCTTATCTTATCGCCTCTTATCACCCTATAATGCTTTTTACAAGCCCAAGTGAATGACCCAAAGTCACACTCAGAATTCGTCATGACAGACCAGGAGAGATCACGGGGAGGTCTCCAGCAAATAATTGTTACAGCAATTCCCTGAGGATTCCAGGAAGTATATGCTGTAACCTTCTACAGGGAAAAGAGCCTAACAGTTTCTATAGCTCCATTCTTGAAGGAAGTTTCTTTCCTCCTTCAAGGTATGGTGATATGATATTAAGATTTAGACAGCCACTTACTTAAAAGTTTTAATAAGACAAGAAGAGTCTTACTCTGCAAGGAGCAGAGTAAGTTCATCTTCTCACCTTGAACACATGCCCCAAACCATAATCAAGGGATATAATGACATCTACATTTCTCTCTGGCTTGAAAAGTGCTGCACCACTGGTGTTGATGAAATAGCCAACATCTATCAGACAAAGATATTTCTGCAGCGGTGTCAGAGTGTTAGGGAAACCGTCCAGCACAGTATCTGAAAAACATTTTGAATACAGTTAGTGGTGCATTGCTAGGAAAGGAGGAGTGAGTAATTCTGTCTGTGCTACGTGCTAAGGGCAGCTCCTTGGTTACCCTCAAGACCAGGGTCACCTCCCTCCAGAGGAAGACCTGTGTCACACAAAGGCCTCAGGAGCATGCCCTTGGAACTGCACATCTGGGCACACCTGGCCTGTTTCCACACTCTCCCAGGCACACTCACAAAGGCAGGCCGTGGGGCAGCCAGACAGAGGACAGGTGAGACACAGACTCCACTGACCTCACAGCTGCTCTGGGGAATCATTTTTCACAGAATACAGACTTCAACAGATTTTTTTCCCCCTAAGAACTGGGAAAAATGCAAACAACAAAAACAATTTCACAGTGTAGCAACACAACTAACAAATGCAATACATCATTGCACTTTTGCATTGCTCTTTTCTTGCTTTTGCCTTCTCAGGGTTAGACTCCTCTCTCAGGCTGAAAAGTCTGACTTCAACTCGCTTTCAGTGATCTCATATAAACTATCTTAGCCATGCTGTAAAAAAATACCGCACCATGCATACAACATCGCCTACCAACAGCTTAAAATACTGCTTGAATTAATTAAACCTCACATTAATGCCAAAAGGGGATTATACCAACTGGTAAGTTGAAATCTAAAGCCAGTTTCTGATAGTTAGACTCTTACTTCTCTGCTAGCAACCTCACCAGCTTGCCCTGTAGACAGCATGTCCTCTGTTGTTCCTTTAGTATGCTTTCAGTCCCATGGAACAGGGAACATTTTGCCATGGTTTTAAATATCGAAGTAGTGGTTTAAGAGTGTTCCTCAAGTTCACAAAATGAGGTAGCAAAGCCCAGAGCAGAATACTTGAGCCTTAAATCATTGTGTTTAGGCATTTTAAGAAACTGTTGACCACAGAAATACTGCTGGTAAGTTCCAGCATTTCAATTTCAATTGCTCTGCTTCCTTGGCCTCATTCTGTAGTGTTGATTTAAACCATGCAGAGTAATTCTTGCTTGTTCCATAGCCTGGAATGTTTCACACCAGCTTGAAGTAATAATTCCTAATTTTTCCATTCCCTCACTGTCAAGTCTTCACAAAATGTGCTTATTTTAGCATTCAAGGCTTCTGAGAATTCACAGATTCAACTGTAATAAGAGACATTTGCTTGCAGTCACTCACAGAAGAAACAGAGCGTACTTTTTAGTTTTATTTGGCCCAGTGAACACATTTAGATGAAATTCCATTACGCCTGTTTTCTTATCACAGAGGTGGAACTTTGCAGCATTTATTCACAGCTGTATATGTGAACTGGAAATAGACATTCTCTTGTGAGAATCCCGTCTTCTGTCCCACATCTAGATAGCGACTTTAAAGAAATCCTGTCTCAGAAATACCCTTGAAAGTATGAACTCTACTGTAAATGCATTACACTAATTCAAGACTATTTGTTCAATTTTTCATCAGGAAAATTAGGCATTGAAAGTCTTTTTTCTAATGTCAAATAACCTGAGCTGCAGGGAAGCCTTCAAACCAAAGCTCTATTCTCAAGACTTCATTTACCACAAAACTGCCATTTCTGTTCATAGACCTGGCATCTCCTCTTGCCCCTAGAGATGGATCCATACCTGGGTTTAGCTTAGTCTTTCGCAGGCAGCCAAAAGAAGATAGAAAACCTGCTAATTTTTCCCACTCCATACTTTCAGTTTCCCCCTTCCCACTCTGGATTTCATGCTTTCTACATACTTTACTTTATTTGTAGAATATCTACCCTGAGATAGTCATTAGTGTTCTTATGCTCGCTTCCTCAAAATCCTCCTTGAAATCTCCTTCTACCCATTTGTCTTTACAAAATTGATAGTCAGCAAATGTAACAACAGTTATGTTTTTTAATATTTACTGATTGACAATTTCATCCTTCATACACCTTCTGAAGCTACTCGCTTGCTCCTTCTCTCACCCACTCTTATGCTACTTGTTCTTTCTCCTTCTTTGATTTGTTTTCTTAGAGCAGACCCTTTTAGGACACAGACTTTTTGCTTACTGAACATTTTAAAAGCAGACAGTGCACTGTGGGCTCTGCCTTAATCTACGAAAAAGCACCACCATCTCTCACCATTGTCAGCCAACTGTGTAGCAAGGGTGGAGAGGGACAAAGCACATTGTAACTTGCATAAAATGGGAGAGAAAACAGAACCTGCCAAAGAGAGGGGCTCAGAGAAGGCAGAGAACACATGCTTTCTTGCTGAAGTCAGATTAACCTCCATAATGTGGGGTCCTCCCACACTGCTACCTGTTCATGGAATAAATGGAGATGCTGGGATTATAGGTTTCTGATGCTGAAAACCTCAGCTTCATCATCTTGCTATCATTTCACAGATTGTTTCATAGGTTTGAGGTAAAACTATTATGGCTGATTACTTTGCCTGCCTAGAAAGCACAGGCCAAAGAAAATCACTGTTCAATTTATACATCGTCTATGTATCTGTTGTTTAACATACACAGTGTAAACCTATGTGACTTCAACTTTCTGTAGTCGGACTTTGATATTTCTGTTTCCGAGGGGTTAAAGAGAGGTCTCTGGATAGATAATTCATTAGGCAGAAATACCAGACATATGGGCAACCACATGCTTGCAACTTGTCCTTTCCTTCATCAGATCCACATAATAACCTGCTATTTTATGCTTCTGGTGTTACCTCTGCTTCTTGACCTCAAAAGATTCTGCCCTTCCTGAATCTTTTCACTACTGTACCTATGCAGAGTGACAAACTTCCTGTAGAAAAGCAGTTCTTGACACAAATTACAGGTATCTTATGCAAGTGAAAGAGCAGTCCGTGGAACAGTTCATTTTAACCTGTTACTCTAAAGAAACAGACACCATGAACATAGGTCCAACTCAGCCGATTTCAAATCCCTGAAACAAATACAAGTTTTCCAAAGTCTAAAAACAAAAATCTGAGATGTTACCTGCACAGTGCAGCTAACTCTTTGTTGAAGTTACCTTTCCATTCAATAAATTTTTTCTGATGGATATAATCCTTATGAAACTCTAAGCCTCTCAGGAAGTTATGCGACTGTCCCAGTAGTGGACGCTTTGTCATAATGTCCTGAAACATTTCATACAACTTTCCTGACAAACAAGATGGAGGCTCAATGACAGTAACATCTTCCTCGGGAGAGTGTCTTTCTGAAATAGAGAAGAAACCATGAAATACAGAAAAAACCATCAGTAATCTGCTCTGCCAGACACCTTTGCTGGCTAGCTGCCCTTGTTGTCTTCCTGTGGGTCCCTCCCATGCCTGTTTCTTGCAGGCTGCTGGAAAATATGTACGCATGACCCAAGTCATTTTAAAAAAGAGATCTTTGGTTTTCTTTAAATCAGGCACAGCTTTTGTCTCGTACTCTTGACATACTGGCTTTATACTTTTGCCTACAAGTAAAAGCCACCCTTCTCACTTGCAGTCATGGGTAGAGTCATTTAACAGACCATGAGGAAATTTTAAATGAAAAGTATTTGTACTAACATGAAGCATGTCTCTGGAAAAAAGAGAGAAGAGGACATAGCAATCATTCTGATACAGATTAAAGATGCTGGAAGATCCACAGTGAGGCAGCACCTTAGAAACTCTTACCTATATCTACCATATCTTGGGACCATCGTTCCCAGAATTCATTTGAATTTGAGGACCAGTACAACCCATCCAGCAAATTCCTGGTAAAGATGTTTGTCCAAAGACCTGCAAGTCAAACCACATGGGAAGAAGTACTGCACTACCACATGTTAACCACTGACTATTGCAAATATCCATGCTACACATAATTAGCCCACCCAACCTGACTCCATCATGACACAACTTAAACAGCAGGTCTTAGAGAGTTCACACATAGTGGTGTCAGCATTTCAGTGCTCTTTCTCAGGAGGCAACTACACACAGAACATTCACTGCAGAGTACACAGTAACAAAATAAGGGGTATTAGTCACCCAAAAGATGTTGTAGAAAGTTTCCTGTGTACCTGTGAGAGAAAGTAGGCTTTGAAAGGATAGGGAAGCCATGTAAGCATAAAGGCCTTCTTTAAACTGATTTATTATTTAAATTGACCTAAGACTCATTTTTTCCTTCCAGGCACGTTTTGTTTCTGTGGAGTGCAGCTGGTCCAGGTTCAAAATAGAATTGGCTCCATATGTGAGTCTGCTTTCGGAAAAGAAAGAACTATCCTTTCTCATTAAGCTCTATGCCAGGTACTTACACAAGGAACAAATTGAATCTCTAGCAGACTCCACAGTGAGAGAAATATGGTTTTTTTCTCCTCTACCCTTGTTTTTGGTTTCAAAACTAAAACACTTACAAGGATTTAAAATCTGCCTGGGACAGATGGGTTCCTCTGACTAGCTGCTTTTTCCCTTTTCTTCACCTTTGGTGGCAAAATGGCCAGTCAAAGTAGTTGCTGGAGGTCAAAAGGGCTTCCTTCATCCTTATGGGCAGAGGAGATTAGTGACACCATCCTCGACCCACAAAGCTCAGGTGGCTCCTGCCTTTGGGGGTTGTTATAGATGACATATTTTATTCTCAGCTCCTTCCAGTTCTACCCCATTAATGCATTGTCTAGAAATACAGTTTATGAAGTTGAAGAGTTAGAGAATGGTCAGGGAAGGAATGCTTATTATTTCCTCAACTTGCCTCTTCCATCATCTTGTTTGGTTTAGAAAATGGAACAGGAACCATGCTGCAATTTTCCCAAATCTACCCAGGTGAAAAGGGAAAACAGGAGGAAAGAAGATATACAAAGAGAAGAAGTATACTAAATGGGTAAAAAGCCCATTGAATTAAGACCTAAAGCAGACCTGCTGGCAAGGAGTGTTGTGCCTGTGGCTAGCAAATATCATGCTTTCTGGGATGCTATGATTAACTATATTGCACTGCTATGTCACCTTCCAGATAGCAGATCCGAGATTCTGGCAGCTTCTTCACTCGCCTTCCCATGAAGAACTCACTGTCAAAATATTCTGAGGGAATGGAGGCTCCATATTTTGGTATGGCCACTTCATAAGGAGAGAAATCTGCCCACTCTACAAAAGAATTGACATGTGGCATGTTTGTTGCAATAAAAATAAAACCCCAAAACCCTCCTATGCGGATGAAGCTATCCACAAGCTCCAAGGATCTTGCTTGTCTCAGCAGCTCTGTACTCTCCATACCTTTGTACTGCAACCTGCTACTTCCATACAAACTGAGAGATTATTTGCAACCAAAAGGAATTAGATTTTTCAACTCAGAAAAAGTCTAACATTAAGTTCAAATGCTTAGATATCTATTTCTATACAAAGATTCTGGGATCGCACTTGCCTCTCTAAATCAAGAGCATCACCTGTACTACATGCAAGGAGTGACTGGCATGAGAGCTCTACCAACCCAAAACTGCCAGTCTACAAGACATAAAAAAGCAGCACCATGCTACTTTTTTATAAAATGCACCAAAAGCATGCCTGAAGACACATCAACATCACACTGGAAATTATCACAGTGTGGCAGGGATGTGTGGTTTCCTGGCTCAAGCTGCCCTGCAGAGGCATTACAGTAGAACAGTAGCTATAAGCCTAACCAAACGTAAGGCTTTTCTTTCCAGTATCTGCTTCTTTTAATACCTTCTGATCAGATGGTTTGCCCACACTCACTCACAATGTCTGCAGCAAAAATAGGACTTCACCCCAGATCTGTAATTAATGTCCTGCTTATGGCTGAGGATGTTATCCAGCAGATGTGTTTTTTCTAACAAACAGCCAACAGTTTGCAAAAAAGACAAACATTTTAGTAAAAGATGAATACTGAGTCAGGGCAACAACTGTGCTAGGGCAAGAGTCAGGGCAAGCAACAGATGCATTCCCCTTTTTTTTTCTCCACACATACACACCTCCCTCCAAATTCTCTTCAAGCCACACCCAGAATCAGAAGAAACTCCAGAACACTTACCTCTGAATTTGAAAGTACCAAACTTCTCCTCTTTCACATTGAGGACTGCATAGAAAGGCAATGGGTTTTGTCCATGCTCCAATGCCTTGCGCTGGTCTGTGAGTTTGTATTTTCTTGGCTAATCAGCGAGATTAAAAAATCACAGTAAACCTCTGTAAGAGCATAACACTGGCACAATCTACCCAAGTAAAGACTGATAACAGATATTTTACAGCACAGAGGAATCTGTAAGTCACACGTCTGTAAGAGACCTTTTGCTTTGTGTTCCTGCATTTTGCTTCCTGGTTGCCTTGTGGATACCTGGTAACTTCTTCATTAGAATATCTAACTGCATTGACTGCTTGCATCCCACAGATCTTTATAAGGCTGAGATTAATATTCACACAAGGACAGATTACTCTAACTTTTAAATGTCAAACTAGAAACAGACTTTAAAAATCTGACTTTTACGGGACCATGGGGGTGGGGGGGAATTCCTCAGTTCTTTCGGGAGCATGGAGGGGTGGGAATTCCTCAGTTCTTTCTGGAAGTTTGCCTATGGAAGTTACAAGCTGTAGGTCACCCTAGAACAGAGGCACTTTCAAATCATTATCTACTCGGGGAAATCCTGGCTACGAGATCCTTTGTCATAGTTTACAAACCACACTGGGATAGCACAGTCTCTTTGGATTTTTACACACACTACGTTATGTCCTCAAAGAGTAAAGCTCTAAAGAAAGTAAGTGGCTGTTTCCCAAATGTCTGGCAGGACCATGTACCTACCCGTCCATGTAAGAACATCTCCTGAACAAGTGACCACAGAGTTGTAAAAGATGACACATGTCCTGCTTTTGCCCTTTCAGCAAGTTCCTTGTGGTAATATTTCAGATGGTCTATAGACATAAGGTTGAGTTTGCATTTTGTCACTTGTTCTTTTACTGCCTTAAGTGGCCCCTCCAGAGACTTCTGTGACCAGTCAGCATGCTCATACAGGTCTGCTAGGGTCCTAAGGAGCAGAAATGTTAGAAAATCACCCTTTTACTTAGCTCATTTTGGAAAATTGATACATTTACACAATCACTTTAATCAATGAAAGAGAATCAGTGAGCCTAAACTGAAGCTATAATTGAGAGCCAAGAGTAAGAGCTTCGCGGGGGAATTATGTTAACTTGTTAACAGTGTAAGGCTTTGAAAGAGATGCATCTCTCGCTGTGTGGAAAAGTAGTCACAGTCATTCCAAATCCAATCTCATTTTCTATACGCACCATGTTGAGCCAGAAGCCCCGGTGAGATAGGTGACACAGTTCAACAGATTTAGCTTCTGAAGAGCTAAGAGGTGGCCAAACATAGCTGACATTGCTCTGAGACCTCCACCTGTTGCCATAACAGCTATTACTGGGACCTGTTCAAAACACAAGTATTATCCTCAGAAAGTTACTCCCTTGCTACTCGGAAAAGTCTAATTACAGCTCCCCAAATTTCTTCAGCAGATTCATTGGAGGACAATGAAATTAAATCACCAGTTAGCCAATCTTTACCAGTACCTTATTTAAACTAAGCTCCAGAGACTCTTAACCCCGGTGCTTGGATGAGTTTGAATATGAAGTCATTTTAACATTTCTTGCTATTTTTATCTTTATAATTGGAATTGCAATGATTAAAAATAGATAATGATATTATTTTATTATAAATAACAACAAATTGCAATAAACACAATTAAAATGGATCAAGGAACTTCTTTGAACTCTGCTGATTCATTGGACAGCATTCATTCAACAAACATAATTCAGCAAGAAAACGAATTTTCCCTTAAAAATTCACCCTGGATCTTGGCAACAAAGCATACTTCAGCTTGTTATAAAATGTTATAATGTTCTTTCTTCACCACAAATAATTTTTACTTTTTGTAAGAAGTGTTCTGAAAATGAAGGAAAAAAAAATAAGCCTAAAGAAGCGACATTACACTGATTTGATAAATATCTACATGAGGTGAATTTCCAATACTCCTGTTTTCCTATTGGTTTGGGTTGCCAGACTAGGCTGTACCTAACACAATGCCTCGTATCTTGTTGACTTACAGCACCATACTGTTGGAAACTGTCTTTGAAGAGTGGTATATTATGTCCTTGGGAATTTGGCCCATTGAAAAGAATGGAGGCATGAACTGCTGAGCTGAAATTTCACATGAGCATGGGGTATGTCACACTGAGAGCCTCTGTTCTGCTGCCATTCAAATCAATGGGTTTGTTATCTACATGGAAAAACTACTAGAAATTCCGAGGGGAGTTGTGCCAATCCTAATTCAATAGACCCACATCCCATGTTTGGATTCCAATGCACAGACCTCATGTCCATGTAGATCTCTTTCCAGATGAAGAACTCTTTTCAGGGCACCAGCAACGACTCTCCTCCTCTTAAGCAAGAACTCTTGCTCTTCTTGGCACAGATCATACCCTAAGCGCACATCTAGTTTCTCTGTGCTGAAATATAAATAAATCCAGAGGTACAGGACTCATGTTTAAAATGTATATGGATCTATTTTCAGCAACTGCGATCTACTTAATTCATAAAAACTCTTGATTCCTTGTTCAGATTTATAGAGAAATGCATCTTTCATTGGCAAAGAAATGAACTGCTTTGCTTCTACACGGTCTCTTCATTGTTTCAGTGTAAGACTTACTTACAGCTAAGGATAGTCAGCTAAGGATAATAAATATAAAAAACAAAGAAGGGCTTCTGTGACTTTCAGTAGCTTTGTAAGCTGAATCCTTCCTATTTCTGCATCATATGGTTTCTGAGCAAAGGGTGACTTAAACCTAACAAAGTCTTTCATGGGTACTTGCACTACAGATATATATAGATCTTTGGAAATGAAAAAGATATTTGAATAATTTTTGTTTGTTTCTTGTCTGACGCATTATTTTACAATGCAACATTTTTTCTTCCCTAGTTTACACTTCCTGCTATTGATATCACCAGAGGCACAAGTCTGTTTTCTTAAGAGCGTGTGTGTCTTTTGGGTAATGTATGGACTTCAATGTTTTATTATTTCAAATTCTCTTTTCCCTCTGCCTTCTCCCTGTCTCCTTTTTGAAGAAGCCTCCAGTCTTAGTCTTTGGTTCTTTGATGCAAAGGACACTCAGTGACTAAGTTCCTCACCATTTGAAACTCTCATAATTTTTTTTTGCATCTTTGTGGGACTCCTTTGCCCCAAGGACATTTAGCTTTGATCTGTTGTGGTGACTCTTTAATGGTGACTTAACTATTGTTATATTTTGCCACTAGTTGTTGGTTCTTTCCGTTTTGCTTTTATCTGGTTCTTCTTACTCAGAGCTTGGATTAAAAATGCAAGAGACACTGTTCTTCTTCAGACTTAGATGTTTATTTTTTCTTATCTATGTTACAGCTAAACAGACTGTGCGTCTAAGTTAACAAGGTGGAAAATGGTCCCAAAATTCTCCTTCCAAGGTCTTTTCAAGCCCAAACTATCCAATTATATAATGCAAACAAATTTATTTTTACTTATAACCCAATAATCTATTAACCTGAGTTCTGCATTGCGGGCTTTTTCATCCAATAGCAAACAAACCCAAACTTGAGAAGAAGAAGAAGAAAAAAGTACTAACCACCACTCTAATTCCCCCATCTTGTTACTTGTATATATATTATTATATCCCAAAACCTGAAATTCTACATTTTCACCCAGTGACACACTTCTATTAACTACACACTAACAATCTCAGTGTTAGTGTTACACATAGTTTTGACCGCCTTTTCCAGGGCCTCAGGTCAAATGCAGTGTGCTTCCGAGGATCAACCCCTGTCAGCTGTGAGAGATTAAAATTCTCAGAATCCAGGGTTCCAACACCTAGTCTTGTGCATTCCTTATATCTAAATAAAGGATACTCTATTCTAGATTTCACATTTCAAAGAACAATAAAAACTAGAGAAAAAAAACCAAACCAGTCCTCTTACCAATCATTTAGCTGGAGGTACAATTGTAGTGGCACATTCTGTAAACAAAGAGATGAGAGCAGGAATATGAATGAGTGGAAAAAAGAAAAGTTTTGAATCCAGATTTTCAGTGCCTCTTGGAATGTCCCACCACTACCACCCTGCATATGTTTATTTTTTTTTAAATGTAGCAGAAGAGAAACAGAAAGCAAGTAAATGCCAAACATATTCTACAAAGAAGTAGAAGGCAGGAGGGGTCAAAGTGGCGGAAAAACTGGGCTGTGAACCAGGATTTCTTCCCCACTATGAATATTCGTCCACAAAACAGCCTAACCCAGCAGCAGTATTGCACTGCCACCCTCTGCCCCCAAAGCTCTGGTTGCAATTACTGACACACAGTAAAACCTACACTGAAACGCTCCTGTGGATGAAGATAAAGACAGTGATAGAAGAGGAAATACAAGTCACCACATCCTTTCAAAAAGCTGGAGATAAAAGGGAGTCCAAAAACAGAGTCCGAAAAGGGAGGTGGGGAATCACTGGTGGCAAAACATTCATTCTCCCTTTTCTTTATGGGAAAGGCTGCTAAGAAATTCTTTTCCTCCTATTTTAGCCTCTCATTTTCAAGGTATGGAAAAGGATGTCTAGCTATATTTAACAGCTTCAGAGATCACAGAATATTCTTAGTTTAAAGGGACCCTCAAGGATCATCAAGTCCATTAGGCCACACAGCAGCATTACTACTGCCTTTAAAGCAACTTAGAGTTGTGTCTCTCCACCAGTTACCATCATGACTGTTCACTTGTAAGAACGTGACAGCATTGTTTCCTGAGGGCATAATTCAGCACATCTAACTTTAGCCATCTAAAGTTTAGGTATACAGACTGAGCTAGCACCCAGGCTTGATAAAGAGCAGAGAGGCATCCCAAAACCTTGCTGGGGTATTGAATATTCTCCCTTCATTGTAAAAGTACAGCAGAGGTTGGTCTGAAATGCATCTCAAACTTGCCAGGTTGAATCCCCAGTCACTGATTTCATCGACAGAAAATTCATGTTTCCCTGAGAAAATTAATCTTTTTCACAGAAAACATGTATTTGCCCAAAATTCTCACTCAGATTTACTACCTGGTTTCTTGTTTGTTTTTTTTTTTTTTTAATACTGAGGGTTATTCTATTCTTCCCTCCAGAAGATCATATAAAATATGAAACACTTACGTGTCTTACAGGAAGGGTTACTTTCACTCTATGTCCAACAGGGAGAAATTTCAGTGGTACCACTAAGGTGTCACTTAAATTGCTGTTGTCATCTTCCTTATCAGAAACTTTCTATACAAAACAAAAAACATGGGTTGCATTCACACAGCAGAAACAATGCAGTTCTTTGCTGTTTTGGTCACACTGGAAATAAGCAAGCAGTATGGGCAGTAGCACTGTGTAGTGCCTGTTACCTGCAGCCTGACTTTTAGAGCTGGCTCCCAAGCCTTCACGCAATGGAAGTAGAAAGTATCGGTGTCCTCTGTCGTCTTCTGTGTTCTCTCATGAGATGCAGGCACCGTAAGCACAAGATTTTTACCCTCTAGTAAAAACAGATTTGTTTAGAGAATCATACTGCTGTGCAGGCAAAATAGCTAACAAAGTTGGTGAGCTTTCTGCTGGAGTAATGTTCTGTGGTAGCTCCTCTGTAAGTTACCCCACTGGCCAGGCTCCTACAGCACAGGACCTGGTACTCCTGCCTTTACCCCACAGCTTGGAGTGCTCCCAGAGTCAGCACTCTCTCTTACTTCCACCAGCAAAGTCTACTGTGCTCGAACTTGATAGCTTCAAGGAAAAGACACAGAGAACAGTTCAGAGCACTTCAGGGCATTTCAGTACATTACATTTTATTACTTAGATCGTATATCATTATCTATATATAATTTAGAACATTCTTAGTTGTCTCTGTACTCTAAAATGCCTCCATCTGGGTCTGGATGACTGTAATAGGGTTGGTTTGGTCATGTCCTCAGTTCACAGAGAAATTGCCCTACCTTTCAAGTATTTCCTGCTTTCATTAATGTCCACATGCACTTCCAAGCAGCAAATCTCACGGGACTGTAAAAGGCAGGAATGGAAAAGGGTGAAGAAAGCAAACAACACATCTGCTGCAAATAATGAAACATCATGGAGACAACCACTACCTATAATATAGGGACAACTGAACTGATCTCAGTGCTGGGAGCAATCCAAGAGAAAATTCAGAGCTCATTATTCCAGGGCAGTAGCCCAAGTTGCACAGCTTCAGAGTGTCAATACAGTGGTTCATTGTCAGAAATTGTCCCAAAATTGGGAAATTCTGTACAATACACAGGTCCCCAAACACATATCTAGCAATTATTTAGGAAGGGTGGGGAAAAACACCTAATGATGAATTTCTGTGTATTGTGGCAGTGATTAGTCTACAAAGCATCTTCTTACTGGCCCTGATGTAGGGAAATAATGGATTTATTCTACCCTACTTCCCACCTGAGTCACTCCAGTTCACCTTTAATAACTTGTGCCAGGACATTTTTCTAAGTCATTTCAGGAACAACGCATGCCAATCATTGCAACTCATGCCTCACACAGAAAATGAGGCGGAAAGAATAGAATACGTGTTACTTTGCCTCAGGGGTATCAAGGGCTAGCATCTGGGAACCATGCACAGGCTTAGAGGAGTTGGCATGAAGTACTTTGTACTCCTTAGCTGCTGGGCCAGCCTGAGGAGACAGGCAGTGTACCACATGCTGACTAATACCAAAACAGGGCTCTATGTTTCAACAACTAAAATAACTTCTTATTAAAAAAACTAATTTCCCAAAAAGCTGTTACAATAGATACCCTTCCAGTCATAAGCACGCTGAATACCTACTATTGTCTTCTATAGACCTTTTATAACCTTTGTTTTTCCTGCCAAATGCCATATTGTGTTATATGAAACACAGATTTCACTTTGAACACCAACAAATACGGGGTTCTGCAACATTAACAAACCACAGCTAGGCAACATAGTGACATCTGTAATAGCTGAGGACTTCAAGAAAGACAGCTTCTGCTTTTGTATGGAGAGGGCAACATTTGAGCTGTAACAAAAGGGAACTGTCCCACATCTCTGACTTTAAAATGCACACCATGCTCTTATGTATCATGGTAGTTTGTGACGTCTCTATAAAATGCGGGGAAGAGGAGAGGATCAAAATGAAGCAGAGGTCACTCCAAGATAAATCCTCATGTGAACCTTACCACTAGGACATCATTGGTAATGAGATGCTCTGGAGGGCTAGGACTGAAAACACAAAAACAAATAACAAACAAAAAAAGCTGTGTGAATAGTTGTTTTTGGTGTGTTTTGTTTAATTTTTAAATAGCAGTTTTATGACTTTTCCCACTTAAAATTGAATATAGTTATATTATCACAATTTGTTTTCTAATAAGGCAAAATACATGATCCCCTGCTAAGTATGTGAATCAAAATATAGCAGCCAAACAAAAATAAAGACAGGAAAGCCCATCAAAATACTAATGCTTAAAACTATGTGCTAAGTTTCAGCAGAACAAAGGCATATTGGTATATGTGGAATCATGTCCTGCTATTAACAAATGACCATATGACTTGGGGAAAGCAAAGACTAATATTAACGTGTTCTGCAAACATTTATTAGGAAAGACATTTCTGACTATTCCAGATTATAATTTATGGCTGATCACAAACAAATGGCAAATAAGAATTAGCTCCCACTGTGCTATATATGTATGACTGCAAAACACAGAGGTAAGCAATAAAAAGTCTTTGTCCCAGATATTTTACCTTGTAAGACCTTGGTCTGTCACTGAATGGATGTGGTTATTTAATAATATGAGTAATCTGTAGAGTCTACTAACAGCATCTTTCACTAAGGCAAATATTCCAACACCCCTATGTTACACACATTCATAAATGCTTTCATATATCTGAAAGGACCATTGAAGTTATGTAGTATGTAACCTTTGTATGTCCAGGGTATTTTACCAAACACTATTTCCAGCCTTAAAACTTCCATTTCAGCTGTAAAATGTATTTAAATAACTAGATTAGATTTCCAAGGATGGACATCCCCACATGCCTAATAACTTGAATGGTGAAAGATGTTCCTCTTCTTTCTAGCCTGAATCCAGTTCTCAAGCGCTGCTTCTCATTCTGACCTTTTTAGATATCACATGACTGCTTCCACATTTGCAGGAGATGATTACCATCATCATACTTAATACCATCTCTTAAGGTACCTCTCAGAGATAAATTAAATACATTTTCTTGAGTTTTACTGTGGGAGAAATTAACCAAGAACACGAGTGATTTTCTTCTGCAGTTTCTTCATGTTTCAGAATAAGAAGTCTTATTTACAGTTTCTTCTCTTGAACATGCAGTTAGTCAGTTTTCATTGGACTAATTTTTTTTTCTTTTTTTTTGCTTATGCTAGGCTCAAATATTCCAGAATGTGTAGTTTAGGGGGTTTTCTTTAACCAAACCTGTGATAGGATTTAAAAGACTGATAAAGTTTATCTTATGGGACTTTTTCTCCTCCAGACAATGCTGATAACTACTTTGAGGGGGATGGTCTTATTTTCATTATTTGTTGATTGTATGTTTCTTCAATTTAACTAAGCTATTGCCTAATGGATGACTTTTCTAATCCTGTCTACGTAACTCCATGTATATACTGTTATAATAATACAAGACAAGTTTTATGGTCTCTGAGAAATTCCGCAGTGTTCTAGGCACTGTTCAATGAATATCAACAATTTGAAGAGCACTCATGTTAAGTTTCACATGCATCTTGTCTAAAAGTTATCACACTGTGAAATTTTTATTACATTTACAGGATCTAGATATACATGTTCAACAGAAGTTTAAGATTTGTATGAAATATACTGAAAGGTGGAATTAGCTAGAGAAGGTAAAAAAAAAAAAAGTTTGAAACTGTAATTTAGGTTCACTGCTGGGACAAAGAGCTGGAAGAAGTTTTTCACACTCTGAGATATTATTCCTCCCTGGCAGATCTATACCTTTTAGCTTTGGAATTTTACTCACATTCTTTCCATCCAGAATTCCACTTCCAAACTTTCCCATTTCTTAAAGCACCTCTCTGTCTAAAAAGAAAAGGGTAAAATAAATATATATTATTGGAGGCTGCAAGAATTTGGCAGCAAGACACACTCAAAAAACACTTTGAGGGCTGACATCTCTTCCGCTAATGATACCAAAAAAAGTTTTGCATTGTGTCTTTCCAAAGCTGAAATTGCAACAGAAACCACAGACTTGTGAAAGGCACATAAGATTAATAATCTCCCATTGTGTGATATGTAGAATTATACATATTTCCAAAGATACAATCAGAGAGGGAGAGCTTGATGGAAAAGGAAACATAATGGCTTTCTGCAAGATAGTGTGCATGGGGGAAAGGCACTGAAGCCCAGCAACAAATGTGACTAAGACCAGAGACATTTCCACATACAAGCCATTTAAATCACATTTGAACTGAATCCAGAAGAGGTGGAATTAGGCAAGTGACTGAAGTGGTTACTGAATCATTGTATTTCCCAGTGACTCATCCACTGGCTGAGAAGTGCCCAGCACCAGCTGGCAGGGTCACAAGGAAAATCCATGTTAACAGCTTTCAGCATGTGGGAAGTAGCTGTTTTTGTGGACTGTCTCCTTCCTGCAATGAGTGTGTAGCAACACCTCAGCCACAGCTCAGACAAACCCAGGAGCTGTCACAGACCTATCCTGGCTTTGTTTACTGGACAACTCTCTTTCATGGGCTCCTTAATAAAATACCACAGATGTTAGCAGGACAGACGTTCCTTTACTATGGGCTAGAGAAATTTGAATCACCTAGAAGGAAACCCAGCATGAACACCAACAGGGAAAAAAGCCTGAAAGAATCATTCAATTCAAGTGATGAGTGAATTGTCTTCATGTTTTTAATAAATAAGTTGCCATTTAAGAGGAAATGTCCCCTAAGCAGGGCAAAAGCGGAATAAAGCCGAAAAGTAAGGAAGTATTTATTTGGATTATAAAAGATAAAAACTATTATTTACGGATGCTTCCTGTTAAAATATTTTGCCCTCACAGAGCATGAGAGAGAAGCTGCTTCATTTTCTGAATTTGTAAAAAGAGATTCATGGAGTCACAAAAATACAGCAAAATTGTATCTGCTTTGATGAGGCATTGATAATGATACATAAGGCTACCTGTTCATGAAGATCCAAACCCTACTTAACATGAAAGACAATGTGTACAATGAGGTCTTGTCAATCTCTCCCTGTTTTCAGCTCTTACCTCTGATTTCAAAGCAAATGTCTCACGGATTGTCTGCCCAGGTCTGATTCTAGCAACATTAAAAAGAACTGTGAACTGCATGTCATCTTTGGTGAGTGGATCTTCATCACACACTGCCAATTCTAAAATGTTCTAGGAGTAGAAAAAATAAATAAGAACACTTACTGAGCTTCTGTTAGGCAGAAACAAAAAAAATTATTATAGATTTTTGCAGCTGTTTCACCAGCAGGGCAGTAAGAATAAAGAACATGTCCTTTCCTTCAGGAGTCTGCTAATGCAGAACATATTAAACTCAGTCTTGGAAAACTTGTGAAATAAAAAACAACTACCTATAACAGAGAGTTTCCACTCTCCCAAGACAGAAAAGATGCCAGTGCTCTGCACCACACTGATAACCCACTCACCCAAAGAACGCACTTAGTTTCTTCATTCCCAAAGTTCTCCAAATTCTACAAGTTAGGGAAGGATTAAATTTGTTGTCTACACCACAGCAAATTCTCTACTCTTGCCTTAGAACCAGTGGAGGGAAAGCTCTTTCGAAGTTAGCCATGCCAAAATAGCACAGAAGTATGCTACAACAGTGCTTATTCCACTCAGGTGACAAGAAGGGGAGTCTGGACTAGCGTAGATATAGGCATTTACATCACCAGTGTCTGTAAATAGCTGAGAAAAACACTACTGCTTATGTCTACTGTTCTGTGCTAACCAGTCTGTTAAGCAAGCATTTTCTTAAGTTATTTAGCACACTTGATCAACAGGGTGTCAATTGAGGATTCCCAGCTATTCAAAATGGTGACATTTCTATTTTTTCACTACCTCAACTTCTCTCTGGATCCTAAAGTAGAAAGTCTCGTTCCAGACAGGGTTGTCAGAATTCTTGATGGTTTTGGTCTGAAGCTTTCCAGGTGAAGCAGATGGCAGCCACAAGCGTACATAACAGTCTGATGCAGTCACTGCAGCAGAGAAAAATTTAAAACCTGATGCCAGTGTTAGAGATGAACAGTAGGACTAGGCCATAATCCTGGAGATTAATAAATATTACTACTTTTTTTTTTTTTAATTAGTAAAGAGATCACCATTTGGAAACAACCAAGGAAAACCATCTAATTCTTGAGTAACTACAAACTGCAAATGTACACATGCACACACAAAGTACACTAAGAGCCATGTTTCCCATGTGAAGAGAAAGAGGAAAGTGGATTATGCCCACTGACTATCCGTTGGGCATAGTCCTTACAATTCCAGTCAATGATGTTAAAAAGTTAAATTGAAACTCCAGCTGGTTCCAAAAAGGGCTGTTAGGATGATTACAGGAGAATGCATATTACAGCAAAGATCAGAGTCTGGCTTGCTCAATCTAGCCCACAAACATGCAGAGGAGACATAATGGCTGTCTAGAGGTGTTAGGTACTAGGGAAGATGATCTGTTGCAGCTCAAGGCCAGCGTGGACCCACGAACAGGAGGTCACGAGCAAGTGGGAAATCTTCATTTCACTTCCAGCCTACATCTATTCCTTATGGTTAGTGCGGTCAGTGCCTCGAGCAGCCATCCTTTGGGGAGAGCCCGGGTGGGGAAGCACATTTACTTTGTGAAGCTTGACAGCCGTGTGAAAGGAAATCTCCAAGGTGATGTCTTTCAGAGCTGGATTCAGGACTTGATGGAAGATTTCTACTGCAGCCCGAGATGCCTAAATACTTCAGACTGGTATCAAGCAGTGAATAACATTGCCCCGCAAGGTTTTGGCACGAAAGTGGAACTGTCCCTTCAATAGAGTAGATAGAAGAGATCATTGAAACTCAGAAATACAGGCTTTGTCACACTAACACCTTTCTAGTGTCCACTTCTGGATGGTGCTACGTGGCATTTGCCACTGGAGCACAGGAAACCTTTGGCAGGCAGTTACTCAACCAACAAGGGATTCACTCCCTCTGGTCTCCCTCACATCGAGGCTCAGCCCTGCATGGCAAGGCACGGATGGTCTCAGCTGTAACTCGAGTAAATCACTGCAAAGTCATGGGATTTTTTGCTGAATGAGTCATTTTTCACTAGAGGAATACACAGGCCAGAAGTTTCAAAACTGACAAAAGGCAGCTCAAGGTCTCTGTCCTAACTGAGGAACCCATGGGAGACCTCTGCAAAAATGGCAGCTGAATGCCTGGTGCACAGCATACCCGGAGAAAGAGACATAGGAGGCTGTGAAGGGGAGATAATGAGTTAAAGACACTTGAACACAAAAGTACACAGAAAAGTCTGTTTTGCCTGCACGTTCAGCATGGGTTCAGGGCTGGATCTGCAGAGGTCCTCCTTAACCAAAACTATCAATGTAATTTATTGTGACTGGTCATCTGAGAACAGCAAATACCCTGAAAGATAAGGTATTTTAGAACGTTTGAAATTCTCTAATTTACCTTTGATTACGTACAATCAGTACATTTCAATAAAAGGTCCTTAAATTCACAGTCTGTGTGGCAAAATTCCTGCCCAAGCAGATTCAGAGATTTCAGTGTCCTAATGAAGTCTACCTTCCCTTCTTGGCCTAGAAAATTAATCTGGGTGTCTTGGTTTTTTACCAGTTCCCTGAAATTCCACTCCAATCTAATGATGCATCAGACATTTGATCTAATTATAGCCCTGGCATTAGTATTTCTACTGCTGTGCTTTATGTACATTGCTTGCATACCTTCAGAACTTAAGAATATTGCTCACTGTGTAAATTCTGAAGGTGACTAAAAACACTCAAACCACAACTCACACAGGTCTCTTGACTTGATGTTCTTAGCTTGTATGATTCTTACAGAAAGCATGTGGATGGGGCAAAACTTCATCTGCAGAGAAAACAAATGCAATAATTTTATCAGCGCAGAATACAAAAACAAGATGTATTTTGAACAGTACAGGGGACAGTCTGCCCTTGTCTGTTTCAAGTGAGGTGACCACCCTCAAGTGGAAGTATACCACGCTAAGATGAAAACACAATGGCACACTGCGCCGTTTGCTAAGGAGCTTGAGTAAGTGCAGCCAGAGAGAGAAAACACAGGCTCAGCCAATGGTATGGAAAGCTTTCATAGTCACCCCAGAGGCACTTGTTTTCAGGCAACCTGACGCTTGTATGGCCACAGTGATGGTTGTACTGCCAGCACCCCAAGGGTCCTGTGCCACTGGCAGGTCAGAACGGGGCCTCTGGAAGGGGATATTAGGAACTGCAGCTGCCTGCCCAGGTAATGGCACAGCTGACAGTAAGCCAGGACATGGTACTTACCAAAATGCTCTATAAACTTCTGACTTTGTATCTGAACTAAGACTAAATTTCCATGACACTTGCAAGGAGGGTAAGCTCACCAAAGGGCCTTGCTGACTTTAAAGGAACAAGTCACAGACCCTTCAGATGAAATAAAAAATGCCCTGGTTTGCAGGCACGTTATCATAGAATTCCATTTCATTATGTATCCTGAAAATACCTAATGGGAATGGAAGCACTTCCCTTCTAGACATGAGATTTATTTCTATCACAGGGATGCTATCATTTTAACACTATTTCAAGTTACTTGTTCCTAACTTGTTACTAACTTGTTACTAACAAGTAACTTGTTCCTAAGTTAAGCTTTCCAGCCTAAGGTGTTCAGAAAACACTTGCCATTTTCAAAAGATGTTCTGATAAGCATGAATGAACACATATGTAAATGTAGCAATAACAAAAGCAGGGAAAATACTTCATTCTTTTTTCCAATTGATACATTTAAATTTCCCTTTAATTTTCTGTTGGGGTTTTTGTTGGTTTTTCGGGGTTTTTTTGCATGCCATATTAGCATGGCTTGTCAGCAATATTAAGTAATAATAACATGCAGTTATAACAGTCCCACTACCACTAATAAATTAAAATTTAAAACTTAAGCTACCAACTGAAATACTGTCTCTATTTGCCTAAACAGGGAATTTCATTACACTGTCACTAAATAATTTGACTATTTTATTTTGAAAGTTAGCACCATGATTTATTTTCCTGAAAAGGAAATGATTCATTTTGTAGATACAAACTGTTGGGGAAGGAGGAACCTCTCTACAGAAGGAGTCACTCATTACAGTTAACATGAAATTCTTTTAAAATGAGGTGGAGATTATTGGGCGTGTTTATTAGAGATGAGAATAGCCTGCATTCGGTTTCATTCAGGCTTGTTTAGAAGTAAATTACATTATATCAGATGGATATCATCTGAACTGTGAATTACCATGTTCAAATAAAGGCCTAATATTAAATTTTATTATGTCACTTAAAAGTCACATACTTTTTAAATTCAGATTAATATTTAAGAGTTGCCCTGAGCAGAGAAACCCTTGTTAAACCTTTAAAATCACATTAGCTTGTCTCTTGGCTTGTATAAAAATGCAAAACAAATCTGTTCTTGTGTGACAGGAACTCTTTCTAGTATGTCTTCCTCCAAATCTAAAACTGACATATTTAAAACTTTTTTAGTTTAAAGCATTGTGGACATTACAAGTTCCAGTTGGGACACTTCCGTATTTTTCCAGTTGTCCACTAAAAGAGTTTGACTTTAATTTTCCTGTGCAAATAGTTATTTAACATAGAACTACCAGCTAGGACACTCATTCAGCATTCCTAGTGGTTTTCATTTACATGAATTATTGGATTATGTAGACAATTACAGAGGTGACTGGTTTTAATTAATATGTTAATTCTCCATCATTTTGTAATCAACTTCCCCCTTGCTCAACAGAAGCCCAAACCATTTTCAGAATCTGCCATCACTGAAGAAACAGATGTTGGCATAAAATTGGCTTTGGACCTTTCATGATGAAAGTTTCCTAATTGCTTATAAAAATGGCGCATCTGCAGATCATCTTCAGAGTACTCTCAGATGGGACGGATGTCATGTTTCCATCCTCTGCCACTACATCCAGAGAGCCTCACTCCTCCTCCCTTCCCCTTCCAACACCAATTGCTTTCCTTAAACATGTCAACATTTGCCAAACGATGGAAACATCACCAAAGATGACTTTTCACGCCTGATTCGGTGCAGCTTAGTTCTGGTGTTGTTGCAGGGTAAAAGGCAAACAGATTCAGATGGGAAAGTGTGGCCATAATAAACCCTGAGGGCTGTGTAAATCCCACAAGGAAGCCAGAAACCACCCCTCTCCAAAGACTGCAGTTACTCCAACTTATAACCATTCAGAAGTGAGGTAATTCCTTTTTGCATTAGATAAAGGCACAGCTAACTTTCTTCAACAATAGTCTAGAGCAGACTCCTAGGGTCTGGTTTGGATGGTCTAAACATCCCTGCCTAAAAGTGCTGGTACTCCAGAATACCTTTCTACAAAAAAGAATTACAGTTAGAGGTATCATTTGCTATTTTCGTAACACGAAAAGCAACATGTAACTTCACAATTAATGCAACTTGATGAACAGAGACACCGTATCCAGACAAGCCTTGACACACTTGCAGCTGTATTGGTCTTGCTGGTTTTAGTTCACTTCCTTGGCAGAAACGTGGTTTCTTGTACAGACATGCAGAGAGTAACAAAACTCCTCTGTAAATATCCAGAGTCAAAGGCAGCTTTCCCAGAAGCGCATCGTTCTATTTTTGCTGGAAAATTAGTAGTGTGACATTAAGGCCAACAACAGAGTGCAGGATTCAGCTACTTGTGTATTGTCACACCCTAATCAATAACACTCCAGGCCAATAAATAGTGGCATCTCCAGACTACCAAAGGGAAGCCTAAAAAATTGAAAAAAAAAAAAAAAAAAGAAACCAACAAACATCTTTTCACTTGATAGCATTTAGCATTAAACTATATTTCTATACTCTCAAACCAAGCATTGAGAGAGTCATTTCTGTTTAAAATACAGAAGAGTCAGTAATCCGGAGATAAAACTAGCATGTCAGAATTGCCACAGCTGTATCAAACCTTAACAGACTGAAAATTCACATCTGTTGCCAACATCTCATTGATTGTAATAATACACGGTCACTGACTTCCTTCCATAGGAATGCTGATCAGCTTTGGAAGGACACATACATCTCTTGTTTACAGGCAGTTAGTCTCTTAAGGTTTCATTCCAAAAAGACAACCTTGAGCATATGAAATCTTCTCAAAGCTCATAAATATTGAGGAGCCTACCAAGACAGTCTATGGATGGCAGTAAAAGAAGAAAAACCTACCAAGAGCTCATGTTTGATTTCAGTCATTGCCTCTCCACGCTGCTATTAGAACAAGATCTCACAGCTACCTTCACCAGAAAGTTAGTATTCTAGAGATGTTTCTGCAGTCTGGGAACCTCATCCCATAATTACCTCTTCTCTTTTTCTTTTTTTTTTTTTTTTAGTAAGTCCTTGGTTTGTACATGTTGGCAGGCTGATTGGAATGTCAGTGTTTCACTCTCCCTGCACCAAGCCTAAGCAGTTCTCTAAGCAGAGGTATCACAATGGGATAATGCCAAATTACGTTAAGCTTTAGATGAGGATTTTGCTGTCTTCCGACATTTTGAAAATAGCTGTAGGATTTATCACTCAGCTTTATAAATATCTTTCAGACGTGAATAATTACTTTCTTTCATGGATTACTTCTTTCTTCAGTGGTGTACTAGAAGCTGTGCAACATCTTGTCTACATGATCTCACACCAGATGTAATCATTTGGCATATTCCTACCATTATTTTATGTTAGATACTGAGGATTTGGTCCAATTAGAATTTGGCCATTTACCAAATTGAGATTAAATCTATAAATTTATAAACTATAAGAAAGCCTTATTACCAGCCTGGTTCTAAAGCACTCTCTTCCACATAGATCCTTAATATCTAGTATGGGCTGAGTTTATTAGCCCTTCCAACAGTGAGAACACTGCTAGCAATTTGTCCTGCCAACCTGCTGCCTACTTTCATTAAAATTAAAGGGATGAAAAGTTCTAGTGGAAAAAGTGGATGACCAAAGAAATATAGAAAACTATGAGAGTCTCATTTCACTTGGTAATCACAACTGTCCAAAATTTTACCATTGGAAGTTGAACAGTTAGTGAGGAAATCTAATTTGTCTTACAAACATATACTGTAATTTCATGTTATCACTGATGGATTACTTCAAGAGTCATTGTGAATTTGGGATGTATCTCCTGTTCATATATATCAGTCACCTCTTTACACGTGTGAGTGGGTCCCTCGGGGCTTTGTATTGACAAAATTTCTGAGTATTTTACCAGATGAAAATTATTCCATAGTCCACAAAATAAAACTTCTGAAGAGCGATTATTCTTGTCTGAGTAGAAGAAAAGACCTTGTTACGAATATGAAAAGTTGCAAATTAATACTGGCAATCACTTCTGTGTCAATTTGACAGCTTTCTTAAAGAGCAAAAAGCTAACTGGGAGATTAGGAGGTCTTCCTAGATAATTCAAAGTATCCACACATTTCTAAACATGTGGGGGTTTTAATGCAAAAGAAAAAAAAAACACAAAACACAAAACCACTCTGTTCTTTTTTCCATATTTACCAACTTACACATACTGAAACACGCACTTGCCTGACACAAGAGCAGAGCTACCTGCAGTACTGAATTAATCTCTTTCCTTGGGAACAGACACTTTCTGACCTGAAACCAGGCTTGCACTCAAACCTTTTGGCAGTGGTGCCTGTTAACCAGGAGTCTGTCTGTATTCACGGAACAGCAGTTGCAGCACTGGGATGAAATGCAAGAACTTTGTCATTGAAACTTTGTAGATAAAATTATACCTGACCTATCTACCCATCTATCAGCTCCAGAGTTGTCTTATTAGATACAACATTGATCTTAAAAACTGATAGATAATATTAATATCTACAACAGATAGATATGTCTGGATCTAACTGGTAGATGGACTAGATACAAATTTTATCCAGGAAGTACATGACATTTACAATTTATTTTCTTTGCCAGAATGTTTGAATATTTTTAATCTATCCCCTGAGCTATCTGTTCAAGATACTGATATTTTTCTAATCCTTAACTTTGCCTGCAAATATTATCATGGCACAATTAATGATCTTTATAGGCTGTAGCGTGTAACATTGTTCCTCACTATATTTTAAGCCCATGAATGCCCATATTTCTTTTATTTGCTGCAAAATTTGACATAGGGTTTGATACATAAAGAATGATTATCTGTAAATAATTCATGTCTTGCATTCAGACACTGCATCCATTATTTTTTTAAGATATTCATGAGAGAAGAATTTTCAGCTAATAGTTCTGTTGATTTATAGCAAAAGCTACCAGTTAAAATCTCTGAATGGAACTTACTATTAGAAAACTCAAGTCCAGACACGAAATACTTCCACTAGAATTGCAAACACTGTAAACATTACGTTAAAAATAGCTAAATCTAATGAACCAAACAGCTCATTAGATGTCTCCCCTGCAGCTAAAGTAACATAGATTATGCTTTGTTGCTAGATAAAGCTGTTGGTTTATCTCAGCTGGGGCAAGCAATGAACATGTGCTATCCAGAGAAAAGCACACAGGAGGGCTAAAGCACTTTCATTTTATGGGAAGTAAACTCTTCAAGACCAGCCTCCTCTTCCTTCACAGACTTCACTCCAGCATGTACACCACACACTAAAAGCAAAGGGCCCCACTGTCTCTGTGTTTTCACTGGAGCTCACTTACATATTAGTTACTGTGAGGTAAAGGGGGAGAGCGTCTCCAAAGTTCAGGATGGCCCTGCCACTCCACACCAGCCTCTGCATCCCAGCAGATGCACCAAGGAGGGAGTTTGCTCGGGAAAGCTGGAACAGAGAGGCCCAAACAGCAAGGTGCCAGGCGAAGCACGGGGCTGCCACTCTCTTACCTTGGCTGGTGGGCTCCCCATGGCACGAAAGATGACAGCAGCGACCGAAACCCCAATTTGGTTAACAGATCTGTCAGCTGACAAACACGCCAGCAGCTTGTTGTGCTGCTGCTGCTGTGCTGAAATAACCTGAAGGACACATATAATTTATACAGGCGCCGAGCTCCACCCTCTGCCTCCTCTGTGTGGAGGAGAGCCTGCCTACATCTGAGAGGGAAAGATCTGCGATGTCAGAGGTGAGCAGAAAGGCTGACACTTTTATTATCTCTCACAATTTGCTTGTGCCCCAACATTCTCCCACCAGGTTTTTGGGTTGATTCTGACATGTTCAGAAAGTCTTCCATCACTCCCAACTCTTCTATGTATCTAGTAAGAAGATGAATTTTTAGCAGCTTTTTAGTTCTTCCACAAAATACTCCAGGAAAAAAAAAAAGCCAAAGGGAGAGGAGAGATGAATCTCACCTATTACCATCTCTGGTGGGAGACGAACTCACTTCCAAGTGCTCTTTCCAACTTTTCCTACAGTAGGGACCCAATATATTCCCAATATATTCCCAATATATTACTAGGAATCTTTCTGACAATCAGTAAATCAAGACTCCTCAATTGGAAGGACCTACTGGCTGATTACCTGGCCAATACAGAGATGCTGGTGAAATTGAGATTAATATAGGTAGAAAAAGGGAAAGCTGCATGCCTTCTGGGCTTTTCCTCTCTACCTGCTTCTTATATGAATATGAAAACTTGACATCTCCCAGCTTCCCATCCTGTTTCCCCATCAACTTGTTGACAGTGCTGGGTCCTAAGGCATCCCCTGAAGATGGCAGAGGCATGGCTTCTTCCACTTCTCCCATACCTACTGTGACCTGCTGACAGGGTGTCTGTCAGGACATTGCTCTGGGCAATCTGCTCTGTCTGTACCTTAATCCACACTTGCAATTTCACGGTGTGCAGACCCAGACTTGAAAAAGGCCTGGAGGCCACCATAAGTTTGTAGTAAGGTATGCTCTCATTGGGGCACAGTAATATCAGACAGGATCAAGCCTCAGAAAACAGCCAGTGGACACCTTAAACTGATGGAGAATGTCAAGAGTTAATTTTCATTAAATAGCACTTATGAATTTGGCTTTTGACAAGAGAAGAAAAAATTAATTATAACCACAATAGTTGTTCAGGAAAATAGGTTTACCTGAAATCTTTGGCTTTAGATTTTTCACAAAACTCAGGTGCACGCAGTGGATCATCCTTAAGGCACTTTAAAATATTTTCCATAAAAATCTGTCACCACTTTAAATCAGTTCTAGGCAGATGCTTCTGGGCTTCTGCAAGTGACAACCAACCACTCAAACTGACATTTCACAGACTGCCATGGCTAGAAAGGCAGCCACCATGCTCACTACCAATGAGGACTAGATGCAGGCTCTCGTAGGGTGAGAACCTGAGTGCTTAGCTAGGTTGAAATCTTTGAAATACCAAAAGGAAAGATATCTCAAATAAAGGTCTGCTGTTTAAAAGTCTGCAGCAAATCAAAGGGCAGTTACAAAACTCACTGAAAAATCAACCAAAACTCATTAGAAACCAATCTGGAGTTCAGAGCAATTAACTATGCAAGCCCGCAGGACTCCTGCCATAACATTGTTTTAACAGCCTCACTTGGGCATTTTTATAGGACCAGTTAAGACTGCAGTGCACACATTCATCTTCTTGCTTCCATGGACACAGGAGTCTGTAACATCCCATTTCCAGAGATAAAGAAAAAAGCAGTGAATAAAGGAAAAAAGCTCTTATTCAGAGTGCTGGTTTTCCACTTTTGTATTGCTGTTGCAGCTTTGATCATACATTCTGCTGCTATAATGAACTGAGAGACCGAAAGAGTGCATTGACAAATTTACCTCCTAAAGAGAAGGCAAGGGGAAAACCAGCCAGAGAACAATGAACTCCACTCAAACAGTGCTATGTCTGCCTGGAAACAGAGCAACACATTAAAAACAGAACAGCTGCAGCAGGGAGACCCACGTCTTAATGGAACAGGAAAGAAGAAAAAAAAGGTCCCAGAATGCTTTCAAATCAAGGTGCAAAATTTATTTTGGAGAGCTATGGAACTAATTTTTCCAATAGCCCCTCCAAGAACTTAATGTTTCCAGTAAATCAGCATGGCCAAAATACATAAAATATTTTGTGTTTCTTGTCAACAAAGCATGCTGGGAAGTACTACCTCCATTTCCTCCTGGACATCAGGGAGATGGGCTACATGACATCAGGGCTTGCTGCAGACATGAAAAATGTACAGCACAGGGAAAGTAAGACAATGTCAACTGCGTAAGGAAGGAACAACAAAACTAAAAGGTTAAACCTGAACCAAAGAGGGCACAGCAAAATATATCAGTGAACTAGCTAATAATCAGGCAATAACTTCAAGGGGGTACTGAAAGGGTATAAAAAAGAGGACCCTTTTTAGAGGGAGGACATAGTCATGCCAGGCTTACACTAGTGGAGTTAGACTCAGAAAATACGATACTGTACCTGCAGTATCAGATTGTAAAAGACTGCTCAGGAGACAAAGAGAAGAGGCATTCTAGAAAGATTTTACACGTTAATTAGGCCAGTCTCATTCCACATTTGTGACTGAATCTTACTTCTTTTCCAAACTAATATTAAGCAAGTACTTGGAAATGGTGGGGGAGATAAAAAGACATACCAAGTTACACTGAGGTTAATACACTACCTGTTGGCACTTGGGTAATGCCCACAAGAGACTATGTGAAATAGAATCAGAATGGAAGGAATGCAAGTCCATGCTGCAAGCTCAGCATAAGAAGTCAATTAACACAGCGTTCAGCTACATGCAATTTACCCAGTGGGCTGCTTACTAACAGCCCCTTGAAAGAAGCTACTGAGCTGCCAAAAACCAAGCAGTAGAGTGGCAGCAACTCCAAATGATTGTGAACTGGACTATCCTACCAGTGGCATAAACTAAAAAGCTAACAGGGAGCCTACAAAAGATTCAGGAGTCTCATTTAGTGAAGATCATTATTTGCCCCAGCAATGGCACTGCAAAATTTCAAACTCAGCTTTGGTGTGCAAAAACTGCCCTCACTGAGGCACTCTCTTCATAGTCCTTCCACCCTTGGTCACAACAGCTTCATGAGGAAGGATGGCAGTCAACAAAACACTCTCCTATAAATATAAACCTCCCATAACTTTGTTTGATTAAAGTTTTTTGTTCATTCCATAAAAGCTTTTAAATTGAGGTAAGTGATGGGTCTTTCTAGAGCTAGATGCAGCCACACCACTGAGTAGGTGGAGGTGGAAGGCTGTGCATCTTTGAGAAGATGTATTGTTTTGCCAGACGGAGACTATGGGAGATAACAACTACTTTCTTTTTGCCTCATAAGCCAGTTTGTACCTTGTTCAGCTCAGTTGCTAGGTTAGAAAAATTATAGTCAACTAAGAAAATAAATGTGTATGGTCAAATTCAAACCAGTTTTTCAAAATGTTCTCAGAAATTGAGAAAAAAAAGTAATTTTTTCCCTAGCTCATCCCCAAAATATTTTTTCCATATTTGTTTTCTTCAACCACTGTGAAAAATAATCCAAACAGCAACACAAACTTTATTAAAATCTATCTCAATTTTTCAAGTCAAAATTACCATGTGAAACTAAAAGCTATAAAGCAGGCTTCAGAAATGCCACATTTAGGACATGTAACATTTAATTCTGAAATAAAAGCTCTCTAATTTTTCATTGTTTCTCTCTTGCCCCACTCTGAGCAAACAACACAGATAACCTGAAATTATTTTACATCTGTGAATACTTTCCAAACAACCATTTTTCAGCACCTAATATTAATTAGAACAAAATACCAGGTTGTCTATCTGAGCAGCAATCAGGTGATATCATTTGTAAATGAACTGTCCTCCTGGCTATCAAGATCTATACCTGCTTCAGAAAAGTAAAAGGTGTTCTATCCTCTTACCTATCTCCTGAACCACTGTAATCTTACACAAAGACATCATACAGTAAATCCGGTATCATTGGCTCTTTTTCCTGGCCAGAGTAAGAGAGCTACTAATTTCCTTAGGTGCTTTGCAGGTGTGGTTGTAAATATGGCAAGATAGTGATCTTTGCAGCTTCACGATGGGAGGAAGCTGCTTATTACTGACCTGGGCTATCTGAGGACTGCAGTGTTACCTTTCCAAGACACGTCAATGTAAAGCCACACACTGAAATCTACTGTGTTTATGTTTAGAAATTGTTCTTTTATTTTAAACCAAGTGATTGCAGAGCATCTAATTGAAATAATAATTAAGATATTTCAATGTCATTCCACCCAAGCCAGTTTCTCAAACCTGTATCTTTAGATCTTATTCAAATAGCATGACACTGATGTCAGTATAAAATTGTTTGTGCAAAGACCTCAGAAGAGTTAGGCAAGTATTACACTTCACCACTTGGCTGACAGGAACACTTGACTTATGGTTATGGTATTCAGCTTCAAATTATCAAGAGAAAGGTTTCCTTCTTAGTTGCCACCTACCTCTCATATTTATTTAATGGTCACTTTTTTAGAATCAAGAGAGTAACTCTTGTTTTCTGTTATTGTTTTTCACTCTCTTTGACTACAAGTTCTTTGGGGCAGGATCTGCTAAGGACATGTTTGCTACTGAAAGTTATTATACCAGGCAAGAGTAATTAAAAAACAAAGTGATTGTATGACACGTACAGCAGCATTTCCTTTCTGTTTCTGCCCAGTCCTCTTTCAACCCTGTATGTGGGTTTTTTCAGGGTTCTACCTTTACCTGAGCACAGCCCTTAGATGTTGGCTGAGAAAGAAATAAAAGATATGCAATCATTTATTTCAACTAATACAGAAATCATTAAGGGTTCAATTAATGCGTTCCTGCCAGTAACTTATCGTCTAAGTAGCCCTCCAAAAATAACAAGACTAAAAGAGTAGCAGGCATCCTCACTACGCTGTTCTGTAGGTTAGTACTGCCAGTGGGTAGGCTTCTTAACTAAAGCTAGCATCAGCCAACCTATGTCCTGACTTAGGTAATCTGGAAGACTTTAGTGAAGTGTAAATGTAAGAAAATCACTGAACTGAGCATAGAGACAAGGCAAAGAAATATAGAAACAGCTAATTCAGGGAGAACTGAATACATTCAAGTATATCACCAGTAGCTCTGGAAATACCTGCAAAGTCTGCCTTTACAGCAGGCACACTGATCACAAAGAACAAGTGAATACTGACACAGAGTCCTTGGTAAATATCTGAAAATGCTCAAGTCTTAAAAATAACTAATGGCAACGTTTCATGTTGCAGCAGGAAGTCTAAGAGCTAGCTGTTGCTAAAACAGGGGGTTTTGCTCCAGTCCAACTCCCAAGCTTAGAAAGCCCTGCTCCTACTTTGCAGTACTGGCTCTGGAACTCCTCTGGCAAAATGCTACACTCATTTGAGGGGCTGAAGCAATAGAAAACTACTCTTCTCCTTTTCCTGAGGAATTTCCAGGACTGCCCTTCTGTAGTGGCATGTAGCCATTACCTCAGCTTGAGCTCAGTAGTGGGAATCTGACCACGGACAAACAGCATTGTCCGTAAGAGCTGTCTAAAGCATCAGCACGCAAATGAGGGAAATGAGTATCGGAGGTGGAAAATACATCAGACAATTCAGTGCACATTCCTGCAAGTCGATCATTGCCATCCACTGACCCCACTACCAGAAAGCAATGGGGCTTTTCACTATCTCTTTGTAGGTTTCTTCTAAGGTTATTGAAAGATCATCAGATTTGAAAACTGAATTTTTTCCTTCCTTCACTTATGTCCTTTTTTTTCCCAACACAAAAACTGTAGACATCAACCAAGCTATATGAACAATTTAAAACAGAATAACCAGAGTTTGACTTAGTCATTAGAGTTATTATGAGCCTTGCAAGCTTATTTACAGCAACTAAGAGCCCTGTGACTCACTTCTGGTGGATTATAACTTCTGACAGCAGAAGACAACTTCAGGGGTTCTACAGAGAATTTTAATACAAACGCTCCTTCTGCATTGATGCTTATCCCTGTAGAAAATATTTCTGATGAGAAAAATTTCTCATTTAGGTGTGTGTCTCCTTCTATTCAACTTGTACCGTTTCTGTGACAAAAGAAGTCAAAGTTTTCCTAATAGAGCAACTGGGAATTTGCCTTGCTGAAAGCACTTTCAGCTTAATTCCAGTGGTATGAGAAAGCATCTTTCTGTCACCTGCACCCCTTAAGCCAGTGCAGAAGGCAGATAAGTGTGAGCGGAGAGCCTGGCACTTGAAACACAGTGAGCATCTCAGCTGGTCTCAGGAAAGCTGCTCTAACCTGTGCCAAGGCACAGTCATCCACGGAGCCTGATATTATCTCTGAATGTCTCTGTGCACGCATATTAGGTCAGGGTTAATTCCTCTGTTTCAGCAGCACATGAAACATGACACTTGCATAACACTGCAATTTTAAATGCTTTCATTATAGTAGAAAAAATATTTCTTTACAGGCACAGATCCTTTTTAACCTCTTAACTTATATAATACCTTGGGAATTCTGAAACCCCAAAGATTTTTACGAAATGCTTCTTGAAACCTGAGAACCTAGAATAGAAAATCATACCAAACCCAAGAGAAATGTATAGCCTTCAGCATCTCAAAGAACTAGGGTGTTTTTAACTGTAGGCCTCCCAGATTTATAGGCTATGTGGCAGGTAAGACATGATATGGCTAACAAGAGAAAAATTTTGTGTAGGTCATGAAAGGCATTGAGTCTGTTCCGAGCAGAACATTAAATTAACGCACCTACACTGCCTAATTTGCCAGAGGATTCCAGACTTATGTGCCAAAGGCCCAGAATCAGATCTCCTGGACCTAGCCAGGGAGAGTCTGAGCTGGGGGAGATGGATTCACTTAGAGACTCTAGCTCCCAGGGGCAGAGATCTGATGGAAGACTAGATTTCAGATGGTCACCTCTCCCATAAACAGCTCCAGGAAGGAAGCCTCACCCACAGCCTGCCAATGCAGCAGAGCACAAACCAGTACCGGCGCCTTCCCTGCAACATACACAATTTGTACTCTGCAACCCCTCCCCATGCAATAGACACACTGCAAAGTGGCAGAGACCCTTGCTTTGTATGATTCAAATCCACTAATTGTTGGTCTTCCCTACTGTGTAGTTACACACATACTGAATGCATTTGTCAGCCAAGTACTAGCAAGTAAACTGTGAACCACAAAAAGGTAAAATGTCCTGCATCAGTGCTGGGAACTGGAATGTTTATCCCACAGAGGAAATCATGTTGGCACAGCTCCCTAAAAAGATTTCACTCCCATTTGTAAGAAAGATTTTGAAACATTTCTGAGTTGATGCCTCAGCTGACATGCCAGGACCCTGCCTACAGAGCTATTTTGGCTCAGCATTCCCCTGGGCATGCTGGTAGCTTCAAAGCTAAGAGATCTAGGAAGGTGGAAGGAAAGGAATTGACCAACAACCCAAGAACATCTAATGGGCCTCTCATTCACCTGCTGACCTAGGGGGTAGCCCCTGGTAAGTGGGAGCAGCCAACGGTGTCCTGTCATCACAGAATGATGGGTAGCCAGAGGAACAGGCCAGGTGGGTCAACAAGGCGTACGAACACATGACAGCTTTCCAAGCAGGTTTCCATGAAGCTGGAGAACCAGCCAACCCAGCAATACTGAATCCAATCAACATTTTTAAATGGAGAAGTGTTGCATCAGGAAACGTATGATCGGCTCTGTTCATCAGACATCGCTTCCTCACGTACGCTAAAACTGGGAATGGGAAGTACCTGGCTGTTGATAACACACCGCATATTTCCTCCTCCTCCTCCTCAGACTTGATACACAAACAGCTGACAACATGGACAGATATGTGGAGCATGGAATGCCTTGTGCAACAATTTGCTTTCAGTAAAAAGAGGAGAGAGGAAATAAGATTTAAAACAGTAACGTACCCCCTGCTCTTTGACTGTCATAAATCCTTTGTACATCTTAGAAAATTTGAGAAATTTGTAGAGTGAAATGAAAGTAGCAACAGCCAGTTCACCTGAGATCAAGGAAAGTTCTGCAACTCAGAAGAAAGACAAACTTATATTGTAAGAAAAAAAAATAATAATTTTATTGTTGTAGAATACACCTTCAATTTATGAACACAAACATTGTATACTGACACTCTCACTGTTCAGAGAAATTGAGGGTATTTCCCATCAAGTCTCTGTATCATGGAAGGCATCAGTTTACCCAAGGCCCACAGAGCACCAAAAGGTTCAGCAGCCATGGCAGAGATCAGAAATGCGTCCCACCCTCTGAATTAATACTTTAAGACGCTTCTTGTTCCACATAGGACATTGTTTAACCTTATGTGGCTCTGAATCAAATTAAATGAATGGTTGCATTACATTATTACAGATGCAGCTAAATGCTCTTCACTTGTCCCAAGCAAAACATCCTTCAGCTCTGGGGGGAATAACCTGAGAGTCAGAAAGTTAATTAATGGTTTCACACAGCACCAGGGACAGTCTGTAAGAAGAAGTGAGCAGGACAGCTTAATTTTCATTCAATATATTCATGTACTAGGAAGTTTATTTTAATAACCCCAACAGAAGATATTATGGTCTCCATTGCAAAACCAAGAAACAAAGATACTGTAAAGCAATTTGATGCTTTTCTACATAGGAGTAGATCTTAACAGCTATTAACAACCACTTTTGTCCCCAACATTCGAAAGAAGAACTGTACTCATGAATCCACGCCAATCTATTTCAGCCTCTAGTGACAGGAATATCAATTTGATATCTTAATTCTAGTTCTGATCATGATCATTTGAGCTCCACTTCTTTCCTTCTGACATATGTAGTCATCACTATTATGTGGTCTGTCTGTGTCAGGACAGGATTTAATGAAAAAACATACTAACAACAGAGCATCTTGGGGTTTTTACTGCTACCTGTGTAGAGCTCAGCACAAGTAAAATCCTCATCCCTTACACTCTGTCTCCTGTACCTCACCACTCCAGACTACTGAGGGAAGCTAGTCAAAATCCAGCCAGTCAAAAAACAACCCATAGTAAAATGCTGAAAGTTCAAAGCCATGTCTTTGCTGTTGGGAAAAAGATGTGCCAAAAAGATTCAGAGACATCTTCCGTATCTGCAGCCACAGGTAATTCGCTAGTAGGTCCTGTGCTTAGACAATTCCAGCTTTTCTTCTATCCATTTAGTAGTTATCATATGCATTTAAAAGCCAAAAGCCTTGATCTTCTCAGACACTTGAGCACATTCCTCTCAGGAACAGTCTAATTGATATTAATAGGATAATTCACAGGTAAAGTGTCATCTCAGGTGCACCAATGCTTGATGAATTGGAGCACAACCAAACAAAGAAATATGCACAAAACATCAGCCCATTTTCTCCTCTCTGCTCCCTGTGAAAACCAAAAGTATCACATTTTTTCATAGGTTTAATTATTGTTAAACTCCTGTTCCTTTACTTCTATTTTTTCGTATGTGTTGGTGTTTGTGTTGGTGTTCATGTTGGTGTTCATGTAATCTATTTAGATTACAGATCTTTTTCAGAGCAAGGTCTATGCCTTATCTGGGAACTTCTATCACTTCTAACAAATCACTTCTCTCTTGACTTTTCACAGTGCCACAGTACCATAAATGTCAATAAATTCTATTTCTGATCTTGAAACCGGTGTTAAAGCTAAAGTAAGTATCTTCCCTCCTACACCTTCCTTTCACATGGTGACCCTTGACTTTTCTCAGCCTCCACACCACATTTCCCTCCCACATGATAACTAAATTTAAATCAAAACTGGATGATTCTCCTTTATGTGTAGCTCAATCAAACATGAGGAACTTGATTCAGGAATTACTAGGAAAAATGCATACACTGGGTAGGTCCAACTAAATATTCATAGATGGCCTTTGTTTTTAAAATCTTTTTCTTCCATATTCAAGATTTTCCTTATATATCAAACATATTGTAGAAACCTGTAGTTGACCTATATCCACAGGCAGTGATTGTCTATGTGCTTCATAAAAAAGCTTCAGATGAAGAGACAAGCTGTTCCCATTATTTCAAGAAGACTCGCTCTTTAATCTAACAGTGTTAGAAACTAATACTGAAATGCCCTTGGCACTGATATACAGTGCATCTCTTCCAAAAAATATGGAGTACTAGAGCTTCCCAGATAATACCTTGCACAAGACAACACATAAAAGTTTCCTCAGAAGGAGCCTTGGTTCCCAGGCCTGAGGTTCATAAAACTGCAAGGGGAGGAAATACCCATCCTTCCCGTTTCACAGATTTCTTCCCTGAGCAAACATTTTGAAGGCAGTTCCTGGAGACAAACCTTGAAGGATTTCCTCAGCCAGTTTCCATTTCTTATTGGTATTCCTATAGCACCTGTCCTTCATTTGCATCTCATCTGTGTCAGAGGGTTTCAGTCTTTCCTGTTTATAGTTTATATACCATCATGGCAACAGTGCCATTAGGATAATTATAGTTATGTTAGGACTCCCCTGCACACTACCAGGAGAGGCTTTGTGTCTTAGACAATGAGGTCAGCAATTTCCAAGATTTGCAGAACAAGGACAAATTGTTTTGGCAATACGCCCAACTTACTCCCAAGTTTGACCTATCACCTTCTCCTACAGGAGACCCCATTTGTTCTTCTCCATTACTGTTCATACCTTCTGCTTGAAGCTCTTCTTCCTCCAGGAGGAACCATACCATGCTTTATCCTCTGCAGAAGCTCCCATACTAAAGGCCACCACCAGCACAGAGGCCAGTGGAGAATTCTTCCAGTTAAGATAATCACAGAAGCAATGGTGAGGGGGAAATAGGAGAAATCATAGGCCAAAATCATATTTGAGTAAGTTTTTCTAAATAAACATCAGTGGAACATACTTCTAAGCTGGTTTTATATTGCAAGTAACAAGAGGAAACACAAACTAATCTGCTATTCACAGATGTACACACAAATGGACTCACAAATACCCTTCCAAACCCACCCGGTTGCATTCTTGCTGTCTCTGCAAGGGACAGGACACGTCAGCTCTACTGCAGCCTGTGAGATCTGACAGTTCAGGTTTTATTTAGCATTTAATCTCAGGTCACATTCAAAGCCAGACTAACACAGCTAATTCCTCAATTCATACTATTGCACTGAAACTCATACTGAGGCACCTGAATTTTCAGAGCACCATGCTTTGTAGACCTAATAACTCTAAATATGACTTGACTGTGCACTTAAATCGAAGACATGGCCCTCAAAACAGGCATATTACAAGTGAATTCCTGGTCCAAACAGAATTGGCAGCAAAACCACCACTAGGAAATACACATCTTAAACCAGCGCTATCACTCTCAGTAGTTATGCAAGAAGTAAGCTCCACACAAAGCAGAGCAGCTGGCTTAGGGAAAGCATTGCAACTACCTAATGTGCTAACCATCAAAACAAAGCACCGAGCACTCTTCATGGATGTTAAGCCATTGCCAGACGTGTATCCTTCCTATAAAACATTAATCCAGCCTACACTGACTAGCAGGGTGTTAGCATAGGGTCTGCTGCTCCAGGCTCACCTACCACTCACAGAAGAAACAGTGCACACCAACACTTAGCACTGCATGAGATTTTGCAGCATTTCGACACGCCCTGAGCCAGATATCATCTGCTTGGCTAAGGCTCGTACTGGATCTATACACAGCTGTTTCTCTCACTGTTGCTATAGCTGTACCTTATGAAACTCCTTAAATACACAATACATCAGCTTTTGGCACAGCTCTCTTGAGCAGGTGTGTTGTGCAATGCATTCTTCAGGACTAGCAGGGATTAAATAGCATTTTGTGGGTCCCAGGAGCTGCACTTTATACTGAGCACCATAAGGCCAAGTTTTCTCTGTTCAGCAGAGCCAAAGGCTGTTGCAAATTCAGATGTACAGAGACAGAAGGAGAAAAGAAGAACTATGATTGAAGTTTAGAATGAGTCCAGCACAGATGAATTTTTAAATTTCTAACTTGCAACAATTTAAGATAAAGCTTTCTATACAAGCATGTTGCCAAATTCAGACATCTGGAGAAAAAGTGCTTCTGGGCTAAAAAATTTCTGATGCGTTCCAGGAAGGTACAAGAAGCTGAGAAAGAGATGTTTTGTGTAAAATATCTTCCTAAAACTCTCCTACTGTGAAGCTTTTGTGACCTTGCCACTTTTGCTGAAACGTTTCCTTAGATAATACCACACGGTTGGGATACTTGGAAAACTTGGGGTTGCTAGGCTTTATTGCTAGAGGGTTTGGTGCCTTAAAACACAGTGACACCATGTGGCCAATTGCTTAGGCTGGAAACAACGTGCTAATGGAAAGGGAAGTGTACAACTCATTCATTTTTCTTTGGTTTTATTGAATTTGTCTTAGGCATGTTTGCAACTAAAATGACTAGTAAGAGTAAACTAGGTTACAATCTTCATCTGAACAGGTAAATAAAGCCAAAGCCAATGACCATTTGGGATTTCAGCATATGTTCAAAAGTCTAAAGTTTGCAAAAGTGTCCAATAAAACCTACCTGTAAGTTCAGCAAATAAATACTCAATAAGAACAGTTTGCACATGTGTCAAAACATCATATTCACCGGGCAGATGCAAGTAACTTGTAGAACTATGATCCAACATTCCAAAGAAGTGCACCTGGAAGTTGCACTTAAATATCTATGGTTTAATTCTGCAGTAATATCACAAAAACTTGAAATTAATTTTGAAAATGGAGATATATTTGCCTTGCTTTCATGGCTTGTTTTGCTTCCAAGTAGGTGCAGATACCCCCATTTATTTTTGCAGACATTTCTGAGCTAAGTATTTAGAGTCACAAGTGGGAATATTGCTGCTAGGAATGTTCTCAGTAGGTTTGTTACCACTCTGCATTATATAATATGGTGACTGATGTGATGAATCATCTCTCCCTAGCACAGTCCTACTTTCCAAATGAGGTGCTGCACATTGAAAAGGTTCAGCTTATGATAAATGGTAAGAATGGGCAGATCTGTTTGAAAGACAGACACACACACAGGCAGGCAAATAGGCAGATGAAAACTGAATATGGAATATCCCTCAAACACAATGAGAAAAATAATTATTTTGCTCTTCACAGGGAATATATTCGCTCAGTAGTATTATCAAAAAATTAATGTTCATTAAGAAATGTGTATTTTGAGGCAGGGTTCAGAACATCTTGCTCTCAAGAGCAGAAAGGAAATGAAAATACAACAATATGACTCCCAGTTGGACAGGCTTTGAAAAGCAAGTGTGCCATCAATGTTGCCTTTTTCACTGATTAGTTAGATAACATGCTGGTGTCCTTTTTTCTTGTTGTGTATTGAACTCCTGAGCAATTTATATCAATACTATCACAGTGCATTGGAATGTAAATGAAATAGTTTGCAAGGTGATGTAAAAGGCTGTTCACCTATATATATAATAGTTTCACCTTTATACATAGTAGTTAGAGCCTAGGAAGCACCAGCTAGTTAGATACAGGACTTTCTAACCGTTCAAAACAGGCGTTTGAGTTGAGGAAAAGAACTGACCTGACCCTTCAAATGTTGTCACCCTGACTAGTGAGATTATGCTGCCATCTTGTGACCTGTAAATTTTACTTAGCTACAAGTCACAGAATTTTTTCCCCTAGACTGGGAGGACAATGTACATAATCTCCCTTGTACAGAAGTGCAGTAATGATGCTTTGAGCAGCTGAGCCCTCTTTTCTATTCAGATCCACATAGTCTCTCCTTAGCTTTTTTATCTGTCTCCCATGGGCTGCACCCTTCAATGTCAACATGGTTGCTAAAGGAAGTGCTGTCCATGGACAGGCCTGAGTACAGAGTAGAGGCAACCCTCCAGAAGGGAAGAAATTCACAGTTTAAAGGACTAGGGGTTTGTAATAAAGGCTACAGAATGTCCCCCTGGTGCCAAGAGAATCATCTGTTCTGGGAGCTAAAACACCATTTACCAGCAGTTGAAAATTACAGTATATACTGGGGGG